>JASAOM010001127.1:0-547648 GCA_030849085.1 Borovskyia barvae | reverse complement strand
TTGAGCTCATCGATCCGGATTTCGCCACACGGTCTGAAGCAACAACTGTGCAGTAGGCATGAAAGCGTGAGTTTGTTCATGAAGACGCGATTTTTTAAGCTGCGTGCGGAAGAAAATATCTATCCTTTTGTATATATCTATATATATATATTACATATTATATATATATATATATTTCTAGGTACCCCTGCGATACTTCACATTTCCTATTTAACGCTAAGATATTTGTATAACGTACATTCTTCCAGCTCATACCATCATTTGTTTTTATTGTATTCCCACGGTTATGTTTTTTCCTCTGGGGAGCGCGTGTGTGTGAGCGCCTGCTTTCCTCTCTTTCTCTCCGCCGCCTTTTTTATTTTTTAAAGGAATGTTGAGGTGTGGATGGGGTGTTTGGATATTTTCTCAGGCACTGGCGGAGGTACCACCACTGAACGGTGTACACGTCTGTTTGCGCGATGGCGAATGCTCCTCCAGTATACCTTTCCACCTCCCGCCCTCCCCTTCCCGTCTCTCCCTATTTCTCGACGTTCCCCACCTCCCTCTCTCTCTCCCCTGAGTGTAAAGAAGTATTTGTTGGATTTCTCATCCGTGTTACGCTCCCGTTCTCCTTTTTCTCCAACCCGCCGTCTCATTCACTCTTTCAGCTCGTGTGTGCTCTCGCTCTCTCCCCAACCTCACTGACTTCTCTCCTCTTTTCTAGCTCGTTTGTGTTATCATTTCGATCTCCTCCGATTCCTTTCCGTTCGCGTCTCATTAATTCTTCGCGCATGCATGGTACATACGCAGAGAAATACAGCTTGCTCTTTTTTTGGTTCTTCAAATGGGGCATTTCTCTTATCTTCCCCTCCTCGCACTCTAGTAGGTGATCATGCTCCTTTTTGACCACGCCGTACGAGTTTCTTTGTTCGTTTCTCTCTTCTTTTTCTCTCGAAGGAGGGGGTGGGGGTCATTTTCTGTCCATATACTTCCCGTCGATACACTCGTTTGAAAGTACGTCCACCCCTCGCTCTTCCACCTGTCTTGTCTTGATCCCCCTTGCCCTTCACCTCTCGCTCTCTCTCTCTTTGAACGCTCAAGGTCTTCTTCAAGTGTGTTTTCCTTCCCTTTTCAACTTTGAGGTCATCGTTTCGTCTCTCTCTCTCTCTCTCTCTCTCTCTCTCTCTCTCTGTTGCTCTCACTTTTTTTTTGTATTCGTAACGAGCCGTTTCGACGTTCCTTCCCTCCCTGTCCTCGTTCTTTTTTTCGGCCCACCTTCGGCATCTTCGAGGACTGTATCTGTCAACGGTGAACGTTCGACGCACGGGATCTTCTCCGCGTGGCAGGAGTCGGACAACGTCCCTTGACCGTGTCGCGAGGACGACGAAGGAGGGAGGTGGAAGCTGATGGATGCGACTTTTGCCATAGCCGTTGTACATCAGGGTAGGGCAGCGCCAACAATAGGCCGTGCGGTGTGCCACCCTCCCCACCTTCTGCCTCAAAGAAAAGAAAATGGAGCTGTGGGAGGCGGAGGATTTTGACGAAGCTCCGGGCACGTCGCCCCCCCCCCCCTCTCTTTTCTTGTCACGTTTTTGCTTCAGGGTTGGTTGGTTCCACCTCCGTGCTCCATTCCATGTCTCCCTCTACACGGATAGAAGAAATGGATGGTGGCCGCGGGTGGACGAAGACTCTCGAATTGTCCGTCCCCCTCCTTTCGAAAGAAACGTCATTGCATGAGCCAGAGAGAGAAATGAACGCGCCAACCGCAAGCACATGCTCGTCCTCCCGCGTGGTACTTTCCAAGAGATGTCTTTCTCTTGGGGAGTGGATAATGAATATGGAGTAGATGTCGTTGATCATCCTCCTGATGTTTTCCACCTTTTGGCTGCTCTTTTTTACATATACAAAGGCTTGTCTTGTTCTGCTTTTATTCTGATGAGAGAACGTAGAACAGCACGGAGAGAGAGAGAGAGAGCCACGCGTTCGTCTGAAAGCTTCTCTCCCCCTACCTCTTTTTTAGTTGCCCCTTTTTAACTATACATGCCCCCTTTCCCCTCCTCTTCTCTTTTTTAATGGTACTTTTCCATATATTTTTTCACGCCGATGTGCGTGTTGTTCGCAAGGGTTGGGGTGGGGTGGGATGCTGACGACTGATCATGCACGTCCCATGGCGCGTTCGATTGTCCGCAGAATTTGAGACGTTAGCGCTTCAACAGAGGATGCGAGGAGGCATGAGCCCAAACAGGAATGCCGAAAAAATATTGCGATCGAAAATTTTTTTTGAAGGAAGAACGGTAACGAAGAAAAGTAAAAGGGACGGAGGACGCAGCTAGAGGTGGTCGTCTCCCGTTATGTTTAGACCTACTGCTCATTTGCGGTTGTGACTGTCGTGCGTACGGTGCAGTCAGCTTACCTTTGAGGAGAGCCTTTGCTGCCTTCTGTCGTTCTGTCTTTCCGTTGATGTGATGGAATTTTACCGCTTCTATCTCCAGCTGTTGACCGGCCATCCCAACGTGTCGTTCTCCAACTTTTCTTCATGGAGGCCCATCTTTATGTTCTTCCACACTTTTTCGTTTCCTCCTCCTCCTCAGGCGAGACAGATTCGTAAACCTAAATGAAAGGAAACGTGGGAAGGCCACTCTGAAAGGAATGAAACGATGGGGACCGAATGTGTTGACACTAACCGCTTTCTGTCGTTTCCGTTTCGATTATTTTAATGGATCTGCGGGCGCCATCCCACTCCCCCTTTACCATTCACTTCTAGAGTCTCCCTCACCTTTGACGACCTCTCGGAAGTGGGGCTATCTCCCTTCTGCACGGCGAGGGACTCCCCCCTTTCTGAGCGGTCAGAGGTTCATTTTTTTCCCCTTTCGAATATCTTCGCTGGTAATATTTATGGTTTACTCCCTTTGTGTTTTTATTTTTTAATGTGCGCCAAATTTGCTCTCATTTTTTTCGCATCATCATCTCTCTCCCCCTTTTCTTGCGTGTGTGTTTTACGCGTGCCCCCTTCGATCTCCCTTCCCCCCCTTTTTGAATGTTCGTCTAGTACCGCACACACACCCTAAAATCAGAAAAAATGTTTGTGATCAAACGAGCCATGTGTTGCCTTAAGAATTCTCTCTTTTTTTTCATTCTCTTCTTCTTCTTCACCTCCAGCTCTCCGTCCATGTAGTGTTTTTTGCGCGAGTGGTTTCTCGAAAGTTGAAGGTTTCTTAATGGACTCGATGCACTTTCTTTTAATGTTCATCTCTGTGTATTTTACTACGCGTTGGTGTGTATGAGATCATCGTCACAGCGTGCCTCTGGGGTCAACCCGAGAGGGGCATTGGTGTTTTGATGGTTTCCCCGCTCCCTTTCTTCTTCCCTGACCATCTTCATCCCCGTTCTCACACCCTGATTGCATAAGCGAAGAAACAACAACAGGTTGTGGTACAAGCTTATCTTTCTCTTTGGAAGCAGTTAACTGATATGCAAGGCCATCTTGACCACCGGAGTGTGGGTGCGTTTGTGTGTGTTTGTGCTGATTGGTGTAAGAGAAAGGAGCATGTTTGCGCTTTTCTGTGAAAGCACGTATGTTGCATTCGTCTGATGATCTCTTTTTTTTTCATAAATGTGACGGTGCCTCCCGTCCAACCCCCTTGTTTTCTCAAACCGATGTGCTACTTGCAATGAAGCACCCACACCCTCCCCCATTTTTCCCTCCCTACGTAACATTTTCTCAGGTTTACACACAGCACTCACTCCCAAAACGTTTTTTGCATTCTTTTCTCTCTCTCTCTCTCTCTCTCCACCGATCTCATCTCTTTTATCTCTTCGTTGGTTTGCGTGTGTGCCTCCGCGTCGGTGCTTTCCAGCATAGAATGGAAGTGGAGAAGTAGTTCGGGGGGTAGGGGAGGGAGGAGAATGGGGGGAGAGGACGAGGTAGGCATCATTTATTTCCTTTTCGTGCTTCGGGGCCTGCCTTCCCTCTCTCGCTCACGGTGTGAGGAGAGAGCGCTGCGTCGCTCACGAGGATGAAAAGTTGCTGACAGAAAAAAAAGCAAAGGAAAGATTTTATTTCTCCCTCGCGCCTTCTCCTTCCCTCTTTCTATTCACGACTGCGCAGCAAAGCGAATACGCGGAGCGGCTGTCTTGCCGCATTGCGAATCTTCATCTGGCGGACGGCGCATCTGTTCTCTTGTCACCATTCGGGCGAAATCCTTACTAGGACTGAGGCAATGACCATGAGGGGGGAGGGGGGCGAAGAGGATTCTTTATGCGAAGTGCCCCTGGGTACAGGAACGGATGTTGCTCCCTTCCCTAACGGAACTCTATGGTGTTGTTTAAAAAGGGGGAGGAAAGGGAGGGGCTTCTTCTTATTATGCTACCGTCTCCTGTTCTTTCTCTGACGTTGTAGGGGACAGAGTGCGGTGTTTGTTTTCGTATGGGTGCCATCCGTATTGATGGAAGTATTCTTATACACTACCGTGACTCTGCGCACCTCTATGGAGGGAGAGCGAGATCGGTGGGGATGGCGTTTGGAAGGGTATTGTGACCCCATCTTCTTCCTCTAGTCCTCCCTATCCCAGCTCGTGTGTGCGTACCTTCGAGAGGAGAGGTGGGAGGAAGCAGACGGACGGCAAACGCGTTGGCGAGGCGGGGAGGGGAAAGAGGAAGAGAAAAGGCACTGCCCCCCTTTTAATCTTCGTATGGATGCTCAATGGGCTCTGTTGTGGTAATCACGCGCCCTCTTTTTTGTTCGAGCTGAGAGGGGTGGCGCCGCACCATCGCAATTGGTGCTCTCTACGGATACGCCAGGCGACTTCGTTGCGGCAAACCAGAAAGGGAGAGGTGGAGCAACCCTTCGTGGTGCAGCGAAGTACGTCGATTTCAAGGCGACATGAACATCCTCTCTAAAAAGAGAAACACGTTTATAAAATGGGTCGAGGAATGGTGGCGATGTTTGGGCATCCGTTTGATTCGAGTTGATATCGCCCCCTTTTCATGCTTACGTGGTTGCGTTATCGCTCGTCATCCTCGCTATCCTCACGGGATTTTTTATCTTTTCGCATCCTCCTATGTCTTTGTAATCCTTGCAGGCGCTAATTGCCCTCCTTCAACGACTTCCTCGATGTCATTTGTGGGTGGTGGGCCGGTGGAGCATCGGCACGATCCGCATTCCCTCCTTCTCTCTCGTTATTCCTGGAGATGGTGCCCCGAGAGCGAGGAGGAGGAAGAGGAGTCCGGGGGCTGGTGGAAAGTGGCTGTTGTTCTCAAGAACACCGGGCTTTCTTGTGAGATCGGAGCAGAAAGGCACGTGAGAAGAGGTGCGTGAATAACGACTCGTCTGTCTTTATCCCCCATTCCTCTCTCCTTCGTCTCTCCTCTGGCTTTTTCATGATGGACGCGGGTGTCGCGCACCGCCATGGGCTCCGTCTCCTCACCCTTCGATGTTCCCTCCTTCCTCTTTCAGTTTGCGGTTTGCCGGCTCCACTGTGCTCGTGAGATGAAACGAAGGGTGGAGTCGCAGCGGGGCAGACCGTTGGAGAGGTGAGGCCCCGGTTGCTTAGGTGCCTCGCCACGATATGAAAAGGGGATTGCTAAAAGAGTTTGCGTCCGTTTTCGAGCGAGAAGGCGAGTCGCTGCTGCCTCATATTCTCCTTTCTGAGGCGGCCACGCCTCCCCTTCCTCCGGTGTTTTCTCCTTTATCTCATGGAGTATTTTGTAAAGCGGTGTGTGTGTATTTTTGTGTTTGTGTTCGTGTTGATGCACGTTATTCCGTTGTACCATGAGGAGGTCATCAGCTCTCCCTCTCGTGGTTTCCCCACGTTTTCCTTTCTGCCCCCCCCCCCCCTCCCTCCTTTTCTTTCGAACCCCCCTTCATGTAAGACTCACCACGACGCTGTTGCCCTCTCTCCCTCTCTTCGCCTGTCACCTTTTCACCTGTAAGTGAAACGAAGGCCCCCGAAAATATGATATGTACATAATGGATATATATATATATATGGAAAATCAAAACGAAAAGAATTTACTTGCACGGTCTTCTGAAATAATGACTTGGTAATGAGTGGTTCTTCTCACAGGGATTATTCCTTTTCTCTTACCAAACACGTCCACACACATATCGATGTGCGTAAAAACTCTCTTCTAAAAAGGGAAACACGACAACAGCAGCAGCAGGTGCATCTCTGCTTCCCGATCCTCAGGGCGGTACACCGTTGGAGCTCTACTTTTGTACACTGAACTGTGCCGGATGGACTGCGGTGGTCACGCCGTCATGGATGTGAACGAGGTGCTAACCGAGCGAGGGAGAGAGGAGCTTACGAGTTAATGGCGCCCCTCCCTCCTCATCGTCGGACACCCACTCCGGCTTCTTGGCTACTTTCAAGTCCCAGGAGGCTCTCCGCTAGTGCGGTGTTGGTCCACGGTTCGTTGTAATCCCGGGGTGCATCCATCTTCTTCCCCCTTCGGCCCCCCAGCAGCTTCCTTCTTCTCCTCTGGTAAAGGATCGGCATGCCGTATGTCAGGTTCTGTCCTTTCCAATGTTTGTGTTCGTTGATCTTGTCTTCGTTGTGCGCCGGTGCGAATGATTTGCTATTTCTCCCTGTATCTGGGCTCTCTCACTGCCAAGTCACTTGCCCCCCCCGCCCCCCCCCCTAATGGAAGCTGTTCCCTCTATCCCGTGCCTCTTTTCCCGCCATTTTTATCGTTGCTGGTTGTCGATCCGAGCCATAACGGGGAAACTCTCAGTCCCCCCCCCCCGGAGGATGCAGCAGTCCTCTCGCCACTGTCACCTGCATCATCACCATCACTTTTATTGTGGGCTGAAACGTAAAGCTTACGGAGCCGATTCTACTCTTACTGTGGAGGGGGCTGGGTTGGCAGGAAGCGTGTTCTGCAAACTCTCCCGAGACGAAGGGACTGAGCACCACCTCCGGCGTACGTACGCACGGCTGAAGTAGGCTATAGCTGTTCATGTGAAGTGAGGCTGGTGGGTGTTGAAGAAGTGAACAGTCATGCGCCCCACCAGACATCATGGCAACGTTTTCGATCCAGCATTTATGCGTAAAGTGAAGCGCACGCTGAACGCTTACAAGGGATCGATGGAAACCTCTGCCAAGAAGGCTGTATCACGGGAGGCTTTCGTGGACATCGATGAGAAGGGGGCGGCATGGTATCTGGGTCATATGCAAGCTGCCACAACGATGCTAGCGGAGAAAGTAAAGCACGCAGACTTCGTGCTCGAAATTCGAGATGCTCGACTGCCTTTTACCACCGAAAATCCGAACATTCGCAAGTTGACGGCAGGAAAGCCGCGCCTTATCATTTTTAACAAGGCAGAGTTATCGAATGAGGACTGCAATCGTGCGATTCAGACTTATTACGAGAAAAATGGCTCCTTCGCCCTCTTCACCAGTGCGCAGCGGTGCTGGAAGGACGTCGTCGAGTCCGTGCAACGTTTCGCAACGCATATTCTTCCACCACAGCCTTTCAAAACTGTAGCTCATGTCGGACTTGTGGTAGGTATGCCAAACGTGGGAAAGTCTACTCTGATCAACTCTTTACGGCTTGCGCACGAGTACCAGTTCCATCGAGAAGATTTTCGTCGCTCTCGTACACCAGAGACGGTCTCCGTCACCCCCGGTACCACGCGAGGGATGAAGCTCGTACCGCTCTCGAAAGATCCCCCGGTGGTCCTGTACGACACGCCGGGCCTCACGCTACCCGGTTGCTTCACGAAAGAATCTGGATTGAAGCTGGCTGCGTGCGGTGTTGTGCCGACCAACGACGTATCGCTCCCCCAAGGGATGGTGGCAAGGTATCTCTACGATATTCTTGTCACCTCGGGTGCGGCGGAGCACATGGCGGAGTGTCTTCATCTTCCCCGTGTGCCTATTAGCTTTGATGACTGTATCGCGATGATCTGCGAGCGGAGCGGCACCAGCGGGCAGACCGAGATGGGCAACCTCGATCCTGTGCGTGCTCAACGCTTCTTCGTTCATGACTTTACCATGGGCCACCTGGGGAAGATGACGCTGGACCCCCTTCCACGTCGCGTGTGGCGCTGCGGTCAGGTGTTGCACAGTCCGTTGCTCGAAAGTGGTGCTACCTTTTCCACAGCTTCCGACGCGGCAGGCGACAGCGCTGGAGAAGATGACGGTTACGCCTGGACGCACCATGTGGAGACCACTGACGTGGCTCATCGTTACCCCGACCACATGCGGGACGTACTCGAATCACTGAACGGACCCCTTTCACCGGGGCCGACCGTGTCGCACCGGCGCGGGGCTCCCCCTCACCGGCTGAGCAGGAAAACGCCTTTTGACGCTGTCGCAGATGCGACTGTGATAAGTCGCAAAAAGGGCCCCATCAGTCGCGCAACTGCGTTTGACGAGGCGCTGAAGAGTCACACGCGACTGACACCCGGACGCTGACCAACGTGGATGGTGATATTTTTTTTTGAGTGGCCATGGTGATCCTCTCTTTTTTATAAATCTTCCTTTCGAGGGGTGGGGTGGAGGAGGCGCGTCTCGGCGGTCCTCCTCCAGCCCTGAAGAGGACAACGCGCATATGTTCTTCTGGTTCCTGCGGCCCCGGTCTTTCAGCAGGTGCCGAAGAAGAGGGTAGGCGTACCTTTGGTCTGCGAACGCAAGACACCGACTGAGTTGAAAGAAAGTATAGGGAACCGCGTAAGGGGAAACGGATGTTCTCCTTGACCTACAGTCCTAGCATCGGGTGTGAACCATATGCGATGACAGGAACAGAAAAGAGGTAGCGGCCACGCATGAAACGTTGGGGTACTGTCGCGTCACTTCGGAGGAGGCAGCGCATTCACGTGCACGTATACAGCGTCTCTCTCTCTCTCTCTCTCTCTCTATATATATATATATATATATAGCAAGATGTTTATTGCCCCCATCCCTCGTTTCCTCTGTATAGCGGCACTATCCATGGGCCCCCCACCTCTCCACCCTTGAGATCATCAACCTCTTCCCTCCCGTGCATGGGTCCTGTGTGTTTGTGTATGTGTGCATCCCGTTTTCAAGGGTGCTTCAGAGGCATCCACCAAGCGGGCGACACGACTGCCTTTTGTGCATAAATGTTCGTCTCTCTCTCTCTCTCTCTCTCTCTCTGTCGTCTCACCTCTCCCTCTTCGAGTATTTTTTGTGGCCGTGATGAAAGAGTGCAGAGACAGAGCTGACGCAGCACCCCTCCTATAGTGTTGGCATCATCTTCTCATAAAATTCGATTACCTCCGTTTTCCCTCCCCCCCTCCCCCCCTTCCCGCCCCTGACTGAATATCAAGTCTTTCTCGAATGAACGACCTCTCCTTCCCCTCTTCCGAAGAGCTTCGGCGCACCCAGCAGTACCTGGCGGAGGTCATTGATGAGTGCGTCTTCGTAGAGCGTCAGCGTGAACTCACCGAACGACACCTTTCCTCACAGCTGGACACCCAACGAATTCTCATCGACCGACTTTTTCGAGCCCTGGGGTGCGTATGCCAATACACTTTTATCTTAGAGAATGTCGCGTTGTCCCACCTGATGGGCACCACGCCAGCAGCTGCACCTCTGCATGGCCGCTTGCAGCAGCTTCGGGAACACTTGCGCGATGAACTCGCACGGCTTACACATGGACAAGGGGAGCAATGCGAGTGGGGTGATCTCTACACCGCCCTATCGCAGAACGCATGCGGTGCTTCTTCAGATTCTTCCGCTTCGTGTTCTACACCTTACCAAGACGCGTCGGCAGGGGAGATCCTAGGCGAACTCTGGGATCACAAGTCTCGACTTATCGATGCGCTCCTGACGGCCACCTCGCAAGTAAAGGCGATGCGAACCGCCACCGCTGCAGTAAATACCGACGTCGAGGCCCTACGTGTCCGCGTGGACGAACTTTCTCATGTTGTCGACAGCGGCATGGTGCGCCCAGCACGGCAGCCTGTGGATTCACTGGAAGGGGCGTCCGCTACTCCGGCCGTGCTGCCAGCTGCCGCCGCACCAGAGCCGCCGCTGTCGCCGCAGAAAATGGATTCAGCACGTTTCGCACAGGCTCAAGTGATGGCGTATGAGCAGACGATACAGTCCCTCAATAATGAACTCGCTCTGCTGCACGAGAACTACAAGGCGCTGTCACGCGCCAGCGCTAGCGATGTCGACACGCTCAAGTATCGCCTCACGGACATGCAGCGCAAACACGAGGATCACGTCGCAGAATGTGATGCAGTGCTGTCTCGTCTTTCCCTGGAATTGGAGCAGCTTATTCAAGAAAATGCACAGCTGAAGCGAGAGTGGCGTGTTTCCTTAGCGAGCAACCACCAAAGATGACACTCGTGCGATGTGGAGATTTCGTTCACCCCACCTCCCTTTCTCCTTCGCTGCCCCCCCCCCCCCCCCCCCCCCCCCGACGCTCCTTTTCCCTTTTCCTTCCGTTTCTCGTCAACCAGATCTGTGCGCGTGTGCTGTAAGTGAAACTAAAAAAAAGATGGGATTCAGATGGAGGGTGAAGCGGTGTGCCGTGTGTTACGCAAACATGCACACACAAAAGCATAGGCTATGCTTTCTTTTTATGAAGAGACATGTAGTATGACACTTACACGAACCTACGCTTTACTAAAGAAGAGCCCTGGTGGGACACATACTTCCATACGAATATACTAACTCCGTAAAGCGAACAAGCAAAAGCATCCTCCCGGAGCAGCTGGGGACTTTTCGAGCGTTGGAGATTCCCGCTGGCGTAGCGACGGCCTTTCGTTGTTTACGTTAGCGTCGATGGAGGCTGCGGGGGTTCACAGAAGGGCATTCCATTTGTCTTTTCAGGCCTTTCGCCTCCCTCCCTCTGTCTCTCTTTCTCTCCCTCATTTTTTGATTCACTTCACGGGCGTGTCGCATATGGGACCGAGCTGGACCAGCACTTCGGGACTCGCCACGACAGCTGCCGTGGCGGCTCGAAGGTCCCGTTTCGGGAAGGTCCTCTTCTTCCACCTCCTTTGGTCCGCTGACCTGCACGACTTTTTTTTTCGGAATGTGTCGCGCCACCGTATGAGGGACTTCTTTTTTTTTTGCTACTGCTCGCCGTTCTGTGTAAAGTGTGATTGGCTTTCCGTGCTGCCAACAGTTTTGCTGCTTCCCTTCCATTCTGACTGTCACACGGTCCTTCGATGTATCTTCGCTTTTTTCCTCTCTCTCATCTCATATATCCCCCCCCCCCCCGACACTCTTATAAGATAGTGCATAGGCGTTGAGCCGACACGCTCAGCCTCCCTTTCCCCTATATAAATATATATAAATACACCCTCGCCGCTCATCCAATTTCATTTCATTGGACAGACGCGGTGCTTCTACAAACAAATACACGTTTAGACCTCCTCCCTTTCCTTATCCCCTCCCCCCCTCACACACACACCGGCTTCTTTTTTCTCCTCCTTCAGCGGCCCTTTTTTTGTAGAGAAAACGCACATGGTGCAGTGCTGAGTCAAAGTAATACACAGGCTTATATATATACACACACACATATATATATATACATATATATATATACCAAGAAAATGGGGGCGGGCTCGTCTACGCGGCGCGTCACCCACCTCCCCGCAACCTCCACGATCGAAACTCGCATAACTGAAGGGCCACTTCATGCAGAGGAGCACGTAGAAACATCTGTGGGCCTAGCAAGGGGCCCCGCGGCCCCTGCTGCACCGGTTCCTCCCTTGGAGGTGCATACTCTAAATCCACGACAGCACCTCGTGGATGTACCGCCTCGACCATCATCACACCACCGCCGCTCGTCTACTGAGGCAGTGGGCGGGTCCGGTATATTTGGTCCGTTGTGTGGTAGGGCTGCTCCAGCCCTGGGGATGGCCGTACCGACAACGCAGGAGGCGTCGCGGTCTGAACGGCCCAGCGGCTCTACGGATGTCCCCTCATCCCACACCGCCACCTTTATTTCGGCAGAGGGGGTTCGGCCTCGCTGTGGTAGCGGGGAGATGCGTAAGCGACAGCGTGAGTTGGGCGTCACCGCTGGTGCGAATGCCGCTGCAGAAGGAGAGGAAGCACAAAACAGCAGGGCAGAGCTGAACGAGCAATCCCCAGGTGAGAAGAGCCACCGTCGTGTGTCGGCAAGTGGCGAGTCCCTGAGAAAACGCGACCGCCTGTATCGCGATGAGGAAGAGGAGCGTAATGCTTCCGCCAAGGCGTCTCCCTCTCCAACCGCACCGAGAGGCGAGGACGAAGAGCAGGCAGGTGAAGTGGTATCGTCTGTGCCCCAAGTGAATACGGCGAGGCGGCTTTACGAAACAATTTTCCCTCACGCCGCTGCCGCTGACCATGTGAGAAACACAGTGGCGTACCAGTCCAACACGCGTTCTCCATCGCCGGCACCGGAGCTTGCGCAGTACGAAAGCCTCTCCCTTGCGTCAATAGAGCAGGTGCTCGCGTCGAAGCACAGCGTTTATCGCGTCTGTCTAACCGGCGGACCTTGCGCGGGGAAGTCGACCTTGCTGACTGCCATTCAGGAAACTATTCCGAAGCTAACGGGCTTTCGTGTCATGTGTGTCCCTGAGGCCGCTACGCTCCTGGTCACAGGTGGCATGCAGTGGGACAGTGATCTCGTGGTTCCCCAGCAGCTCTGTCTTCTTCGCACCCAGCTCGCCCTCGAGGATCAGTTTTACGCGCTGGCCGTAGCCTCCGGAAAGCCGACGGTGGTGGTCTCTGATCGTGGGACGATGGACGGGCGTGCCTTCTCCTCGGAGGCCCAATTCGATGAGATCTTGCGTGGGGTGGGCAGCACTATCGATGCGTTGAGGGATCGCTACGATGCCGTCATTCACATGGTGACAGCCGCTAACGGGGCAGAGAACTTCTACAACTTGGATAACCCTGCCCGTTATGAGGACCTGGACGGCGCTCGCGCTTCCGACCTGCGCCTGCAGCAGATGTACGTCGGACATCCCATGATTCGCCTCCTCAACAATTCTAGCTCCTTCGAGGATAAGATCGAACGAGGCTTGCAGGTGGTGAGAGAGGCAGTGCACAAGGGGCAGCGTACACCACCCTTGCCCCCGTACTATCTCGTCCGCCGCTCGCCTGCCGTTCTCCCCGTGGCAAGTGCCACCTACACGACGTACACCACCGTCCTATCCAGAAGCCAGATGAGCGAGATCCGCCTTCTCGTCAAACGAGAAATGTCCGATGGCTCCGTAACACACTTCTTCAAGAGCGTTCGTGAGACCTCGTCAACCGGGCCTGTACGGCAACGGCCCTCCCGCCCCAGTCCGGGGTCAGCCACTGCAGCGACCTCTGAAGGCGCTTGCGGCGGTGCTGCTTTCCGTAGTCAGCTCCACGCAGCCATGGGCAACGCTTCCGCGCCGCTGCAACAGCGAGCAGGCTGTTCGCAACGGATCAGCAGCCATGAGTACGCTGCTCTGTATCTTCATCGTGATAGCAGTCGCGCAGACGTCGTGATGAGGGCCACACATTTTATCTATGATGGTGCGAATTGTGAGCTCACGACGCTGCTCTCGCCAGGGTGGGCGGCCGGCCGCCAGACCCTCACGATAGAAAGTTGCGACGCCTCTGCGAGGGAAAGGACACCGGTAGGGCCGCGGCATCGGGTGTCGGCCACGACGCTGCATCTTCCGCCTTTTCTTGAAGTGGATCGCGAGGTACCTGTGGAAAGTCTGACGACGGCATATCTTATCTCTCACGCCGAGACCGGCCCCTTGTACACCTCACTGGCCTTCGCGCCTGTGTTCTCGCGGGCGGCGATCTCAGCTATCGGGGCACATGCCGACACGGAAGACATCCTTAACAGCACGTTGAGTACGTCGCGCGGAAATTCAGTGCTCCGCGCCGAGACGAGCCCCTTACGCGGCTCCCCGGCGCGACTCGGTGCAGATGGCCGGGTAGATGAGGAGTCAGGCGCGACGAACGGTGCAGATAATACGAGGAATGCCACCCCAAACACCACCACACTGTCAGCGGTGAAACCGGAGGAGGACCTCCTATCGGAGACCTCGCAGGTCGATCGTCGAGCATTGGCACCGCTGGACCTGAACCAGGTGGAGAGCCCTCCCATCCCTGGTAAGGCTTTCGGTAGTCCCACTCGCACTTCACCAACGCCGGCGCACGCACCCGAACTCCCTCAAGGTGATTCAAGTCGAACTCAACAGCAGAACCACCCAGCGTCTGCATCGCGTGCGGCTGCCGGTGGCGAGGTAGAGACGAGCGATATCTCGAAAGCACCGACGTTCGTGTCGGATGGCATGCGACCACATCCGGAGAAGACGACGGCGCGCGACCCTCTGGCCCTTCTTCCGCCCATTAAAGCGGCTAAAAAGAATACAGTGATACGGCAGACCGGCTGATGCGGGAGACTAGGCTGTTGAACCACTCCAAGAAGGTCAAACCCTCCCCTCCCTCCCCCCCTCCCTCCATCCATCCTTAGTCTATCTATCTATCTATATATATATCTATATATATATATATATATGTAAAAGCAGCGCAACGTCGACACACGCCCGAACATCTTCTATAATAATCAAGAAAAGCGACACACATGATAACAATAACCACGCACAAACGCCATGATAACATGTGCAGGAAGCGCGCATCTACAGAGATGCTTTTCTTTGTTGACCTCGGAGTCTCTTATGCGCAGCAATCCCTTATCATGGAGGAACTTTAGAGTGAAAGGTGAAGCTAACTGCGCCGCTTTCTCTCTCTCTCTCCTTTTTCGCTTTGTATCCTGGGTAGACAACTTCCGGACGAAGTGAAAGAGAGGATGGAGGGAATGGTACAAGGACAGTTGATCGACGCTTCTTCGTGTGCAGCGCTGGCCGTCTCCACGCACCGTGTGCAGACGCCGTTCGGTTCTCCAGCCTCCTTCCTCCTCCTTTTGTTTCGGTTGTGGCTTCTGTGATGTGGACGTTGTCGATTTTTTCTCCTCCTTTCAGGTTTCCCCCCCTTTTCCTTGTCTTCCGCTCTTCCCTCTCTCTTGCTTTCTTAGATGTTTCTTTCGTTTGCTTTCTATCTCCCAATCGATGTTTCTTTGATGCGAAGGACAGCTTTGATACAGGGGCACTTTCTCCTCCCTCCCTCCCTCTCCCCTTCTTTCTCTTCCCCGCTCCTTTTCTCTTTGAATTTGGTCTTTTGAACTTCTCTCCCGTTGCCGCTGCTCTTCCCTCTCTTTTTTTAATCTTCCTTCTTTCATCGTGTTGCCGCTTCTTTTTTGTACTTCCTCAACAAAAAACAGAAAGTAAAAGCCCACAACACCTAGAAACTAAATACATATATGTGTATAGATACCAAAGGTGACGAATGCAAAGTGGCAACGATGCGGGAGATCTTTGCCGCGACTGTGTGCACGTGTGTGTGTGGGAGGGGGGGGGGGGGGTTCAATGGAGGGGGCGTGCCTGCTCCTTCTCCGCAAAGAAAAGAAAGAACAAACGACAGTGAAGGGGAAGCCTTCCACCCAATAAAACTGCCCACACCCACAACACCACCGCCCCCACTACCCCCCTTTCCCCAAACGCATACACACACACACACATGATACTGTCAAAGCGAGCTCGGGAGTGTGTGTGGAAAAACGAGAGCAGCAGAAGAAAAGATGTGATGTAATACAGTAGGGAAATAAAAAGAGACGAAGGAAACGGGGAAAGCGCATGACGCCATAAGATGTTCTTGTTCGCTTCGGACTACACGAGAGACCTGACAAATGCGGTGCCCAAGGTGTCGGAAGAGAGGGGGAGGGGTATTACATGTATATATATATATATGTATATGTACGTGCTTTCTGAGACGACGGAGCACACCCCCACTTTTCCCGATCCCCTCCCTTCCTGAAGGGGGTGGGGGTGGGGGAGCAGGGCGGGTAAGAAGACAAGTCTATGTTTTCTCTCGTGTTGGTTGCCTCTTTCTCTACTCACTTCTTTTCTTTCTCTCTGCATATACATACATATACGTGCGGGTCACGACCCTGACCACTTTTTGAATCCTTTTTTTTGTTGTGGTCTGCTTCGCTCACCGCTTCATCCTCAGAGGGGAGAGAGAAAGGGGGTGGCGTGGGCGGGACTCTCTCGGTTTCCTGGTTTCTTCCGCCCTTTGCCTTGTAGTTTCTTTTTCCCTTTCTCGTTTGGTCAGGTGCCGCCACCCTCCTATTGTTCTGCACCTCTCTCCACCTCACTTTCCTCCGTAGGCAAGATATGGGGGTGGAGAAGGGGATAATGTGGGCTGCGTTCTTCATTTATCGCCCGTGCAGCGCTTTCAACAAGCCCAGGTGCCACAAGGGTCTAAGAAAGGAAAAACAAAACGAAGGACCCCCCCCCCCCTTGCCCCCCTCCCTCCCCCCCAAAAGAGGGGCTGGCCTCTCTGCTGTTTCGAAATCACCGACGTGCTCTGACGAAACGTGCACCTTTCGGAAATGTCATCGCTTGCGTTCATTCATTGCTGCTGCGTCCGAACACACCGGTTCTGTTGTTGCCCGGCTTCCACCGGCATGTGCAGCTCACGTAGTGAAGAGCAGACGGGCTGCTCCTCCTCTCCTCCCCCCTTCACTTTCGCTTTGAGGAAGGAGAAGGGTGCGAGCGCTTTTAAACTTATGCCTCTACAGGGCATGGTCCCGCCAGGTAAACCGTTTTGCCCCTCTGCTTTGTCCGTGATCCCTACGTCTCGGCTTCCTCACTGTCAATTCTCTTCCCCTTTTCTATCTCCTCGGGCGGAAAATAAAATAGGGTGCACACACAACATCGTTGAGGGAAACCGCTGTCACACAAAAAGAGACTGCCGTGACACCACAACCCGGGAACTCTCCTTTCTCCCCTTCTTTCCCTCTCTTTAGTCTCTACGCTCCCTGATCCCTTCGCATCGAACGCACCTCTCTCTTCTGTTTGTGCTTCGGTTCGGTAAACATGTATACGGCAGTGAACCTACACACGCACAGACACGCAGAGGAAAAGAGGCAAAAAACCTCTCCCCTCTCTCCCTCGTATCATCGCCTGCAGCCCTCCCTCCTTTTCCTCTTCTCTCGCCTCTTCCTTCCATTTTCCACAAGCGGTTCTGCGGTTGTACTATAACACCGTGTGTGCCGTCTCAAGGTGAGGAAAGTTGATCTCGAGGGGCTTCGACGTATTTCTTTGCCCATCCCCGACTCTCTTTTTTTCTCTCTACCTCTTTTTCGCTCCCCCCGCTCTTCCGATACACATTTGTACCTGCTCACCCCCGCAAAAAAAAAAAACTCTTTGCTTTTCTAATCTCAGCGTGTTGCCTAGAGAGGTGCTCATCCTAAAAGTCTCTCTCTCTCTCTCCATAATTTTTCTTCCTCCTTATCGAAGGGCGAGGGGTCCTCTCCCACCGGCAGGTGGTTTGCCTGCGCGAAAAAGCAGTAAGGCAGCGCCGACCTCCCCCTTTTTGTTCGTATCCGTCGCAAACGACTGAAGCTTAAGACCAAATATTGAAAACGAGGCGTATGCGGTGTGTCCGTGTGAGCACCAGGGACGCATCCGAAACAAGAAGAAGATACGCAGACAAGTGCTGAGACGGCTGTCGGCGCTTACACGAACCCGCAAGACATGCGTGCTAAAAAAAATAATTATAAAGGAGTCAATGGCTGTGAGCACTCCCCGCCTCCTCTTACGTTGAACCCTTTCTTGTGAACTGGAACACCGCTTGAGTGCCTCCTTTCAATTTTCTTCGCCCTCCTCTTCCATCTCTTGCTGCACGCCCCTCTTTAGTTTTCTCGATAGTTTCTCATCCTCTCTTTTGAAACTCTCGCCCACTAAAGGACGTGAGCACAGCTTCAATCGCTGTGCTGCGGAGATTTCTTTTGCTCTCTCTCTGCCTCTCCTCTCCTCTCTATTTTTTTTGGGATACCCATTCGGTGAGTCTCCCCTTCCTTGACTACCTTCCTTTCTTCTGCCTTTGCCCTTTCCCGCGCTCTGGTGCAGGCTATCCCGAGGATAGAGGATTCTTCGGCCCCCCTTCGTATCTCTTCCTCTTGCCACTCCTAGAACACAGGGGCACTGTTGACGTAGGGAAAGGACCTCTATGATGGGAGACGCGTACCGTGGCGGTGGTGAAGGCTATCGCGGCGGCGGCCGTGATGGAAGTCGCAACTTCAGTGGCCCCGTACCGGCACCTTACAACAATGGAGTCCCCGTCGAATGCCTTATTTGTGCTGAGCCGTGCCGCGCCGTGTGCGTGTTTCCGTGTGGACACTACACGTGCTACAGCTGTGGTTTGCACATTCATGCCCTCGACAAAAGCCCTTGTCCGGTCTGCCGCACCGCGGCAACGGCAATGCCCATCATTACGCGGATACTTAGTCGCGAAGAGGAGCAGTATACCTCCGAAGAGATGGACAATATGAGGGGCCATGTCACCGTAGATCGCTTCTTGAACTGCGTCATCGACTCCCCCCAACTCGCCAGCGAAGTGGCAAAGTTATACGAGTTCACCTGCCCGCTGGAGTGCTGTTGGAGCAACGGTTTCCAGGACCCCTTTGTAGCTATGAGCGTGCTGAAGGACCACCTTCGCTACGACCATCACCTCTTCTACTGCGAAGTTTGTTTACAGCACCGTCCTGCGTTTCTGTGTGAGCAAGTGGCCTACTCCGACGTCGCTATGCTACATCACATGGAAGGGCAATGCCAGCACGATCGATCGTCATTCACCGGACACCCGCTCTGCCGTTTCTGCAAGGAAGCAAACCGCTTCTACGATGGGGAGGCTCTGTTAAAGCACATGCAGCAGCAGCACTACACCTGCGACGTGTGCAACCGGGGGCAATTTACATTCACCTTTTATGCTACCCGGCAAAAGCTAAATCAGCATTTCCAGATGTGTCACAAGATCTGCGATCACCCAGACTGCGCCTCGTTAGATTTGATGATGCGCGTGTTCGGCAACGAGATCGATCTTTTGGTGCACAAGCAACGCGTCCACGGCGTGAAGGCGAAGACGTCGTTTTCACCCGCCATGTTCGGTGAGGCCACCAGCTCACCGACCAGCACTGGCCCTGCCGGCTCGGCCCCGGCGACGGCGTCGAATACGAATGTCATTCAAATCACGTTCGACCACGTCTCCCGCGTAGAGAAGGCGGAGATGATGCCGTCGAAAACAAACCACCCTCGTGGTGGACGACGCGGGGGGCCACAGGATACGGTGCACGCACCAGAGAAGAGCGGCGTCCCGGCTTACTATGTGGGTAGCGGCTCTCTGTCGGTACTGATGCGCTACCCCAATAATGATGGCGCCTCTATGCATCCGCCTAGGCCTGGTGGCGGGGGTGGTGCGAGCGTTCGCGTAGGAGGAGGCGGAGCCGGAGGCCCGTTTTCCCATTCTGCATTTGGGGTGGTAGAGGACATGCGTGAGTATAACCGGAAGAATAAGTTGCCGACCGACAAGGGCCAGTTGGAGGGGAGGCTGAACGACCTCCTTCACCGACATCTGCGGGCACCCACCGCGTACGCTCGCTTCCGTGAGTACACGCAAGATTTCATCAACTCCACCCTGCTCACCTCGGAGTACTACGACGTACTTGCCGTGCACTTTTTCCCCGACCCGAGTGTGTTTCATGAAGTTTTTCCCCTCATCGTGGCCACCGTGCCCAACGATGCCAAGAAGATGGCCTTGCAAGAAGTTTACAAAATGCGGATGGCCCCAGAGACGCAGCGCATTGTCCGCGCCCGAGAGGAGGATGCACGGAAGGAGGCGGAGAGACAGGCCGCTGCGGCGCGGGCTGCGGAGATGCAAGGTCGTAATTCGTCGAGGAATGCAAGTAATAATAATAGTAACAACACCCGTGGTGGTGGCCGTCAGATAAGCGTTCCGGCCTCGCCCTTTGGCTCAAATGCTGCTAAAGGGGACAAGGGAAAGGGGAACGCGTGGCTGATGAGGGACTCGCGGTCGAAGCTGGGCGGCGGCAACGCCGCTGGCACGACGCAGCACCGTGACCCTTCTGCCCCATCTTCCGCCAGCCCAGCAGGCGGCACAGCGAATGCTTGGGGCCGACCGCTTGCGGTGTCCTCCACTCCGGCTACGGCTGGCCCACCTCTCATCGGAGCGTCGTCGATACCGGCCCACAGCAGCCGCGGCCTCGTCATCAACGAGGAGAACTTTCCGTCCTTGCCAGACAACAGAATTCGTCGAGCTCCGAATGCGAAAACGAAGAACAGCCGACCCAACTCGTGGTTTTCACGGTAACCTTAACATGGATGACATGGGCGAGCTCCATGAAAAAGGGAATCGTTCATACATCGACACAGAAGAGACACACCGACGGCTCTCCTCTCTGCCATGGAGTGTGTGCGCCATGTGATGGGCAATTCTCTTTATAAAAGGATGCGCTGCTTTTGTCGGGATAAATGGTGCGAAAAACCACAGGCAGCACCATGAGGCAGGGAACCTTCTGCTCCTGCCGTGTGTCTGCTGCTCCCCCCCGTTCGTCGTTGCTCAAGGTGGTGACAGAGGAATTTCGCGAAGCTCCAAGGGACCCTCTCCTTCCCCGCCGGCCGGGGTCGAACGCTCACTCCGATATATATATATATATATATATATATATATATGCGCAGACATATAGAGCTGCAACGCGAAGGTAAGAGGTGAGACGGAGGTGAGTGGTTGAAGGGATGGAGGAAGCCGGTGGGAGGTTGCCGAAGAAAGCATGGGAAAGCCGAAAAAAGTAAAGTTGTGAAAATGACGGTTGCGCCTGTTGTATTTCTCATGAGAAGGAGAGGGAGAAAAGAGGGGGGGGGGGACGCAGGGGGCAGCTTCTCGTCTTGTGTTTTGGTGTTACTGTTGTGAGACTTTCTTTCGCTTTTCACCTCCGCCTTTTTAAAAATGGTTTTCTTCTCTGTCAATGAGAAAGGTGAAGTCCACGACAGAAAGGAAGTACGCACAACCTACACGATAGCAACCCCCTCCCCCCCCTCCCCCTTCTTACAGTATCACAACGTTGGTGAATGGAAAAAAGCAAACACACAGAAAAAGAGTGGGTCGGGTGGGAGAAGTTGAAAGAGAATCGGAGCGAGGAGAAGAGGTGGGCGGAGACGCATGCGGGGAGGGACATTGCCACTGTGCATCGCTGATGTCCACTGAAGAGGAAGTGTCTTTTGTGTGTGGGGACTCGGATGGCTGGGCGAGTGCGTTGAACGGTTTGTGAGATCAGATCAGCCCCCCCCCCCCCCCCCCTTCCTCTCTCTCTCTCTTGCACTCCATGAGGAAGAGACACTCAGAGCGGTGTCCGCGCTGAGAATAGCCGTGACGGCTTCCCTTCTTCTCTCCCTCGCTTCGCGCTTCGTGTGTGAACTAGCAGCGTCTTTCCACAGAGGCGCATGAGAGAACATCGCCGCTTGTTCGAGACACGCATCCCAGATGGACATACACGGAGGACTGTGTTTTCTTCTATCCTTCTCTCTTTTTCTCCCTTTCTACATTTCGATATGCATCCACGCGCGGACCCACCCGGAGCATAACGCACAGTCAACTCGGTGGCTCATAGCTTACCGCGGCAACCCCCACAACCAAAAGACTTGCATCCCCTCTGCCCCCCTCCCCTAAAAGAAAAAGAAAGAGAAAATGTCAGTGCGCATGGATGTTTCACTTTTCAACGACCTCGTCCGTATTGAACGAGGAGACTACTTGACATTTCATTGCGAGATGCTCTCCGCTGCCGGCAACGATGCGCAGCGGTTCTTCTTCGGCTGCTACTATCCACGATGGCACGGCTTCTACTTGGAGGAGGTCCGCTCCATCATCGGCAACATGGGCTACACAGAGCTAAAGCACTTTCCTGCCTACCCGTTTGACGTGTACCTGAAGCTTGCAGATCCTCATGCCACCCTCGACGCATCGGTTGACTCACACGAAGAAATGGCGAATAGCACGACGTACGTCACAGATGACTTTCAAGTGGATAATGTGCTTGTTTTGGGCCCTCCACAGAATCAGCGCGACGACGCGGTGAAGCGCTTCAAGATTGTTTCGGTCGATACAAGCCATTTGAAGACACAGACGTTTGGGCTTGCTCCGCTGGCCAACCTGAATAGCAGCTCGGTGAAGAACCCGAACACGATGCTGTCCACCCTGCGCGCGCCGGGTGGCGAGCGGGTGCCGGTGACGTTGACCAGCAGCATGCTGGACCTCTTGACGCAGCTGCGCGACGCCTACATCGACCATGCAGGGGGAGGAATTCCGGAGGTCGGCATCAAAGCAATGGGCCGGCCCTTTCGCCAGGTGAGCGGCGATGGCCGACGCTGGATGACGATGGATGGGGTGCTGGAGCTCGTCCGGGGCTCACGGGCCTTCGGTGCACACGCTGGCTCTCTCTCTGACACGCGGCACGCTCAAAGGACGATCGCATCAGTGGCAAGTGAAATCTTTAGTGCCTTCCCGCATGAGGCGAGGACGCAACCGGCGTCGCCGGGTGTCGAGGCATGCGAGGATCGGATTGACTACGACGTCTTCATGGACTACATCCGTGGCCACATGAACTCGGTCCGCAAGAAGGCCGTCGTGGATGTGTTCCAGCGCCTCGACTACGACGGGGATGGCAACCTCACCATCAAGGATATTCAAGCCACCTTCAACGCACAAGAACACCCGGTGGTGGTGAGCGACGCTATCTTCACCGCAGAAAAGATGCTGAAGGGGTTCTTGGCGATATGGGATGAGAACCAGCGGCAGTATGGCCTCGTGCCCTACACGGAGTTCCTCGACTACTATAACGGGCTCAGCGCCATCATCGAGACGGACAAGATATTTCTCGGCATCCTTCAGACAACGTGGAAAATCCCCAGCTGGACGGTTCAGTTTGTGTAAAGATGCGGATGAACTGAATCGCGTGAGGAAACCAAAGCGTAGGAGGGAGCGGTGGGCAGCGAGGAAGGGAAGAGGACTTGGACAATGGAAAGGAAAGGGGAGACTTCTGCACAGCCACCGCCCTTCCCTCCGCGCTCCTCTTCATCCTCCTCGTGCTGCCGTTCTCTCTTCTTCTTATTCTTTGCGAAGGAAACATCAACCTCAGGGAGGGAAGCGGACTCCGCGCTAGCGATCCACCGACGGGGACTTTTATGTCCGTTGCTGCAAACCTTGTTCATGGTCTCGTGTTGAGGGCGTCGTCCCATCGGTGACGATGGAGGACTGAACAAGAGAGCTATGGAGAATGGCTGTGACTGGTGGGGGGAGGGGGACGAGTACGCGCGGGACGAGGGCATATCCAAAGAAGAATCAGCAGGAGAAGCGCAGACTGAGGAAAAGGGAAGGGGGGGACTCAAGAGCGGCGATTGGGGAACATCATATCCTCCCCCTTCTTCAGATGGATGCCGTCTCATGTTCCTTTCCTTTCTCCTGTTCTTTTTGTCTCTATCGATGCTCGCCTCTTCGCTGTCGTCTCTCTGACTCTCATCTTGTGGGATTTGCTGTGATTTTTTCTTGCGTTTCCTCCTCTCCCCTCTCCGCTCTCCTCCTCTTCCCCCTCACTCTACCGAATGCCTGAGGTGCGCATCAAGACATGTACACTAGACTCACTATAAATCTATACAAGAAACGAGACGGTGCCATCGTAGGCCATTTTTTGTCTTCTCCCCCCGCTTTTCTGCTCCATCAACGGCCGTCGGAGTGGTGAGTGGCATGGGGAAAGGGGTGGTGGTGGATGAGCACGTGTCTTCTCCCTTCCCACTGCATTTTTTTTCCCACCCAACTGGCAGGATGGGGGAAGCGGAGGGGAGAGAGAGAAAAGAAAAAGAAAAAGAAGAGAACGAGCGCAAAGAGAGAAACCAAAGCTGCAACAGCTAAACAACATGGGATGGGCTCACGTGATGCACGGTCTGCCTTTCAGCAAGAGCCTCCTGCGTCGCTACGCGCTTGATACCAGAGCGTCTGCTGTTGTGCCATCGAATAAACGGGAGAGGAGGGAGAAGGCCCCTCTGGGGTCGATACATCCACTCCTCAACTTTGATGGGAAAGCCCCGCGATGCAATCCGTGGCCGCTTTGCTCACTGCTTCTTTCCATCTCCGACACACAAGGACAGTTTTCTCTCTTTCTCTCTCCATATATATATATATATGTTTGTATTTCCTCTTCGTGTGTGTGTGTGTGTGTCCTTTTCAGGATCCTCACTTACGTTTTTATTCGAACACACGCCGTGGGTGATGCGCGCTGCCCTCTCCTCTATTTGTTCTCTCTTCTCTCTTCTCCATTGCCGTGCGAATTTCACGGTGGTTTCCACCGCCTGACGCAAACAACTTGCCATTTTCTGTCCTTTCGCCTTGAATTACAAAAAAAAGATACCGCCACCGTATTCTGCAATATTCGAGCACTGTTCCTCTCGGTGCCACTCGTTCTCTCTCTCTCTCCCTCACTCTCTCACATTTCTTTCTTTGCTTGAGTCGCTGGCTAACCCTTCCTGCCTCTTTTCGTTCTCCATCTCCTCCTATTTCCCTGCTTTCCGTTTATTTCTTCTCGCTTCGCACTTGCCCTTCGACGCTGCTGCCGAGCCCCCTTTTTTCTTTCGATCCCTTCGAAGCGGGTGAGGTTGGAAGCTTCTGCTCCATCAAGGGTGAGACAGACTTCTTTTCACGACCCCCCCCTCTCTCCCGCCTTCTGTGACGGTGCTAGTGACTTTGTCGGATCCGTTGTCATCGCTCTCTCACTCTGACCCTTCTTTTCATCTTTCTTCCTTCCTTATTGCCATCACGAAGAGAAGTTGTGTGGGCGTACGTACATTTCTGCGCATTTATAGTCTCTCTATTTTCTCGTAACGGAGAGCTTATTCGAACTTTTTTCATTTTGGGCGCTTCCATTTTTTTTTGTGTACACCCTTTTCAGGGAGTGCGTAGTTGTGACAAACTCGCATTCCTCCCGCGGCTATCCTTTAGCTTTTTGTGGAGAGCTAAGCTTTTCGAAGAGAGAGGAGATTCACGGACTTCGTTCTGCTCAAGAAGTGCTCGAGCTTGCTGCCACTTCTTTCCTCTGTCGCTGCCCCTCTTTTTTTCCATTTCTTTCCCCTTCGGATCGTTCTCACGCTGAGTTGGGGTGGGAGGGAGGGAGGGACGTGCTTTCCGCACAGCAGTAGTATCTTCCTCTCCTTCTCCTCGTACCTTCTCTTCCCCTTAGCATTGGGCAAACATCCACTGCCTCTTTCTGCACGATACTGCCATCCCTCATCCCGATCTCTTCGTGTGGTATTCGGATCTCTCCCTCTCTCTTTTTTTTTGAAATAGTTTTGCTCTCTGCAACTATGGCGGACGGCAAGGCGGTGCTATCCATTCAGTCGCACGTCACTCATGGGTACGTGGGGAACAAAGCAGCGACGTTTCCTCTGCAGCTACACGGCTTCGACGTGGATGGCATCAACACCGTGAGCCTCTCGAACCACAGTGGGTACCCCGTGATCAAAGGCCATCGCATGGACTTGGACGAGTTCAACACCATTATGGATGGCCTGCGGGCGAACAGCTTTCTCGTCGGCTACTCGTATATCTTGACAGGCTACATCAACAACCCCGATATCATCCGCCACGTGGCAGCCACCGTGGCGGAGGTGCGGGATTTGCGTCGGCAACGGCAGCTGAAGGATGTTGTCTTCTTCTGCGATCCTGTCATGGGCGATGATGGTAAGTTGTACTGCGAGGAAGAGGTGATCGCAGCATACCGGGAGCTCTTGGCAGTCGCAGACATTGCCACACCAAATTATTTCGAGGCGTCCGTCCTGAGTGGGGTGGACGTGGTGGATTTGGCTACTGCCATCAAAGCTGCGGACTGGTTCCACGCGCAGGGCACGGCTACGGTTGTCATCAAGTCGTTCGCCATCGCGCATGATCCCGAACATCTTCGCTTCTTGCTCTCTTGCTGGGATAAAGCAAGCGACTCGACAAGACGCTATACCGGCGTGGTACCGTACTATGAAGGACGATACACAGGCACTGGCGATGTGTTCGTAGCGTCACTCCTCGCCTTTGCTCATGGCGCCCCCATCGATATCGCTGTCGGACAAGCCATGGGCGTGTTACAGGACCTCATCAAGGCCACCATAGCCCGAGGCGGCGCTGGTGAGGCCTCTCTTAACGATCGTGAGTTACGTGTGACGAGCCACCCGGATCTCCTACTGCATCCAACTAGCTCTGTAGCGGTGACTCTGCTGCCGTGAGGGTGGGGTGGGGTGGCCTTTCAGTGGAAGCGCTTGCTATGGTGCATACCTTAATCCCCCCCCCCCTCCTGTCACGGCGCGTGTGCAGTCCTCTCTCTCCCTTCCTTCCCTCTTCGTCTCCATGCCATTGTATTGGGAGGAGGGAGGAGGGAGAGGAGCCGGTATTTTTTTTTTGCGCTCTCTGACACACACAAGGTTTGGTTTCTCTCTCTCGATTCTTCAGTGTTACGTCTCTCTTCCTTTTTCTGCGCCCCCCTTTCCTCCTTCTCCCCACTCTACCATTGCAGAGTCCGTCATGGGCGAGAAGACGGGAGCTGAAGCGGAGATCAGCCGGAGGGTGAGAAGAGAGGTGAAGGTGCGTGGAGCAGTGCACCAACCGGCCAGGAGAACGAGGGGAAACAGAGAAGAAAGGGAGAGGGAGGATAGGAACGTCGTCACGACCTGGAGTAGTAAGGGTGAAATAAAAAGAAGTGTGAGCAGGCAAGTGCTCTAGGTTGGCGGCGGAGGAAGAGCACCTCCAGCACATTCTAAGCCGGGGTAGGGAAGAGGCGACGAAAGATAAAAAACGGTGGTGGTACACATGCCCCGCTGTTTGTGCTCTCTGGATACGCTGATGGGATAACGTGAGGCGTCTTACTCTCTCTCTTCCTTTCTTTCTTGAGGCAAATGGGGAGGGGCTGAGAGATGGAAAGGGGCGGAGAGGCAGATGTAGGCCGCATCAAAAGCTGTGCTGCCACCACCTACGGTGACTAGACGATTTGGCGGGAAGGTGTCGAGTCCTTCGCCTCTCATCCTCCGCCCCGCCCCCTCGCACAGGCGATGAGATAGGGCAAGTAGCACACAAAGTATTTGTCGCAAAGGTGCTGAGTTCTCTCTCACTCTTTGTGATACTCTGCGGTATCATCACCGCTTAATGTTCGCTTTTATCGCCTCCGTTCTTACCGTCCCTGAGGAGAGAGCATAGCAGATGAGTGTTATGGCATGAGCGTCATTGTACACCTCTCGCCTTCCGTATTAGTGGAGAGCGAGAGGGTACGGTGATGGTAATGGAGGGGGGTGTTTACACGGCGGATGCTCTCCGCTGCTCTTGTTGAAGATCTTATTCTTTTTTGAGCTCTCTCTGGCTTCTTAATGTTTCTTTCCGCATCGTCTTCCCCCTCTCCTTCTCTGTGTTTTACCTTCACCAACACCGTTGCCAGGCGGCCTTGCCCTTTCGAAGCCCTCTTCTCTTTCTCCCTCTCCCATCCTCGCCTCTACCTCGTCTTAATTCCCGACAGTCCCACGAACAGAGGGCGAAAGGAAATACGGGAGAGGGTCTGAGGCTCATCAATCCTGGCACACGACTCGAACGTCTCTTCCTATGAATCCCCCCTCCCCCGAGTGCTGTTGCGGCTACTCCTGCCACTCCTGCCAGCGGCACTACTTCTCGTGTATTGGTGACGCACCTTTCTTTGCCCTCTTCCCCTAGGCTCCTTCAAGTACACGGATCTTCCCCGTGACGTCGCTGAAGTTGATGGATGATACAATGGCAACGTTGAGTTCCTCGCCTCAGGCGGCTGGCGAGTTCGATGTGTATTGCCTGACTAAACCGAAGCATCCTGTCCATGGCGGTGAGCAATCCGAGACAGAGGGCCAAGTGCCGCCTTGTCGCCAGGATGAGGGCTCCGAACGTTGTCCGTCAGCTCTCACCTACCACGATGTGGTACAGCAGCTGTGCGGCGGCGGCGATGAGCTCTTCTCACCTTATCGGTCGTGCACCCGCGCGCAGCTGCTGCAGGTTCATGCCTACTGGGTGGCGGTACCTAAGCCCACGACCGTCCGTGCATCTTGCGGGGCCATACCTCAAGTGAAGTCTTCTTCCATGCCATCTCTCGACATGCGGAGTGAGGGAGGCGAAGCTACTGTGATGCCGGCTGGGGTGTCGGGCGTGACATGGAGCTGCCCGGATGCTGAGCGTCGCGCTTCCTGTGCTACTGCATCACCACCGGCCTCTACACCCCCCTTTGCGTGTGTGGTAGGAGTGGTGTGGGTGCGCTTATCGAGTGTCTCTCGTGCATCCCTTGCAGCGCGGTGCCGCTTCCCTCGCGGTGCTCAGCGCAACCGGCGTCGTAATCTTGGAGAAGTGTCAGCCGCTCTCCACTCTACCCCCTCCACGGGTCCGGCGGTGGAGGGGTATCTTCAGGTGGTCCTCACGTATCCCCGCTATCGCCGTCGAGGACTGGCCTTTTGGTTGCTTTCTCGGTGTCTGGCATCCAAGGTGGTTTCCTCCGGCATCTTCCTTTCTGACGGTGAGGACGGCGCTGCGTACCGAGTACAGCGCTGGCACCTCCATACGATGGTAGCGACTCCGTCTACACCGCCGCCCGGAAAGCGCCCGAGAGCTGCCAGAGCCGATCCCCTGCATCTCGACAACGATAATGGAAGAGCGGAGATCTCTAGCATCGCCGCCACCCTGGCTATGTACCACCGCCTGGGCTTCGAGGAGCGGCGCTACCTGCATCGCTACTACGCTGGGGAGCGTGATGCTGTAGAGCTCGTAAAGGAATGCCCGTGCGAGTGGTCCACTACTGCACCATCACAGTGACTTACGCAACGAACATTGCCGACGGCTCTGCGTTATTTTTTTTTCTTTTCCTTCTGCTCCTTCCGCTCTTCACCTACGGTGGGTACCGCTGATGAGGAGGAGGGACTTCCAGCATTGCACGTTGTTGTGTGGACGGTCGCATTGAATTCAAATGCTCTCCCCGCTCCCGAAACGAAAAAGAAAGAAATATTTGAAGAAGAGAAAGAGGAGGCAACGAGTGGAAGCGGAAGAGGAGGCTGTGCGAGACGACCTTCTCCGCTGCTCTCTACCCTCCCCCCGCGCTCTCTTTCTTTTTCCTTTCTCCCTTCAGAGTGAGGTGAATGACAGTAACGAGGTGTTCGCGGGCTGCATCTTGCGATTCTTTTGACAAGAAAGTAATTTCGGAAGTATCACCTCTTCTAGATTGGTCAGACCATCAGTTGCACGTATTACGTGACTAAGCGAAAATAAGTAAAGAACATACGAAAGGAGGCGCCTCACTCTGACACTTACGTATCTCGCGAGGAGGGATGGGGACGCGCGTCTCTACCACTGCTCTGCCTTTGTCTCCCGTCGCACAAATGGAGGGACACAGTGGCGTGCGTCCAGGCAGCCTCCTCCGCGTTGAGGTCATCTCCGCTTCATGCGTCTATAGGGGGGTGGGTAGGAGCGGAGGGGGATATCGGCAAGGGATGCCTTTTTAGTCCTGCATGTTCCTCTACGCTCCCTCCTCCCTCGTTTCCACTCACACGCTCCTCTCTTTTATCGGCCGATGGTTACGCGGGTGTTCCCTTCTTCGTTTTGCTCCTACAGATTGGCAACGCGTTGAGTTTCACTTTTTTTTTGCGTTGCTGGAGGTTAACTGCGCACCGTTTCTTGCTCCTCCCCGCCTTTCTTCTCGGAAGAGTAGGCACCGATTTTTGATGACAGGACGCCATAGGAAGCCCTCCAGGTATACCACCAATCCACTTTCTCCCTCGTCTTTCCCCCTAGCGCGTAACGTACGCGTGCTCTCTCGACAGACTACAACCTACTCACGTGACAACTACGTGTGGGGTGCGCATTCACTTACTCATAGGCGCGAATAGAAGGAAAGTAAGACCTTTTTGATCTTCCATCGCTCTCTCACCTGCTTCCCATACTCCCCCCCCCTTTCAACCAACACACGTACACACGCACACACACACACACACACACACGTGGTACTCTGTGCTTTGTTCATAACCGTGAAGAAGGGGAGCAGTCGAACAATTGTGTGTGGAGGGGGGTCTATTGGAGGAGAGGAGGAGGACGCGGTGTTGATATCGTGAGGCCCGCTGGCGACGTGTGGGAGACCTCTACCCCACTCTCCCCCCCCGGCGCGTCTCTACCTATTCTTCTCTCTTTTATCCGAAGCTTTTGATAGATCCATAGACGACACCCCTGAGCTCCCTTGTTTTGCTCCTTTCACACCCTTTCTTCGAGGCGTGTTCGTGGGCATCACGAACCGAGGGCGAAACAACACAATCAAACACACATACACATGCACCCCCCCCTCTCCCCATCACCTCCCGCATCCTGAGAAAAAACTTATACGATAGAGTCGCGTACGTCGAGAAAAAGAAAGAGAAAAAGGAGTGAGTCCACCTGGAACATTTTGAAACCCCATGCCACTCCCCTCTGCCGCCACCTTTACGCAGACGAAATGGCTAGCCTTTTTTGCTGAGTTGACGGCGAAGCTCACCCATCATAATGCCTTGGTGACGATGGAGGGTGCAGAGCTTCTTAAGCGGCTTCTCATCTCTCGAGTTTCGATCGCTGCAATCCTACAGCAGGGAGAACTCCTCTTGCGATTACTGGACGTGTGGCGGGGATGTATTTTGTCAGGGCATCCGTGCAACGTTTCGCGGGAGAGTCAGTGGCCTTCACCACGTACCTCCATAACGCCACCACCTCCGTCTGTGGCGGTCACCCTTAACGATGAGTTGAGCTTCGTGCTGGCGGAGCTGATCTCGCAGTGCATCGATCTCATGGTATCCTTGGATGCCGACGGGGATGCCTACTACAGTCTCCTTGTCCTTGCTCGGGCAGGGCCGATGCTGGAGGTTCTTCTGGATGTCGTGAACGCCGCCCCACCGCAGCTCTACGGCATCGTTGCGAGTCTTCTCCAGCAGCTGCTGGCACTGCCCCTGGGACGCAGGGTGATCGCCGATGAAGAGGCGTTCCAAACGCGAGGCGAGGGTCTTGTGGGCTTCGACAGGGCGGCAATCGCGCAGCTGCAGCGGTCGGTTGCTCTGCAGCGGCACATTCGGTCTCTTGTCGAGGCGGTGGAGGAACAGGGAGCGCTGCTGCAACATGCCACTGATGTACTAGCGGGGCTGCTAGCAGGCCAGCAAGGCCCGCGGCGACTCGCTGCCGTTTACCTCTTCAATCTTGCCTCCAAACGGCTGCGCAAGCATCAACTGCGGTGCAACCAAGCACCGCTCGTGGCGCCTAGCACCACCGCTCATACCACCTCATCGCGTACCCACGAGACAGCGGAGTCCACGGTGGAAAGTTCGGAGTTGAACGTTACCATCACGGGGGCTGTGCCGCTACGAAGAACCCTCTCGTCCCCTTCGCCTGAGGTTGCCCCTACGAATGCCTTGGACGATTTGGAGAGGGGGTTGCGCGCACAGACGAGGCGACACAACCTTTTAGCTGACAAGGAAATCGCAAAGAGGCCAGCTACTTCTTCCCATCAAGTGGGAAGGGCAAGTGATGGTTCCGAATCTCCACCTCCCATAGATCCCACCTCGCATATTGACAGCACGTCTGCGGAGGAGCCAAGGCACGACGTGAGTGCGATGGTGGATGCGGAGCCAGTGCAATTGGATTGTGAGGTGCCGCCCAACATGGCGGAGGAAAGCTTCCGTCATCTCGCTGCAGCACGGTCGCATGATGCCTTCTTCGACGCCCTCGATTGGGTCTGGTGTCTAACTGTGGCCGATGCAGCGGCTATCGGGACTGCGCTGACGCCATCAGTGCTCCGTGACGGCCTTCGACGATATCTGACGGCGGCCCCACGAACGCGACGCGATCGTATCGTCTTCACCTTGCTGCTTCTGTGGATCGGTAACATCCATTCGATTGGCGTCCTACGTGCGGACACACACCTGTCTTTACAGGAGCTAGCTGCCACGTCACTGTTACCGATGCTCCGCGCTGAACTCACACCAAAAAGCGAAATGGATGGAACAGAGCGCTATAGCGGCGCTTCTCAACGAGAAGGACTCAGGGACGCCACGAGCTCCTCGCTTGACCTTTCGGCTATTACGCCAACTGCCACGCTCATGGGCGGCACAAGCGCTGCAACCGTGCTCTCCACTACCACCACCACCACCCAGGCAGCGATGGCTGGGGACCCCGACATGGCCACCGGCATGCCGGTGTTTCGTATCCCTTACCGTCTCTCCTCCTTCTCGAGATGCGGTGGCGGACACAGCCAGGAGGCTGTGACATGTGATGAGGCCGGAGCGACGCTACTTCCTCACTCTGCAACCCGCAAAGCACAGGAGGTGGCGGTGCTGATGCGGCCATCCGTCCGCGTCATTTTGCTTTCTTTTGTACTCACTATACAAGCAGGTGGTGGTGCCGAGGGGCAGCGCGCATGGGTAACCAAGGGTCGCGTACTGGATGTGGCACAACTCGCGATTCGGTGCGCGCGGGGGCTGCATAATCCACTGTTAGACTCCCCGAGCACCATCGATGGGACCCTCTCGGATGAGGTCTATCTCGATGACGCTCTGCGCAGCGGACGGTCTGACGCGACAACGGTGGCGGTGCTCGGCTGTCGACTTGTGGCAGCTTTGGTATCGAGTGCACTGCGGTGGGGCGTAATGGAGCACGAGGAAATCCTGGGGATGTGCCAGCCAGCGGGGGTGCCTTCCTCTAGTGCGCTCAAGGAGGATGAAACAGCCGTGCAAGCGGAGCTGATGTTCGGTACGCAGACGTTGCTGCCACTTCTGGCAGAGGTAGCCATCAGCAACCCGGATGTGATGGCAGCGCAGGCTGGTGGGGCAGCCTCGCCGGTACACCACCTCCCGGTAAACCTTCGTTGCACCCGATACACATCGATCGGCGAATGCGCGTTAGTTGCGTTGGATGCCTGCCTGCAGCTGCACGCCCAGACAGGACACCTGCACAGTCGTGGGGATACACCGACGGGCGGCAGCAGCTTTGCAATTGAAGATCTCGTACGGGTCTTGCCCAACATTACGCGCGTATCGCAGAAGAGTGTGCATCCACCGGTTCGGGCTGTCCCTTACCGCCTGCTGCTCTACGTAAGCCATTGTATTGACGAAGTGCTGCTCGTGTTGCGGCACATGCCATCTTTGGCGATCGCAGCAGTTTCATGCGTGCTGGATTACGAGCCGTGCGCCTCGCAATGGGAGGCTGCCGCAGCAGCTGAATGGTTAACGGTATTGGTGGATTTGCTGAAGGAGGAGGAGCTTCGAAGTGAAGGTGTAGCGGTGCCGGCGACAACAGCTCAACATCGACTTCCTACACCTGCGAAGCTTCTGAATGAGTACTTCCACTTCGATGACAGCCCTATGGCCCGCAAGTTGCTGATAACCGTAAAGGTAGCGAAAAAAAGCGGCAGTATGGGGAGTGCGTACGCTGCGAGCGCGCTGCTTCAGCTCGCTGTCCATTTGCACGCGTACGTGCACATGCGCCATGGTCGGCACCGTCGACCGCGTCAAGCCCCCTCCACAAGCCCCCCGCCAGAGGGATCCATAGCAGGAGAGACAGCGGCAGTTTCGATGTCAGTTGTCTACCCGCTGTGTCCAACTGGCGCACCGTCGCTGGCACACTGGGTAACGCTCTTGCAAGAGATCACCTCTGATAACCGCCGCCTTACCCACATATGTGCCGCCTTCGACAGCGAGTGGGGTGATAACCATTCTTCCCTGGGGCCGGTGGGAGAGAAGCAGGGCAGCGGTTCCACCGACACGACAACAACCCATAGCCGCATTGTGGTGAAGGATGCATGGGCCCGTGCTCTGACTGCCGGGGAGCAGATTGCGCTGCAGTACTGCTTTGCAGGCTCTCTGTTCGCTGCTCTCGAGGCACTGCTGCCCCACAGCCCTGTGGAGGACCTGTATCGCATGTCCATTAGCTCTTCGTTTGTCTATGACGCCGTAGCAGCCACAGTACTGCTCCCTACCCCAAACGATGTGACTTCTTTGCTGCGGAGGCGATTTCATGGCGCAGGGATACCGACAAACAGCTACCGAGACGGGCGCAGCAATTCAGCCTGGACTTCCTCTTTGTCGCCACCGCCAGCCCTTCTGTTTGGCTACCAGTTCGCTATGCAGTGGGCGTGCTGTCTGGGATCGCGCTGGCTGAGTGGGGCTCTTGCGGGCTCAAGTCTGGGCCATCAAGAGCCGTCAGCGTCGTCGAACGCCTCACTGCTGTTGCAGGATGCCAATCCATTCTCGCGGGGTGGTGCTCTGCTGGAAGATCTTTGTGCAGGGACTCTGAAAATAATGCAGGGTGCTTCTCCAGGTATCTCGCAGCGTACGCGCTGCGCTGGGGCGATGCTACTTGCGGCGGTGGTGGATATGTGTCCTGTGGAGCAACGCAGCACGTTGGAGGGGCATGGAGCCGCACTCTTTGCCGCTTCCGTAACGCTTCGTCGGCTCCCCTGTGTGTGTGGAATGCAGGCCCGCCTCCTGCGATGCGTGCGAAGCGCCGCGGAGGGTGCGACCGCCACCAACTGGGTCGACGAGAATTTGAGCTCTCTTGGGCACGTCATGGAGCGCCTCAAAGAGGCCGCGCCGATGCCGACGCGCCAGGGTGACCGTCGCAGCTCTCCCCGGCGGAGCCGATCAAGCGCGCGGCCCTCAGTTTCGCCCCTCCCGCACGATGCGGCTCGCGCTGCTCGAGACTTTCAGTCCTTTCAGATTCTGGTGTCGCTTCTCACTAGCCTTGTCTCCTGTGTGGGGGTAGAAAGTGAGGTTTACGCTGCTGCTGGCGCATTGGCGAGCCAAAGCAGACAGGGAGGGGATGACATTGTGCCATATCGTCCACTCCTGGACGCCGATCAGCGTCGAAGGTTGTGCACTTTCCTGTGCGATGCACTCTCTGTAGAAAAGCTCCAGAACACTGTCGTTCTTGCGCTTCGCAGCATGGCGGAGACGGTGGAGGGGCAGAACTGCATCATGACAGACATCTCTGCGTCTGGCGACCCACTCGGACGCACTTTATTCGGTCGCTTGTTGGCTCGCACGCTACGCTTACCCAGCCGCTGGGTGGGAAGGGAACGTGCGGAGGCGCGCGGCCCTCAAGGCTCTACCCCCTCACCTCAAGGTCACCGCCATCGCTCCACTTCCGCCCCACCTGCTCACCATTCACCCAACCGACGCAACCCTACGGCTTCTTCGCCGCAAAGCGTACGGCATGCTGGGAGTGTCGCTGGCGCCTATCCCATCGACAACGATACGGTTTGCGTAGTAGGGTGCGAGGTACTCACGAGACTCTTGGGGTTACCGACACGTGAATCGCCTGGGGGAACAGAAGGGCGAGCGTCGACGGCAGCCAATGCGGGTTATCCGCCTACACAGAGTAGTTTCTTGGCGGCTTTTGTGCGGCATCGGGGGCTCGAGCATCTTTTTCACCTGGTCTTAGAAAGTGACCGGCAGCTGCGTCGTCATGGACGCGCCTTGGCTGTGGTACCGCTGCATTGGCTGCAGCTCGTAGCCGCTGTATCCTTCCATCTCTCGGTCGCCAAGGCCATGGTGCAGGATACGGAAGTGTTCAGTGTCTTACTGGAACTCGCAGGGACCCCAGCTGTTTCCTCCTCCTCCGCCACAGCGTCGACCTTTGCCCTCCTTGCTATTCGCAACGTCTGCTTCTCAGCTAGCGTAAAGTCATTACTCTGCCAGGACGTGCGAGTGCTGCTTACCCTCAAAGCTGCGAGCATGGGCCTTGCCTCGGTGAGCCAGCTGATCGAGTGGCGTCCACCGCATTCATCAAGGATATCGGGCCGGCCTAGCTCCGCTGCTACGGGTTTGGCAGAGATGAATGGCTTCGGTGACTCTCCTCAGACGCGACGGGGCGTCACTGCCGTAGGAGTCTCCTTACGTGAGGACGTGATCGATATGGAGAACAAGGCGGAAGTCGACTGGGCAAAGCAGGTATGCGTCCACTCACGGAACTCCCAACTCACGGATGCAGCGCCAGTGGGGATACCGCAGCAGCATAGCATGTCACCGGAGGCGACGCCCGTCAGAACCAAGGGGCTCAAGGATTCTACAAAGACTTTAGTACCGGGCACACCTCGACATGAGGCGACACCAGGTGCGCGGAAGGTCTTCACAGATATCACTAATCAACCTACGTCCGCTGTCGGCGCCTCTGAGGAGTCAGTGCTCGCCGCAGAGCTGAACCTCGACCATGTCCCCGAGAAGGGCGAGGAGGCAATGCCCGCACTGGTCTTGGCGACGGACACGGAGAGAGGTCGGCGACAGTACTTGGCCGCCACCGCCTTCTCTGTTTTATGGTTTGACCACCAACGTGGCCGAGCTTCGATTGCCCGCGTACTTGGCATGACGCCCAGCTTGAAGATGGAGGAGGTTCAGGCAATAGCGCAGCACAAGTAAGATCTGAGACTGTGTTGCTGCGCGTCATTCGAGTGCGGATGGGGAGAGTCTCCTTGAGACTTGCCATCGCGGTGACAGCGATGGATTCGCGGAAGGTAGAAGAGGAGAGGGGAGGAAGGCGCACTGTAGCGTGGGAGGACCGTGTGACGTTAACGTGTGTAATGGTGGACAATGAGAGTTTCTCATGTATGCCGCTTCTCCCTCCCTCCCTTTCTCTTTCTCTGCTCTCCGTCCATCCACCACATCGATAGACTCGTCTCAACTCCGAGACGTCTTCTCCTTTTGCGATTTTCATCGTCATTTCTTATTTGTTCGCTTACATGGTAATGTACTCGTGAATTCAGAAGAAAGCTGTGTAGTGGTGTGTGTGTGAATGCCGATGCCGCTGGCTATGACGAATGTGTGGAGGAGCAAAGGGGAGGGGGGGATTCCTTCCCAGATCCATGACTAGACGGGATGTGCTACATCTTCCCGCTCAGCATACATCCTACCCCCCTCCCTCTCCTCCTCACCCCTTATCGCAGTCTTCCTGGACCCTCGCCCTTCGTACATCCAAGACACTGCTCCTGCGATCGTAACCAAGACTTCACTTCTCCTTGGTTCTTCCTTTTCTTCCGAGCTCTTCCTCGTCATTTGTGTTTTCGCAGGTTCACGGCATACATCGACGCATGACTGAACCTATCGCTCGACTTCTACCTTTTCGATTCTTTCTTCTCACTCTGGTCACCTTGCTGGTGTGATCAAACCGGCTTAACAGCCTCCATAGCGCCTAGGGACTCAAGTCTCTCCACCCCCACCCCCGTCCCAGCTGCATTGAGTTTGCTGCGGAAGGAACCTCAACCCCCCCCCCCCCCCCTCCTCCGTCTCCTTTTCCACGCCCTTTCCTTTCGCTTTCTCTCCCCCTCTCTCCCACCCATACCCCGTTCATTCCCTGACTTTTTCTTCGATGGGCTCCTTTCAGCCGTCATTTCGGCCCTTCTCCACTTCGAAACTCTCCGTCGCGGTGCGACAACCCCTCGCCGAACCATTGGCGTTGGTGAGGGTTCCCTCCTCTCATTCTCCTTGACCTTCTTTTTCTGCTTCTCTTCCCGTGGATGACTCGCGCTCCGCGCCGCCACTTCGCTACTCCCCCACGCCCAATACACGTTCACCCCTTCTCCATCAAACCATTTTCCCTCTCCTCCTTCCCTTCCCGTCCCCTCTCTCTTTCTTTAGGCTAGCATTAGGTGACATATCACTCGTTGGTGTAAGGATTTTTTTTTGAGTGCGAGAGGACATGAATTCGGAGCGCCAAGCTGCGTTACTGGCGCTGGTGCGCCGTCTCCTACCGCTCGCCTCATCCGATATCCCAGGCTACCATCCTGCACGGTTTGCCCAGCTGTGCGATGGCGTCACCCTGTTTGCTATTCTTCGACTGGTGCTGCCCAACCCTTCACCCGATACTTCGTCGTCCTCCAAGGATGAGGCGGCCGCAACGAAGTCCTTGTCGGGTTCGATGCCAGAGGAAGATGGTCTCCAGCGACAAGCGAACATGCGGATACTGCTGCGCATTATTGCGAGTTACGCTCAGGAAGCCATGGTCACCACATCGTCTACACCTCTCACAAAAGGGCTAGACCCGGCTACGCTAGCCGCATCTGATGATGCACCAGGCTCCCCCACCATGAAACTAAACCAACAGGAACTGCAGCTGATGCAACTCACTGGTGTGGTTTTGACATTGCTGGTTCTCAGTGGGGCGCCTTCAGTGCTGCGCGAGGTGAAGGCGATGCCTCGTCCGGAACAGGTGGTGCTTTCTGATTGGGTGAAGGATGTGATGCGCGTGTACGAGCTGAAGCCGCGCCGACGCACTGATGCGAGGTCTGAGTCTCAACCAGCAATGGACAGCAGCAGCAGCACCACGGCCCCCGGCTCACCCACAACGCAATCCCCCCAGAGCTCTCCATTCGCTCGCGGCAACTCCTTATCCACCTCCTTATCCACTTTCACACGGGGTACAGGTGGCTTTCTGCCGTCGCAGCCCATGGGCCACCGTGGGGCGGGTGTCGGGTTGGCCACCGCCGCTGGTGACGAGGAGGATGAGGGCTACTACCGCAACGCGACGTACCAGCTACGCCAGGAGCTGGCCGAGGTTCGGACTCAGCTTGCGGCGGTTCAGGAAGCCTATCGTCTCAGTAAAGAGGACAAAGAAACCGCCGAAAGCAAATACAAGCTGCTGTTAGGTGATCAGACGAAAGTATCTCCCACCGCCGCCGCTGCTGCTGATGAAGGCAGCGAGGGGGAGAGTACCGGGGGCAATACCGCCAAGGATGCAATCCTCCAATGGCAGCGCCGATGTGCGCAAAAGGATGAGGTGATTGCGGTGCTCACCGCGCGAGTGGAACAGCAGTCGACGCAGGTCACAGCACTGAAGGAAGCTGCCGCCGCGCATGAGATGGCGTTGCAAGCGCTGCGGCGCCGTCTCAAATCTGTGGAAGAAGGGGTAGTTGTGCGGTCCAACGAGCGCCGGGAGGCCTTGGAGAAGCTCTCCGTGGCAGAGGACAAATTAGCAGCGCAGATGCAGGCGCGAGGGGAGCTGGAAACGGAGGTGGAGGGGCTGCAGGCGCGCATCATGATGCTCACCGTGGAGCAGGATCGACTGCGCGGTGGTGGTAATGGGGAGACGGAACCGCTCAACAAATCCTTCGCCTCAAACGGGTCGGTGGACCACGTACTGGCGCTGGAAAAGGAACTGGATGAGGAACGACAGCTCCGCGATAATCTTCAGCGCCAGGTAGGGATTCTCCAGCGGCAGGTAGCTGCCATGGTGGCCCCTGCTGCAGATGTATCCACCGCTAACGACACGTGGAGAGCTCAGCTTCGCCAGGTCCAGCGTGAGCGAGAGGACCTGAGGCAGCAGCTCACCTCTACTCTGGAGCGCGTCAGTGAGCTCCAGCAGCAGAGTGCAACAAGTCACGCTGCTCGCCATGTGGAAGCTTTTCTTAGTGCTCTGCTTTTACAGTACGGGTACCGCGTTCTCCTGCTCCAACAACACAGCACCCTCCTCTACAGGAACGCCATCGAGGCTGACGTTGCTTATGGGCGACAGGCAGAAGAGCATCAACGTATTGTGAGCCACGGCCCCTCATCGCTTCTGGAGCAACAGCGGCGAGATGTTGAGCAGGGTCTCCTGGAGTCCGTGCTCCTGGGCTGGAATACGCGAACGATGCGGGTGGAGCGGTGAGCGGCCAGCGCCCATTCCCTAAAAAAAGAGGCGGAGCTATCTCACGGAAGGGGTGAGGGCGGCAGGGTGTCAGCAGGAGCACTGGTCGGATAGTTCGATACGGGGATACCTCCTACCTGCTACGAAGAGCGCTTCCCTGAAAACGAAAAGAAAAGACGAGCGACACACGAAACACGCGTAGAGAAGAGCAGGTGGACGTTGGGAACCCACGCCACCGAATCTCACATTCCCTGCCGCGCCTCCTTCCTTCTTCTATCCCTTCCCCCTCTTCTCCTCACGTGGGTATGTGCTCCCGGTGCTCTGCGGTGAAAGAGGGGCGGTGATCTTGTATAAAGCCCCTCCTCCCTTCGCCGCATCAAGTTGACTTTCATACAACAGTCTAGTGGAGCGCACGGATACAGAACAAAGGAAAGAGAGGGATACAAGAAGAGAGAGAAAAGAGGGAGGCGTCTGCCATTCCACGCCCCCTTATGCCACGCCATTCGATTTTCCTGTTCGCTCTTTAGAGGCCTATCGGTCCGCTTCCGCGACTCCCACCACTTCCTACCCTCCTAACGGCAGGCTCATGGGCTTCCCATGTGCTTTCTCGTGCGTTACGCATGTGTATGTGTCTTGTACAGGCAGGTACGGACGTCACACGATCCACCAAAAGGTTCAAGAAAATAAATAAACCAAAAAGAAGGCAAAAAAGCGCGCGAGAGATAAGTGACAACAGCACCAGCCACGCTCCACCATTTTCTCTCATTCTCTCCTTGCTTCCACCGTTTCGCAGCGTCTGCTCCTTTCCTCTCTCCGCAGCCTTCGCTGACCAGGGAATGCATGACGCCAAGGCGGTGATGGAGGCGAAGAGAAGGAGAAACCAAAAGGGGGATATGTGAAGTTATACGCACAGGCAATTTCATCTGCCCCTGTGTGTGTGTGTGTGTGTGTATGGTTGTGAAGGATCGAAGTCGATGCGTTTGTATAGCCCCTGGCTCGTGTGCGGCTCATGTCTCTACTACGTTCGTTTGAGACTTCCTGCTCTTTACGTATGGGCTCTACACTGCAGAGACATCCCCCTATTTTCTCCCTTTTAACGAGAGGTGAGGGGAGCGTTTCACACACACACACAGACGAGCACATGCATGGGCGCATCTTTATGCCCCGCGACCGGGTTCCGTTGAAGACGACTCCGAAATCCGCCCCTCCTTTTTATCGCGTCACCGTTTCTTCTCTCTCGATCCCCTCTCTTTCTCCATGGAGCTATTTTTTTTTGTTCATGTACGCGTGTGCCTGCTGTGTGTGGGTGTGGGTCACCGCGATCGTCGGATTGCGGAATTCACTTTGCCTTTCCATCTCACTGCTGAAGTTTTCGTCTGCTCTAGTACAGGTCCCTGTGCCTGTGTGCACGCGAAGAGAGGAGCAGAAGCAGGCGGTAATTGAAAAGGTCACGATACGTTAGCTGCCATGGAAGCCAGTACAGCATCCAATCACGATGAGCACGGTCACGAGCCCGGCCCTTCACCGCCAGATGAACAGCAATGGGACTCCACAGCTCGTGCGGCGCGTCACCCGTCGTCCTCTTCCTCTTCCAGAACATCTCGCATCACCCCTGAGAAAAACACCACGAATGCCGCTCGAGCAGCTTCTTCGGCGAAGGGGGGCGATGGGCATCTAAACCGCGCAGATCCCAACGCTCGGCTAGAAATGGAAACAGAAAGCTACTCGAGTTGCTCGAACTGTGGCAGTGACGACGATGCAAAAGATGATGAGAATGGAAGTGGCGGAGAGAGTGGCCGTGGTGCCAAATCGAGTAGCAGCGGCTTTTTGCCACCCGTTCGTGAGGACTTCCTTCAATTTCTGAGCTATACCCTTCGCAGCAACGGAGCGTTGCGAGATCACCGCCTCATGACGATAGAGGCATTCCGGCAAGTTCTGCTCGTGGGCACGAATCAGGGCGTCGTCGCCGTGGTAGACCCTCCCACTGGAAGAGTCATCGAGGTTTATGAACATCATAAGGAGCCCATCTGCGACGTGGACTGCAACGTGAATGAGATGTACATTGCCGCCTGTGATAAAGCTGGAAACATCAGCATACAAAATCGCCGAGATGTGAAAGATGTTTGGACTGGAGAGTTAAAAGTGCCAATGCAATCGGTGGCTCTACACCCGCTCTACCACAAGATGGAGAGCTGCCCTGTTGTGTGCGGTGGAGCCACGAAGGTGCTTCTCTTGACCAAGGGTGTGTTGTGGAGCAGCAGCCGACGTGTGACGACGCTTCAAGAGGGACGAGGGCGAATCCACAAAGTTCGTTGGTGCCATACCGCTTCCATCGATATTGTCGCGTGGCTCTCGGATGTAGAGCTCGTTCTCTACGACGTGAAGAAGGAGACACACTTACGCCGACTTCCTTTGCCTGATCCCAGCCCGTACAACGCCTTATATCCGCCTACCTTGCTATGGGAGCGATCGGGGGCGAGAGACGCCTCCATAAATCCCTACGCTAAGGCGGTGCTCTTGTGTGGATGGGGCGACGTGATACAGGAACTCCACGTCTTCTCTGGTACACGCGGTTGCGGGACGAGTGGTGGTGTGGGTACATCAGGACTGCCGCCCGATGCTGCAGCGCAGGGCCGGCCACACCTTCCATGGCGATCTACATCCTCGCCCTCACCGTCCCCCTCTATGACCGGGTCTCCTTCGGCGGCACCTTCCTTGACCCCTTTAGGGACGGTGGTGACTGCTATTGGGGCCGGCAAGCATGCTCTTTACACGATAGAGCTACGCACCCCGCAGCCACTACGTCCCAGTAGTACACCTTTCCCTTATCGCGTCTGTGGGATCGCTCCTTATGGATCAAGCCAGTATGTGGTGTTGGCCGGCATCGTGGAGAGCGGTGCCGAAGGCGTCATGACAGATCTAGAGGTGCGGGTGGTGCATCGGGATACCGGGTCAGACGCCTTCCGAGGCCGTATGCCCATTGGTTTTATCCATCCCTTGCAACTGTACCTCACCCACCTCGACGCGCCACCCGTATTACCGGAACAGCAGGGGGAGCGGATGGCGTTGTCGTCATCGTCTCCGCTAGTGGCATCGCCTTCCGCCCCGGCTGACAATAGCGGTGCCGACGATGACGCTCGGATGCCGTCACCCTTGGCCCAGTACTTCATTCTTTCCGTGGACACCATTGTCCGGGCGATGCCGCCGGACTTTGACGATCGCGTGACATTTTTGCAGCGATCTGGCCGGTATGAGCAGGCGTTCCGCTGCGCAGTCGCACACGCGGTCCAACTGCAACGGCACACCGTTGAGGGAGTGGGGCAGCAGTGGCTGTTGAACCTTTTTCATCGCCGTGACACCGACGCCACGGCACTGCTGAGAATTGTGGAACTGCTTCCTGAGGTGATTCCTAGAGAGCACTGCGATGCGTGGGAGCAGTGGATCTACCGTCTCGATACTTGTGGGGAGTCATGGCGGTTGGTCGCCATCCTCCCCGGCCGTACTGACGCGTCCGCTGCGCGTTGGGCCGACACTCCATCTGGCGCCGGCAGCGAGAAAAGTTTGGGTGGAGCGGAAGATGCTGTAATTACTCCCAACACGGACATTACCGGACAAGAACCTGCGGCAGCAGTAGCTGCGCCACCTCTTCCTTCGATTCGGCGTGAGTACTATGATCTCGTGCTGCTGCGCTGTCTGCGCCATGACCCGAACCTTTTCTTCGCGGCACTGCGCCGCCTGGACATGCTCTTCAGTGTGCCCGTTGTATTCGCAGCCGCGGAGGCGGCGTACCGAGAACACTGCGTTGCTATTCCGTGGTGGGTAGACGAGGATGGAGAGGACGAGAGAAAAGGCAACGAGGGTGAGGGGGCCACGGCTCCGTCACTATCGCTGTCAGCCAGTGTACAGAGTGCGAAACCGCCAAGGGAGCAGCCCGGGGTGTCGCCAGAGGCAGTGCGCGCTAAGGGTGAAGCTGCAGCCCCCACGGACGGGTCAGCGAGCCCCATCGAGGTCGGCAACGTGGCGACTACTGCCCCGCCCACTTCCATGTCCCGAACAGAGCGATGGTCGTTGACAGCGAGTTACGCGTTTCTCCTTCGCTGTGCGGGTCGCTACGAGGAAGCGCTGCAGGTGCTCCTGCGCCTTCCCTCCTCCCCACGCAGCGACAGGGAGGTGTTCAGACTCATACGAGATCAGCAACTGTTTCGTGCGGCGATGGAGGCTCTCCCAGAGCTGCTACAGCGCCGTGAGAGCGCCACCTTGGAGTTGCTGAGTGAGCACATAGCGCCGGACGGCCCTTGCTTGTCGGCGGCTGGCGGTGCAGCCACTCTGGAGAACAACGCAACCCCCAGTTTACCAGAAACGTCGTCCTCGTCGGCATCCGTGCCGTCTCTCTCTGTGACGCAGTACGGATCCGTGCTGGACCCACTTCACACCGAGGCTGTCATAGGCCGGCTGGTGCACACTGACCGCCTACACCTCCTGCTTTATCTGAAGATGGTCCACGCGATGCACCCCAAGGTGTTCGTGCAGGTGGCGAAGCGGCATGCGCAGCTCTTGGCGACCCTATACATGGACTACGATCGCGCTTCGCTGCTGCCTTTTCTCAAACAAATGTCCATGTACGTGGAGCGGATTCGTGAGCTGCACGCGCTGTGCCGGAAACATCATCTCCTGGAGGAGGAGGTCTTCCTCTTGTTTCGAATGGGACGAGAGGATGAGGCTCTGCACGTGCTGGTGGAACGAATGTACGACCTCCGTCGTGCGTTGGAGTATATCGCGACGGTATCTGACCGAGATGAACAGGCCGGACTCTTTGCAAAACTTGTGGATTACATCGTCGCCTTCAACATGAGTCTGCCCATGGACGGTACGCCTGATGGTCCCTACACACGCTACATAATCCACAAGACGGCACCATGCGATACATTCGTCACAATAGCGCAGCATTACCACGTTGCTCTACCAGAGTTGCTTCTAGCCAATGGGGTGGCGTTGATGGTGGAGGGCGAAGCGGCCGCGAGCGGCACCGCCACGACTGCTGGGGTGGGAGGGCGAGAGGGAGAGAGAAGTAACGATGGCTCGCCTAACGTGGCGCCGCACGACAGCCGTCTTCCTACTCCACCTTCACCCTGCGTGGTGCCGCTGAACCTCTTCGGACAGCTCTTGGAGGCTCTCGCGGAGCCGCAGCTCAGAGAGCACCCCGCGTTCGATGTGCGTTTGGTGTTGCGGAAGCTCCCGAGCGGTGAGCCAATCCCCGATGCCGGCCCGAAAGTGGCGGCGATTGCCCGTTGCATGACGGAGGAGGTTGCGTGGTTGTCCACTGTCTCAGAGGTGAGTGAGCGTGACTTGATGGGTTACTATGGGCAGCTACTCAAGCGCCGCACAGCTGCCATTGTAATGGGTCGTCATCACGATGCGGGGGAGGGAAAGCAAACTGATCCCGGCGCTACTTCTGTAGCAGCCGCTGTTGAACGGGCCGGAGGTCCTCTTGCTACCGTACACCGCTGCTCCGCATGTCGCCAACGTATCACGCTTCAGGTGGTTGTCTTTGCTTGTCAGCACATGTACCATCCTGCTTGCGTTCTCCAATACACGCTCAAGTCCCCTTCCGTAGCTACGGACGCAGCTGCATCTAATGCCGATGCCATCTCAGGTGTGAAAGAGGTATTGTTTCCATCAACGAGTGAGCTGGCGGGTGGGTCGACGGCAGCGGTGTCGGAGGAGCAGCAGCTGCGCAGACTTCGAGTGTACTGCCGTGCTTGCCGCCAAAACACCGGAGATGTGAGCTAATGGGGTAAGAGAAGAAGAGCTGGTGGTGGTGGTGGTGGTGGGTAAGAGTGGGGCAGGAACCTCGTGCTCTCTTTTCTTTCTCACTTTCTATGTCTCGTTCCGCATCTCGGCATGGGCAAGCGGCGAGTGTGCTGGAGGAGAAGATCAAGGGAGGCCGTTGCTCTTGTAGGGTTCCTCTGTGGTCTCGCATGTGTTGGCGTCTTGTTCCTTCTGTGCTGTCTGTCTCGTTGCTGTTGTCGCTTCTCCTTTTCTATTTTTGCGGCCCTCTTTCCCTCTTTCCTTCTTACCCGCTGCGAACACGCACGAGCACGCGTCTTTGTTGGGGCCCAAACACGCACACACACACACACACACACACGCACACATACATGATGGGTGTCTTGGGTGGCATCGCCACCCACGTAGCTCGGAAAAGCGAACAAAAAAGATCTCTTCGACCCTCGGCAGCCCTCTCTCCCCCATCGGCGCAGAAAACATCAACAGATACCTTTCACCTCACAAGTAGCTTCTTGTGAGCGATGCACTTTCGTTTCTCTGCCTGATGGGGTGTGCTGCATTTTTGTGAGTATCGACAAGGACCTCTTTCGCTTCCCCCACCCCCTTTCACCAGGCTCCTTGGAAGGCAAGTGAATCCTCACACGAAAGAGCAAGGCCCTCTTTTCCCCATCGCCATCGTCATCGCCACTGAATCCCTTTCCTACCCTCCCTCCTCTCCCTCGGCTTCTCCTCCGAATTTCTTTTCTGCATACACAGGCTCGTAGGATCGTGGGTCGCGATAAAGAGGAAAAAACGCTCTTATTTCAGCCTCTCCAGCTCCCTTCTCCTCGCCTTTTTTCCTTTCCCTCACGGTGACGTTCTCACCTGAAACACCAACAGATATCTGCATATATATATATTCCTTCCCCCCTCCCCGCATAGCATCATGCGCCGCAATGTCATCCGCACACGAATGGAATTTCTGGAGCGCAAGCAGCACGAGCGCGTTCATGAGGCGATCCACACACGCAAAGAGCAGTTTCGCCATGCTCTCGAAACTGCAACACCGCTGCCTGGTCATTTGAAGAAGGATGCGCTGGCGCTTAAAAAGTTCACGGAGCTCGACGATGCGCAGACTCGTCACTTGACGACCACAATAGATGATGAGTACGCCAACGCAGGACAAGAGGATCCGCATGTACTCGTTACAACCTCGCGTAATGCTTCACAGAAGCTCCTCGAGTTCGCGAAGGAAGTGCGCTTGATCGTGCCTAATGCCGTTCGCATGAACCGCGGCAACCTTAGCGTGCATCAGCTGATGGATGCCGCCCGCAAGGAGAACTTCACGGATGTGATGGTGCTGCAGGAGTCACAGGGTGTGCCCGATAGCTTAATCATCTCTCATCTTCCTCTAGGCCCCACCGTAACGTTCACCATTCATAATCTTGTAGCACGCCACGATATCGACGGCGTGGGAACCATGTCGGAGCAGTATCCGCACCTGATTTTTGAGAACTTCACCACAAAGCTGGGCGAACGCGTAAAAAATGTATTGCGCTATCTTTTTCCCGTTCCGAAAGCAGATGCGACTCGTGTGCTGACCTTCGATAACGAGAGCGACTTCATTAGCTTCCGTCATCATACATTCAAAAAGGAGAAGGGAAAGAAGCGCGTGGAGCTCACTGAGGTGGGTCCACGCTTCGAGCTGACTCCATATCGAGTGGTGCTCGGCACACTTGAGATGGACGATGCGGAGACGGAGTGGGTGCTGCAGCCTTACATGAATACAGCCAAGAAGCGTCGTCTTCTGTAGAGGCGTGATGGTGGATGCAGGTAGGTTACGGGGATGTTATCGAGAGGTAATCCTAAGGGTTTTCACGGTCATCTCGTAATTCTCATGCTTCTTAATCGCTCCACCTTGCCCCCCCCCCCCCCCCCCCCCTCATCATCGTCGCTTAACCCTCCTCCCTTCGAAAAAGGTCTCTTATAAAAGAAACACGGGAGGAGGAGGAAAGGGATGGGAGGCGCAGCGTTCTTTTTTTTTTAAAAAGAAAGGAGCGGACACGTTTTCTTCTCTCTTAATCTTCCCTTTTAATGCTAAACGCTTCGAAAGAGTGGCACACGTGCACACATAACAAAAAAATAGAATACTAAATATATATGAGTTTGTATCGAACCATCTCCGTCCTGTCTCTCTCTCTCTCTCCCGGTAGAGAGAAAGCAAGAAGTGAACGAGAGGAGTTGCTACACGATGAGGGCGCACTTTTATCCTTCTACTCCCCTACACACTGTGTCCGCCTGTAAGCGCTACACCGCACTGCTTTCTTAGGAGAAGCACAGGATAGCGATAAAGGTACAGGAACGACAGAGCAGAGGAAATCGTGATGCATACAGGGGAAGGAAGCAGAAGCGCGAGGGGATGGGGAGCCACATACCTCACTGTGACATCAGCGATGCCATTCGGATTTTTTCGAGAGGGAGGGAGAGAGGAAGGGGGGAGCGGAAATAATAGGAGTCTTTGCTAACATATATTATGTGATGCGCATCACCTTGTTCTGTCGACCAGTCTTCTTCACCCTTCCCTACCCTGCGCCTACATGCAACGATGTCTTGCCCTATTTCGTTTTCCGAAGATGTTTTTTTTTGTTTACGTTTATGGGTATCTGTGGTAGCGGATGGGGGGGGAGGGGTGAGACAGTGCATAAACCCTCGACCTTTCTCCCCCCTCTTCCACCTGCTCTCCACTTATCCGCGAGGTGTCTGCCGTATGAGGCTGATGCATCTCTGTGAGTCTCCCCTGTCTCCTCCTGCCACATCGGTGCCTCGATTGCCGTCTCTTATCCCACTTTCCCTCTTGCTGAATCCCTGCAGACATCCTCCGTCCCTCTCTTGCTCCGCCTCTCCTCCTCTCCCTTCCCCCCCTCAGTCCTTCCTTGCATCCACCAAACCTTTTTTCGCTTCTGCCGCTCGCTGAGTGGACGATACGGGAACGATATTGGGTGCTTCCCTGGAAGCATGGGAGAAGGACTCCTAAAAAAACTGAACAAAGGGGAAGCTTAAGTGAAAAGAGGATTGATCAAGACAGAACGACGAGCTATTTATGCTCGATAATGAGTAGCTATGAGACGCTCTGCGGCGCGCTTCAGCGACTCGGAGGGCCACAGGTGATAGCAGAGACGGACCCCTCTATGCCTGTTCCACTTCTTCAGTGCTCCCCCTCCCCCTCTCGCCAGGCGGTGGCCGAGCGGCTGAGACGGGATGTAGACGTGAATGCGGCTACCGGACGAAGCCCTTCTGCACAGAAGATCGCGGCGAGTCTGCCGGGTGCGGGCAACGAGGGGTGGGAGGAGCGCGATGTCGGCGGGAACCTACCGAACGTTCAGAATGGCACTTCATGGACTCCTGTGCCAGGGGCAGCGGATCACAGCTCATCCGAGCCCCTAACCGGGGCTACTGCGGTTATGCCGACGCAGAAGGGAGAGCGAAGACGACACCTGTTGCGCTTCTTCCACGCCCATTGTCCCCGCGATCCTTCTGTGGCGAACCGGGATCGAGGTGCCGAGGGGGTAGCGGAGGCTACTTCAAGCCGTGCGTATTCGATGTCACGCGCCCCGCCCGACGGAATCGATCTCAAACTGCATTACTTTCAGGTGGTGAAGGAAGTGGTGACGGTCTGCACGGGCCGCAAACTCTATCAACATCTCCTCAGCGAAGTTTCGATGTCTGACACCTGCAGCACCCTTCCTCGGCCTTCCTTCTGCGCTGCAGAGCCCATGGTTGGGTCAGCAAAGCTGTCTTTGCGGCACGTCACCCTTCGCACTGGCGTGCTCCGCTATCTCTGTGCGGTTGCGCGCGCAGAAGCTGCGACAGCTGCCCTCTCCACGACTTGCCAGGCGTACCTCGATCGGAGCGAGTCTCAGGCATCGCCAGTGCATCTTTTTTTCGCTCAGCTCCCGCATGTACCCATCCAGAGATGGGCAGGCACGCACCTATACAACAACTGGTTCGTGCACGTGTGTGCTGCCGCACCCAGTGCAGAGGTGTCAGCCTCCACGAACGATGACGCTCACCGGCTCAACCGCCGTGCCATCGCACCACTCGCAGCCCCCGAGTCTACTCCTCCCTTCTCGCTACACCCAAGGCCAAAAGCGCTTCTGCTCCCCAATGATGTTGAGCTGGAACTGCAAAAGTACTGGAAGCTGCACAGAGAAGCTGCTGCTCGTGCGCGAATGGAAGCATTGCGCTCGCACGATACAGAAGCGTTTGCCGCACATGTGAGCCTGCTCAAGGTTTCCGCGCTACTAGAAATCATGGAGAAGACAGAGGCTTTCATGCACCGTATCGGACTACGGCTGCAGGCACAGGGGAACGTGGTCACGGCATCGGAAGCCCCGAAGAAGGATGTGACGCACGCCCTATGCGGATCTCCACCAGCACCTCTGCCGGAATCGGAGGACCACACTGTGTTGCGCCGAGCTTCGGATAGCAGAAGTAGTGCATACGACCGCTTTAGAGCCTACGTGGCTTCCACGAAGAGTGATTTCAAGTTGACTCACCGCTTGGATGTCTTTGTAGAGACTCAACCAACCGGCCTTCAAGCGACGTTACTGCCTCATCAGATGGATGGGCTGCGCTTCCTCGCTTCTTTGGATGCGAACCACATCAACGGTATCCTTGCTGACGAGATGGGTGTCGGCAAAACTATTCAAACCTTAGCCTTTCTACTGTACTTGAAGCACAAGATGTCTTCCAGGCTTGCTGCGCCCGAGCGATCACGAGGCGTCGCTCCTGCAGCGGTTGTGTCGCACCGCCCACATTTGGTGTTGGCACCCTTGTCGGTGGTCCGAGAATGGGTGGAGGCGTGCGAGCAGTTCGTGCCGCAGTCGCTTCGTGTGACTTTGTACTCGAGTCTGAACGATCCTGTGAAGGAGGCCGCGGCATACGACCTGCTGTTGCTTCCCGTGCACGCCATACGCCGAGTTGCCGCTGAGGCAGCGCGCATCCCGTGGCACTACATCGTGGTGGACGAGGCGCACAAAGCGGTAGCAAATCTTACCACCGCCACCGCGCAGTGTATTGTCGATTTGCCTTGCTTGCGGAGACTGGTTCTGACTGGCACGCCACTCAGTAGCGACCTGCAAGAACTGTGGTCTCTGCTCTACTTTCTTAATCCACATGTCTTCACCGATCACGACGCTTTTGAGGAGGTCTTCCGCCGGCCGTTTCGGCTCTATGGGGCGACGAGAGAGATGGAACTTACAGAGGAGGAGCGAGGCCTTCTCATTCTGAGGTTGCACCAGGTGCTGCGACCCTTTCTGTTGAGACGCACGAAGGCGGATATCGATGCATCGTTGCGCATAACCTTCCACCACGTCTGGTGCCCATTATCTTTAGTGCAGCAGCGGATGCTGGCGTTGCTGCGTGAGCGTCGACGAACCCCTGCCATTCTGCACGTTGAGGAGAGTGAGAGCAGTAGCGCCTCAGAACAATCTGCTGAAGCGGTTGGTGCTGCTCTGAAGATAGTGGATAGTGACGTTACACTGGGTAAACCTTCGGCTGCAGAAGGTAGCGACCAAGGCGGACGATTACGGTTGACAGGCATACCAACCATGCCTGCTGCCGCTGCCATTTCGCATAACGAAGAACATCAGAGGTGCTCTTCTGTCGGCGGCACAAATGCGTTAGAGGAGGAAGTTGGCGATGCTCTTACAGATCTGGCGCAACGCTATTTTCCTTCGCTCGTCTCGGGGGAGTTGGAGAAAGCTTTGTGCCATGCTATCACCGCAAACAAAACTCTGGGCCTTTCTTCCGCAAACACGTCCACGACGGCGGCACAGCTGCTGTGCCACCATGCTTTTCTGCTGCCCTTTTTCTCGCAGGTGCTTCATCAACACGGTCTCGACGAAGCCATTACCGAGGATGCCGGAGACGGAAGGGCCATCCTCGTGGAGGGCGGCGGCAGACGTGGTGCTGCTCGAGCTGCCCTATCGTGTAGTGGCAAATTCCTTTTCATACATCTGCTCCTTTCACGGCTCTACGTAGCCAGACGCAAGGTGGTTCTGTTCACGCACTGGCTGGATTGCATATCTTTACTCTCCGAGTACTTGGAAAGTCGTGGCTGGTCAAGTCACGCGGAGATGCTCACCGGTGGCAGCAGCGAGGCGGAGCGGCGGCGCGGCGTGCAGCGCTTCCGCGACGATCCGTCATGCCTTTTTTTCATCCTCTCGATCAAAGCCGGCGGTTGCGGCATCAACCTTCAGTCGGCCCACATGGTGGTCCTCCTGGACCGCGATTACACAGCCACCAACGAGGATCAGGCACTGGCACGCGTGTACCGCATCGGCCAGCGTCACACCGTGCGTGCGCTCTTCTGTGCCACGGATGACGCGAGTGAGCGTCGGGTGGCAGAGCGGGCTACGGAAAAGAACAAGCCACGACAAGCCATTATAGACGATGGCGTTTATCAGGTCAGCACAAATGACAAAGCAGAAGAGGCATCTGTGGAGGTTGACGAGGCAGATGCGCGCCCAAAGACGGCGCTTCGACCCTGCGAGCCATCGTCGACAGAGTCACTGGGTAGCACCGCGGCGCGCGAGATGTGGAGTCGGGTCCATGCTGCAGCTATCGTCCCAGCTATTCCAGCTACGTTCAGCCTACCCACAGCTGAGGATGCCCCAGGTGAGCGTAAGGCTTCAGTGGCGGCAGCGGCGAGGGCGAACGACGAGCTGTCGTCTGACGCGTCATTTTGGGCGGCACTCGGCTCTCTCGTTTCTGCTCTGGATGCCCTAGTGCTGACGGACGAGGATCGAACAGTGGCAGCGGCAGCCCAAGAGGCACTGGCGGAGGGCTCACTCCCGAGGCCAACATCCTCATCTCCATCCACAAAAGAGACAGCAGGGCCGCAGACAGGGAGGCAATGCACCGCCCTCGACAGCGCGATGGAGCGCCTGCGTGTCACACGACCACCTCAAAGTGCCGTGCGATTGCAGCAGGCTCTCGAGCACCACTGTCACGTGGAGACGAAGCCCCCACATGGTGGTTCTGGCTGCAGCCCGCAAAGCCCTGTGAAGGAAGTCGATGATACCGCGGCGGCAACTGAAAGATGGGAGGAAGAAGAAAAGTTGGCGGCTGCTGATGCTGCCCCTTCCAGAAAGGAGTGCAGCTCCCCGTCGCCTCAAGACTCTCTCTTCGGCCCGGTTGGACCCGCATCTCAGGCGATACCGTGTCCGTCTGGCGCCGTTCCTGATCCGTTCTGCGACTCCGCTCTCTTCTGGCTGGAGTACGCTTACCTACTTCGTATGGCTCGTTGCGGTCCTGACTTCCTCGTGACGGCGCTCGATACGGCAGTGCAAAACGACGCCGCCAGAGACGACTCAGCAGCCCAGCTGCGCCGCCGACAACGGCGCGATGCGCGTGCAGCGAAGCGTCTTCGGCTCGCTACCGTCGACGTTCCAGACAGTTTTCGTGAGAAGTGCTGGGCGGATGAAGGCGTTGATGACGAAGCGGAAATTGCTGAACGGTACCTGCGCTTGCTCGACACCCGTGCAGAGCAAGCACGGCAACGTCGTCGAAAAGAGTCAGTGTGATGAGGCACTGAACACTTTGCTGCCTCTACGACGTTATGTATGCCGAACGCTCTCTAATGCCTCTGCGGATACTCTGACGCAGGATGTTTCTGCTACTGCTGCTGTTGCAGTCTCTATTTTTTGGGGTGTCTACTCCTTTTTTTTCATCTGCTGACCGTTGCTTCACCGATAAGCAAGGTAAGGTGCGCTTCTGCGTTGACAGTCAACGTGGGGGGGGAGAGGAGGAACATTCATTTTCTGCTACAACACACAACAGAATTATACATACATAAATGGGTGAAAGAAAAGCGGGTTTTGACGCTCTCCTTCCCTTCCCCGAAAGAAAAGGGCACCGATACATCGTTGAAAACCCTTTCCCAGGCGCCGAGAAAAAGGAGTGGTGCGCCTCGCCGCATCACCGTTTATGCGGACGCTCGTCTCCCGAATTCCCTCGTCTAAAGGTCCGCTCCCCCCTTTTTCGTTTTACCAGAGCGCAGCTCGTGGGATGGTGGGGTTGCTTACCTCTTCGTAGGTTGCCTTGTCACGCTGTCCCTCCCAAAAAATGTTTCTGTGAAAGACGAGCAGAGGGGACAAGTAGGGCGTCTCTCTCTCTCTCTGCAAGTAGAAACTCGGTGCACAACGGAGATGTGCGCATCCCCTCTTTCTATACCTCGGCAGATGTGCCTTTCACAACTTCTCCCCCCCTTTTCTGTATCCCTGTGGTACTTCAGGATCCGCTTCTTAAATGCCGCCTAAACGAAAAAAGACGTCGACACTGACGCGTAGAGATGTGGCGGATCCAGCATCGACCGCCCTAGCACACCGCCCCCATCATCTTGTGTCGCGTCTGCGTCCACAATGGGGAGGCCGGACGGTCGGGGATGTGGCAAATCCCCAGCCAGGGAGCGACGGCAGGCCTTCCCCTATTTTAAAACCACCAGCGCCGAGCGAGGCTTCCGTTCCCGTTGCTCCCGCTGCGGCACGCCTACGTAACCCCCGCCAGCCCTCCGCTCTTGTCTCCAAAATGTCTACGAAGCCTCAGATTCATGGTAGCTTTGATCGCGCTGCCCCAGCACCCTACGCGATGGTGGGCCAACAAACGAAGCGAGCATCCACTGCTGTTAGCACTGCGTCCGCCACCCCCGGGCCGCGAGGTGGTCGAGACCGTCAACTCGCCCCTGCCACGTACAAGAGGACACGATCTTTCTCCTCATCCCCGGCATCCGAGCATGAGCTGGGAGGGAACGAGGTCGATGACGAGGGTAGCGGCGGACACGGTGATGATGTCGGCGGAGGTGTGGTCGCGGCCGCCGACGTCCATGTCAATCCTCGCGTACGTACCCCGCCGTCGAACCCGAACGGCCACAAAGGGTGCGAGGTGCGGTCGCGCTCTTCCTTCACCTCCCGTTCGGTTTCTGCTTCCCCGTCTCCGTCACCAGCCGTCGCGGAGCAGCTGCCCCCTACAACAGAGAATGGCTGCGACCCTCGCCGTTCTCGCACTTTGACCTCGCCTGAACTTCCTCTGACTTCTGATCAAAATGTGAGTAGCCCTTCCAGGACCTGTGCTCCCGCGTCGCCGCTTAAGTCCAGCGCTCGTACCTCACCGGCAGATATCCCTGAGTCCAATGACTCCATGGCGGAGTTCTCAAGACAGCAGCCGTTGTTTCATGCTACCGCCTCCACGATGGAAAGCAATATGCTCTTCGCTGATGATGACGAAAATCACACTGAGGAGGACAACGCGGACGCCATGGGGGCGGCCGATGCGAACGAGGAGCTACCAAGTCAGCAGATACTGAATGTGTTGGGCGACTCCTGTGAGAAGGCTTTGATCACACCGATTCGACCGCAGCCCGCGAGATCAAGGATGGTGGAGACAACTGGCGCAGACCTACAAGGCACCAAACGGGGAGCTGGGAGAGCCAACGAGGAGCCGGTGGTGGAAAAGAACTTCGATGTAAGGCTGCTGGACGAGCAACCGGCGAGTGCACCATGCGCTTCTCGCTCCTCCACCACCGCCCTGAAACCCATCATCGACGTCCATGACCAGGGAAAAGCGAAGCTCACACGAAAAGGTGCCTCAGTGGTGCTGAGCACGCCGCCGCCGCTGCGGCAGTTCAGGGGTGGGGATAGCCCCCCAGTTTTCGAACGGCGGTTGCGGCATACCACAGTCACCCCCTCCTCTATTTTTTCAGAGACACTCGCCATCCAGGATCTAACGCTTCTCGCAGATGAGGAAGGTGAGAGGGATGGTCGTTGTGCTCTGGCAGACGCTGCAACGACGGCAGGAGTGGGATCGAATGGCACCTCAGATGATTCACCAGCCCTGCTCTCATCAATGACGGGAGGCCTTGCCCCTGTTGCAGGCGCAGCAACGGCAGCACTTGAGGTACCGGTACTCGATGACGGTGAGGAAGCATCGGAAAGTCCTTTAGATCAAGAACTTCTGCTTGGGGACGGTTTTGTGTCCCCACCTCTGAGACGAGTCACAGCAACCCCGCGGGGTGCCGTCGTCCGTGCGGCAGGTTTAGAAGTCGGTGGTGTTGGCGCTGCTCAGGATTCTCCATCAAAGTCTCAATCCGAAGGCCTCGTGGAGGTTGAGTGGAGACACCATGAAGCTTTTTGCGAGAGCCCAGCGGGGTCGTCCACTGCCGCTTCTTCCTCACCACTTGCTACTCCACACCTCACGGCGGACACCGCTTTATTGGAGTGGACTGAGAGCCATGATGCGGACGGCGTGGCCCCGCCAGCGCCGCAGCTCGCGCGTGAGGCACTGTCGCCGTCTTCCTCCTACTCTTCACTTTCTTCTACCCAAGATGACGGGCTGTGGAAAAGGGGAGCCGATATGAGCGCTAACGAAAGGACTGCACTGTCTGGTGCATCCAGTTTCTCGGGTGACGCACGGCACCCGTCATGTGGTGCTGCTTCTCTCCCTTCTGAAGACAGGCTGCGCAGGGCAGTGGAAGTACCTGACTACCGTGCAGGTGACGTAATCGAGCAGGAAACATCACCGATGGATCCCTTTCTTTGTACGCCACCGCAATTTCGACGGCGATCATCACAGCCAGTGAGTGCCCTGTCAAGTAACGGGAGAGGCTCGCGAAGAGTCTTAGTACAACGCCGCGTGAATGGTAAGACTCGTGGCAGTCATGACGTGGGGTACCCCATGAATTCGCGAGAGAGCAGACCCACCCGGATCCAGGAACCGCCTTTGAAGCCCACGGCCAACAAGCTCATCACGGATGGAAAGGAGCTCGTTGTGGGGACTCGTGTCGAGGTTTTGTGGGGGCGGCAGTGGTTTCCGGCGGTTGTGCGAGAAGCTCCTCAAAGCGGCTATCTGCAGATCGCATGGGAGGAGGACGGCTCACTTCTGCATGTACGTCTGCGCGAAGTGCGTCTACGGCGGGATGCCCCAGAGACGCCGATGCCGGCCGGGGAGGCCTGCTCCAGCAGCCCCATCGTTGGAGAAACCACCAAAGGAGAAGGGGCAGTGGCTGATCAACCTCCAGAAAAAGCAGCAGAAGGTGTCCACGGTGTCTTGACAGCGACGCAGCTCGTTGCGCTGATGGATGCCGAGGATGCGGAAGAAAGTCATCACGAGCTCGAGAAATCCTCACCTCCAAGCACGTCACCGAACTCCCCGCGGGCGATGCGAGAGGCTACTGCGGGGCTGATGAAGGAGCTCGAGCCCAACGCCTACCGTCTCTCCCCATCTCGTAAGCGGAGTCATGAAAGCGTGAGCGTAGAACGCCAAGCACTCGCTGGAAGAGAGGAACCATGGGAGACGGCGGCAGCGGCAGAGGAAGTTGCACCCTTGCCGCAGGGGCCTCGCCCTACATTGGCCAGCGTGCCAGCAAAAACGCCGCATGGGGAGTGCCCAGCAGAAGTGCCGCCGTCTGCCTTGTGCTTATACTTCCCTCCGGCAGCACGTGTAGAGCTCATCAGAGGGAGTTGCGCCGCGCCAACTACCTCAACGGTGGCCAGCGTTGGCCCAGCAACGGAGCAGCAGCGTATCACCGAGCTGCAGCGCATCCTTCACTTCCTCACCATGGCGGGCGCATCTGTGGTGGACTCCCTTGCACAGGCTGATAACATTGCGGCAGATCTGGGGCAAGGTGAAGTGCATGAAACCCCCTTCACGTATCATCAGAGCCACAAAAGTGAGGCACCACCCACGCGCTTCTCGAAGAGGGTGAGCACGGCCGCGGTGTCCTCGACTCGGCGGCGGACGGTGGGTCGCGCACTATTGCCCCACCGAACCACCGCTCTTCCCCCCGCCCTTACCTCGGGGGTACAACTTTCGTCTTCGAGATATTTTATCTTTCTTGTCCCCACGTCCGCTGTCGCACAGCACGCGGTGGAGCCATCGCATCATCTCTCGGAAGTATGCCTTGCTCATGCCATCGGGGTCTCGGCCATTCGGGCCTCTTGGTTGTGGTCCATTACCCCAGGAACTCCCCATGTGAAGCTACCGACGCAGAAGGACCAGGTCGAACTTTCACTGCCTAGGGACCAAGAGCAGAACGACGAACCGAGTGCCGGAGAGGCGTCGTTGCTGCCGCTGCGCCTTGAACCGCTCGCACCGGGGTTGCGCTGGCTTAGCGGCAAGGATGTGGCATTCTTGGGCCGAGATGACCGTATGGAGATGTGGCTGAACGCGGCGGGGGCGGTTATCACAGCAGAGCAGCCGAGGGTGGACCGTCTTACGTCTCCTGCACGCCCGGCTGACCAACCATTAGAGGGAGAGGGCACCGATGCAACAGCTCAAGGCGTACCGACTACGAGAGCTCCGAGCACTCGTCACACCAGCTCGCGTCAGCGCTCGGCGTCGCCTGCGCATTCACTACCACGGACTCAGACGCACCCGGAGCGGCACCCCGACTATGTCTACCTCCCTGCAGGTAGTACGGGTGTTCTGCCTGGATGGAGTATACTCGACGCTCTGCCGGTGGTCGGGATGTCGTGGCTCATGAAAGGCATCGAACAACATTACCGGCATCTGTGCAATGGGGTGCTCCTGAACGAGGTGGAGCTTGATGTCCTTCCCTTGCTAGGTTCGCTGAAGAATCGGTTGACATCCTCAGCAGAGCCCACCCGTACTGGTGGCGGGGACGCTTTGCTTTCCCGGAAGACGGAGTCTTCTCAATCACTTGCGTCTGCACCGCAAGCGTGCGCTCCGGACACGGAGGAGGGTGTGCTGAAGCGTGACGCGGCCGAAAATCGCCTTGAGTCGAGAGAGGCACTCAGGACACGGAACCGCGAGGAGATGAAGAGATGTTCCGCTGATGGCCATAAAGGTTTATCGCATGCAGCCCATAGTTTGCCGGGCACCGAGAATCGTTTGTCTTCTGCGGTCGAGCCGGTTGAGGTCATCGACGATGATGTTGACGAGCTCCACGAGGCCAGAGTGGAGCAGGATGAGCAGGAAACACTGCAGCTTGAGGCAGCACCGGAAGGGATGAGAAGGGCCACCTCCCTTCTCCCGGTGGAGCTTTCCACTGAGGAAGGGTGCGTGGAAAATCGTCTGCCGGCGCGTGAAGCGGGTGAGACAGAGGGGCATTTGGTACCCCCTCTGCTTCACACCAGCATTGCAGGCACTGACGTCACGATGCTGGCATTACTGCCGGGACCGCTGAAGTGCGCCGCGGTCCACCCACCCTTTTCCCTTGGAGAAGACTACTATTTTCAATTACTCGCACCTGCCCCCGCTCATCTTCCACCTTCTCCAGGATGCGCCTCTCCACTTCTGCAGCAACAGCAGCCGCAGTGGAGCGCACCATCGAACGGCACTGCCCTCACGGTGTCCACCCCGACGATCGCGCTGGGCCGTGTGATGGACGTCCGGGTGAATGCTCCACCGCCAATGCGGGTGCCGCTGAACGAGGGAGCTCACTTGGGAGTGAATGAGAACAGCTTCGACACGCATGTTCCGTGTTGCCGCTGCACAGTGCTGCTTCGTCTGTACGAACCGGCCTACGTGTCTATGCACGTGGACCCTCGCACGAGAGAGGTGGTCCAGCAGACAACAGTGCGCCTCAGCCAACAGTGGGCCACCGTGCCGGGATCTTCGCTGCTCTTCGACACCCCAGTTTATGTCATCTCTACTGCTGTGCGGCAACATATCTACCTCCTTGAAGATGAGACGATTGCTGAAGATGTGGCAGAGGGGAAGGAGACCGTCCCTCGCTCTCCGGTTCCTCCGCCGTCTGCAAGATGGCCTGGAAGCTCTCCACCACTTCCACAGGATAATCAAGTTTTGGATCAGGCAGTGCAAGCTGACGCATCGTCCGGTGAGCGACAACGCCATCATGCTCCACATGTGTCTGAGCAAGCCTGTAGCACTGGTAACGTCACATCCCCTGCGTCGTGTCCGATCGCTCCCGCCGCACCGGACAGTACAGACGAGCTTGTCAGTTGGACATCTACGGGAAAGCCGAGGCTTCGTCGCAGAGGGGGAAGGGTCGTGGGCCCCCTCGCTGGCACATTACGGGTTCTCCCTCAGTTACCACTGCGGCTGGGATCGAGGAAGGTGGTGTTGCGTCCTGGCAGCCATATTTCTTTTTATCCGCGTCGCGCTCTCTCTTCCTCCTATCGACCCCCGCTGCGTCCTCGCTCACCCACACACGCAGGGCTGCCCGCAGCGACTTACCTTTCCGGGACGGGCGGGACATCCATGAAAGACCCCTGTGTCAATCACGCAACCAGTGGCGATGACAGCGACGCTAGCGAGGAGCTCATCGCTGAGGCCCCGCTGGTCGGTCGAATTGAGCTGATGCGGGAGATGGATGGAGGCGTTGACATTCTGGTGCTAACACCACAGCCGAACAGCGTCTTTGGGGGATCCAAGATGTACCGCATCACACCAGACATGATCCTCGATGTATCGCCGTAGCAGCTATCTCCCCGCTCCTCCGCGAGATGTGCCTCTGCACTTCGTATGACCGCTTCCCTATGTGGCGCAAGGCAGGTGGGTCGTGAGGAGAAGGATGGGAGCGGTGGCAGCGCCACGGTGGTGCGTGGGACTCTCCCATCCACGCGAGAGATGCCTCCGCTCCCATATGTTTCATATCCTTCCATTATCCTCATCTACTCCTCCTCCCTTCTCCCGTCTTATTTTTATACGGAATCTCGACGGTTTCTTTTTTTTTTGGGGGGGGGGTGGTAGTGGGTCTGGCAGATGCTGCCATAACCCCAGTTGCGAATGCTGCGTGCTCATAGAGTAGAAGCCACTTCGTTACTTATCGGCAGGCACGTGCGTAGGTGCGAGCCTTTTGCTCACCGAAAGGGAGCGGGAGGCGGAGGGGTGAAGCTCATTCAGAGAGGCCTCGTTTACAGCAATCTCCGCTGACTCCTCTCCATGTTGTGTGGATTCCTTTGACTTCACGCGATATGCTCGCCTCTGGTAGCCACCGCGTACATCCCAAAAGAGAGAGAAAAGTGAAACATCGTGTTACGTTCCGCGCATACTTTCTGCTAAGGCACGGGCAAAGGAACACCGCAGACGGGCTCCGACTTCACAAGGCGGCGGAAGGAGAGCCCCTGAGGTCGACACCAAGATACACTCCTCGCTGACTGCGAACGTATTCTTGCTTTTTTCCTTTGTCACGCTCTTATTCGGCCGCGTCGTCGATGCTGAGCAAGGATACCCTCCACTTCCCTCATCGCGGACATCGGTGCACCGTGCAGGGAGATCCTTCTCCGTTTCTCCTACGACCGCTTTTGTTGCGACTTCTCCCTCAAGAGGAGGAAATGAAAGGTGACTTGGCTCAGTGCTGCCTCCCTCCCTCTCCCCTTCCCCGCGCCGTCGCCGCCGCTGTACCACCTCCTTTTTGCGTCCTCCTTCCTTGGCCCTCTTGTTTGGTCGGCGTCAACCGATCAGTCAGCTGCGTTCTCTTCGCTGCGCGGTCAAACTGTCCTCGCGTCTCTCCTCTACTTCTTTTTGCTCCTTTTTGTCGCCCTTTCCTCCTGGTCTGCCTGTTCCCGCACAACGACGTCAAACAACCCATCGTTCTTTGACTTTCCTTCTCTTGCCTTTTAAAAGGATTACCCGCACGTCACACTTTTTTCACTCGCCCCCCCCCCTCTTCCCCAATCACCGCCTCTTCGCCCTTCTATCTTGTCTCTCCTTCTCTTTCTCCCTATCCTCTGCCCTCCTCTTCCCCTTGTTCACCTCTATCATGTCCTCTGCACTTCTCAAGAGCTTCGCCCAGCGCCGCTCGATTTATCAGCTGGGCAAGAAGTTGCCGAAGAGCACAAAGGAGGTGGCGGAGGAGATCCAGATGGCCATTCGGCTATGCCCGTCTTCCTTCCACGCCCAAAGCTCTCGGGCGCTGATTCTTTTCAACACGGAGCACGAAAAAATGTGGGATATCGTGAAGACGGAGCTGAAGCGGGTCACCAGCGCTGAACAGTTTGTGCAGACGGAGGCGAAAGTGAACCATTGCTTCGCAGCAGGAGCCGGCACCGTCGTCTTTTACGAAGATGGGGATATCATCAAGGGCCAACAGAAGACGTTTCCAACCTATGCGAAGAACTTCCCCGCATGGGCGCAGCATTCTTCCGCTATTGCCCAATTCGCGGTGTGGACGGCCCTCTCGGAGGACGGGATCGGCGCGTCGCTGCAGCACTACAATGAACTGATCGATCCCAAGCTTCGTGAGGCGTTTGACATACCCGCGCAGTGGGAACTGATCGCGCAGATGCCGTTTGGGTCCATCGAGAAGGCGGCGGCGCCGAAGACATTCATTCCGGATAAAGACCGCTTTATGGTGCAAGGGTTGTAGAATGGCATGTGTGTTGACAGCGGGCATCACGGACGGGACCGCCCCTCGTCTAACATCTTTCCTCCTCCTCTACCCCGCTCCTCGACCTCAACATCTATCTGCCTTTCGAATACGGCCGCCACACCGTAATGAGCGCTGTTTGTATGTCTGTGCGTGTGTAAGGTGCCTGAAAAGGAAAGCGCAGAGCCCAACCATGGCCAAGGCCTGTGCTGCGCTCCTCTTTATTGAACCTCCGCTGCCTTTTTGCCCTTACCTAGCTCTTGCCTTATGAATCTACTGTGTGAGAGTGCCGCTCGCCGGCATGTGCCTCCCCCTCCCTTCTTTATCCCTTCCACATTCTCTCTGAATCTATGTGTGCGAGTTGATTCAAGGCTGCTGAAGGCACGCTATATCGTTTGCTTTGTATCGGTACCCCCCCCCCCCCTCATCCTGCGTTCGTATTTCTCTCTCCCCCCTCTCTCTCTCCCCATTTTTATGTTTCCGTGTCGTAGTGTTCTCTCCTGCCTGCGCTCTCTTGGGTTCGCTCTCGCCTTTTCTCTTATATATTTATTTATTTTTGTATATACGCATTTCTTCTGTCTGAACGTCCTTCCGCTGCCTCTGCTTTTTGTGGGGGGTTGGACACAATGGCTTTTTTCTGTTGGTGCAAGGAACGCGGAAATGAGCCCGAGGGGCGGGATGGAGGGGGAGGAAGGACAGGCAGAACGGTACCTCCGTGAATGCCTTTTCCCTTTGCGGTGTGTCGGCGTTTGAAAAGTGAGGATACACGACAGCCCCAACAAGAAAAATAGTGGTGTTTGTGTGTGTGCGCAAGAGGGTGGAGGGGATGCGGAGGAGGAAAAGGGCGGTGGTGCCGATGTTCGGTGTCCGTGTGTGGGGGATCTAGATTCTCTAGGCACCTGAGCATGCGGCTGTGTTGGCTACCGTCCCCTCCTCCCCCTTGTTGTTTCATACTCGAGCCCCCCTGCTCTACTTCGTCTCACGCCTCACCTGTTTTCTTTCGGTGTATATATATATATATATTTATATATATGCACGTTTGCTTTTGGTATGGTGTGTCTTTTAGCTTGTTGGCTGAGCTTTGCTTTTATGGCTCTCTACCAGCAGAGCCTCAGCCCCATTCCGTCTCCCTCTCTCTGCCTCTTCGTGTTCTCCTTCATCACCTGTTCCCTCTTCTACAGGTACCGGCAGAGGCATGTATTTCACGCTCCAGTTTTTCCGAGAAAAGCGAGGAGGAATCAAAATCCATAGTGCTGCAGCTTTCGCGCATCACCAGTTGGCTGACCTGTACCGAGCTTAACGAGATAAGAGGTCGCTGTGACACACACGTGAGATCCGCGTAAGATCGCTCTGAGTGATAGGGGTGATGCATAACGCTTACCCCATTCGTAGCCCTCTCTTCCTCTGCTACGCTGCATGCTGCCCCCTCCATCCCTTTCCCTTCCTATGACGTTTCCCTGCTCACCGCACGCGCGTATTCTTTATTGTCTTGTTCCTCTTCTTCCTCGTTGCTTAATGTTCCTTGAAACACATAACATTATATATAAAGACGCCGGACGACAACGAATTATTTTTAGTATGATGATTACGCTTCATCATCTCTAACAACCAGCGAACGTAAAAAAAATTCTCTCTTGAAAAACGCGTACATCCTCAGAGACAGCTGAAAAGGGGAACTAGACGCATCCATCCACCGGCTCCTTCTTCTCTCCTTTTGTACGTTCTCTCTCCTCGCCGGCGTGTGCTCTCCCCAAATCGCCGATCTTTCCTCACAGCTGTGCCTCCGAGCGGCGTCCTGTCCCTTTGCCATCTCATCCCCGTCTTCCTTTCTCCCCCATCCTCCCTCCCAAAGGTGAGGTCGCGATGCATCCTGATGCGTTTCTTAAAGCCGTGGCGCGTCGGCGCTCGCGGTACGCCATCGGCAGTGACATTTCGATGACTGCCGAGGAGGTGGTGGAAAGGGCGTTGGAGGTGGCACGGCTTGTGCCTTCGAGCTTCAACGGTCAGAGCTGCCGTCTTGTCTTTCTCTTCAATGACCAGCACACACGATTTTGGGAGGAGGTGAAGAAGGCCCTCCGCACTGTCACCAACGACACCCAGTATAAGGCGAGTGCGGCGAAGGTGAGTCACTCGATGGAGAGCGGCGCGGGCACAATCCTTTTCTGCATCGATACCGAAGTCATCGATGCCCATCAGAAGAAGTTCCCAGCCTACGCCAAGAACTTCCCTACATGGGCGCAACAGACATCCGGCATGACGCAGTTCGCGGTGTGGACGGCCCTCTCGGAGGACGGGATCGGCGCGTCACTACAGCACTACAACGAACTGATCGATCAGGCTGCCCATGAAATGTTTGACATCCCGCCCACGTGGAAGCTGGTGGCTCAGATGCCGTTTGGGTCCATGAAAGGCAAGACCGGTGCGAAGACGTTCATACCCGATAAAAAGCGCTACATGACGCTCGGGTTGGACAGCAAATTGTGAGAAGCGGAGAGGAGAAGGAGGGAGGAAGCGTGAGCGAGTATGAATCTCTTGTCCATTCGTTTTCAGGTTTCATCTCTCGGTGCATCCCCCCTTTTTCCTTATATCCGTTCGAGGCTCGATCATAGCGCTCCTTTGGTGTTCAACAGCGCAGCTGTGCCCTTCAACAGAGGATAGGAAGGGGGGGGGGGGAGAGAGAGGGCGCTGATACATGCAGCGGTGTGTGTGTGTGTGTGTGTAACTCCGTTTCTTGTGCTCCCCAGCTTCGACCTCTAACGCGAAGCCTTTCGAGGGCTTCCTGTAATACCCCCCCTTTTTTCGAATACTTTACGTTTGTCTAGGCACGGAACTAGGCATACATATATAAATATATATTTATATATCGATCGCTTTGCGCCGCGTGCTTATTCCTTTTCAACGTGCATTATCTTTCTGTCGTTCTGGTTCTCTTAAGCCTTGCGGTAAGTTACTGGACTCTGCAGATGTTCATCTGGTTCCCTTTGTATTCTTGGGTTCGGGCTGTTTGCGCGTGTCAGCCTTTTTTTTCGTCTTTTCCCTTTTACTCTACCTTTTGTTTGTTTGCTCCGTATGTGCCTCGGGTGTTCCCCTCACTGGCTACCCTCGTTAACCCCCTCTCCACCAAGAACAAGGGCCACGAACGCGACAGAGGAGGTGGAGAGGAAAGACCAAGCTGCACCCATCTGCGCGAGGGAAACACTGCCCGTTATGCAAAGCGATCTGTGTGTCGATTTGGGTATGGCTGGGTGGTTGAATGCGTGCCGATAATTTGTGATTGTGGTGTCTGTATGACCCCCCCCCTCCCCGCAGCACATGTTGGTTCATTTCTACTTTCAAGTGCTATCGAAGACAGCCTTTTTTCATAGTGGAGCGTAGCCTCCCCCCCTTCCTGCCTCCTACCCATGCGCTATCGTTCTACTATTTCTATTTAATTTTGAGATCTTCCACGTCTGTATTCCTCCTCGTCTCACCGGTGCGTTCGGCCTCACCGCCTTTACTTTCTCCTGTGCTCTTCCGTTCGCTTCAGTGGATGAAGAACTTGACAGCGGTGGAGAGGGTCCGGGGAAGGAGAAGGGTGGTGGCGGTGGTGGGGAGGACACAACTGGCGGCTTTTTACCATACAGCGAATAGGGAAAATAATGTGCTACTTTTTTTAGTTGCGCAACTTCAGTCGTGTGGAAGCATGCGAACGTATCAGCACCCACGCCTGCACATCACATGTGTCGCGGATGATGCACCGCAAATTTCAGGAGGAGCTTACCCCACGAGTCTTCGCATACACATCACGCATATCTTCGTGCGGTCTGATGGGTGGCGTTGTTTGCCCCGCCCCCACCGCAGCCTTCTTTTTTTGTATCCCTCTTCTTCTCCGCACCACATCGTCTCCAGGGCAGTCGTAGGGACACAGAGGAGGGGGTGGGGTGGGGGCAAATTTCTTGCGTCATCCACCTCCATCGTGAGGTCAATGTTGCGCGCATTGGAAGAGGTCTCATTCGAACGAAAATCTTTCGACGTCAGCTCTACTTTTTCCTCCTCCCTCTTCTTCTTCCCTTGTCTCTGGCCCTCTTCCTCCTCTTCGAACACACAAACCACACCAGCAACGTCATGCGTGTGGAGAAGAAAGCTCCACCCCACCCTCCTCATACTTCCTCCGCTCGTCCCCCCCCTAACCCCTTTTTGGGAGCGCCTTTACATCTTCTGCAGCACCGCCCCTTTTTTCCTTTTCATCACCGCCCTTCTTCTTTATGATCTCTTGGTTTCCTTCTCGTTTCGCAGCATGTCCGACCCTTGCAGTCCCCATTCCTCGTCGTCCTCGTCGTCCCCCCGTGTGGACGACAATCCTATTCTCGTCGTCCTCGGTCAGCGTCGCTCCACGTACTCGATCAATAAGGAACTCACCGTCTCCATCGACGAGGTGTGCGCCATGACCAAGCGAGCTATCCGTGCCTCGGAGCGACTCAACGGGGACGACATTCCCCCCAGCACGCGCGTTGTTTTTCTTTTCGGGGCCAGCCACGACGCTCTGTGGGATATGGTATCACAAGAAATAAGGCGGCGCGCATCACCGGCTACAGCGGATGCAGGTTCGGCGAAGGTGGAGCACGCCATGAAAGCGGCCGCTGGCACACTCCTCTTCTTTTCGGACACTCGCGTCGAGGCCCTCTACGAACCGCAGCTGGCGCGTCTGGGCCATGATGGAGAGGACCTGGCGGCGGTGATGGGCACCCGGGGCGTCGCTGCAGCGGAGATGGCGGTGTGGACAGCCTTGGCTGCCGTCCGCATCGGGGCCACGCTGCATCATTACAACGACTTGATCGAGCCACTTGTCTTGGAGTTGTTCCATCTCCCCGAGTGGTGGCGCATGCAGTCACAGATGCCAGTGGGCGGTATCGCTCGACCACCAGGGCCGAAGCTGGTTCTGCCCATGAGTGAGCGTTCCAAGGTCCTCGGTATGGTACCAAAGGAAGAGAAGGACGACGACATTTTCTTCTGCCAAAATCACTAAACGAACGTGCGCCAAGAGCAGGGCGCGGTGGAGAAACGGAGGCATTCTGAGGCGTAACGACGCTATTCCGCTTCCCCCACTCCCCACGATCGCACCCCCGATCTTCTCCTTATCCTGCTGCTTGAAGACCCTATTCCACCAAAAGGCGAGGACGTGAAATGGGGCCCATTCCATGATGATGTGTTTTTTTGTTTCCTTCTCATCTTTTTTGTGTGGCTTGTCCATGCGCATGGAGGAACGCTGCTGTCCTTCTGTGAATGGCGGCAGCATGCGTATCGTCCCCACGTTTTCCTTTTCCTCTCTCGCCACCCCTCACATGATGTGTGTGTGTGTTATGGTGGTACTCGATTGCTCTGTTGCTCTCTCTATGTACATTTCGTTGCCTTTGCTTTCGGTAGTGCCTCACCTCTTCCTCTCTTTTTCTCTGGCATTTTTGTTTCTCGACGACGCTTTGCATTTGCCTTTCTTCTCTCTCTCTGGTGTGTTTCCTTCCCTACTCCCTTCTTGGAGGCGGAAGGGCGTCACAGCAGCGAGAAGGAAGATGTCCTTCCTTTCTTTTTTCCTTCGGAGTTGTCCCCTCTCCCCTTCACCCCGCCTTTTTGGGCCTTTGTTTGGGCGGTCTGGATGACTGGCGGGGAATCGAAGATTTCATCGGCATGCGGAGGAATTTCTGCAGCAAGAAAAGAGAAGAAAACCTGTATACACGGGCGAATGTTCATAAGCTTTTCCTTTTCCTTTCTGGAAGTGGCTTGTCAAGCCATTCTTCATGGAGCTCTCTCCTTTGCTTTTCTCCCATTTCTTCTCATTCTCTCTCTCTGCTTCTCACCACACCTTTTGTATATTTCGTCAGTTGCGGGTATTTTTTTGTTTCGGAGGGGATTTTTCATGGAACACGCCCACCCCCTCTTACCCCTTCTCACCAACGCGTGCATTGTACGCCACATGCAGCTTCTCATCTGTTTTTTTTTTTGCTAGCTATCCGTATAACTTCCTTTGCATATTCGCATGGTTTTCACCCCTCTACACATCCTTCGATGCCTTTGTGAGCCGTGCGATCGCATGCAGATCTGTGGGTTTGGCCTGTGTGGATGGACTCCTGGATGAATGCGCGGCGTCCTCAGCGCAGCCAGTGAAGATCCCGCTGCTTTTTTTTGTTTTCCTCTTCTCCCTCTCCCCAAATTTTGTGTCGTCTACGAAGCCTCCGACGAGGTGCACGGGTTTTGTTTTTGCGGGCAGCGAGGGCAAAAAAGAAACCGACGAAGAGTACGCCACAAATATGTAGAGTGTTGCCAACCAAGAAGGTGGCAGAAGAAGAGCGGGGGTTCACCGCGTCTTTACGCATCACCTCCGAGCTGCAGGGGCTTCCAGGATAAGGTGTAAACGAAATTGGCGAGGGCGGGCTGTAAGAGTCGCGACAGCGCATTGAGCTCGACGCCGTAGGGCTCATCGTAGCATCGCGTTTGTTGACGCACTCGTGAATCCTCTGCTGCTTCGCTTTCTCTTCGCCCCCCCCTCCCTGCTCACTTCCTGAACACTGCTCTGCCTCCTTTTTGTATCGCCAACGCAAGAAGTCTGTGTTCATATTTTCTCGACACGGTCAGCGTAGGTTCTTCGTCTTTGTTCCACCGCTTCGTCGCCCTGTTGAATCTTATTCAATCACGACCAACCCTCTCTCTCCTTCTGATTCTTTTCCTTTCGTGGGATCTTTCGCGTCATTCCACCCAACGCAAGAGCTACCTTGCCCGTCCTTTCTCTAATTCTTCACATAGGCATGCACACAGAGGAGCGAGAGGGTACATCACATTTCTTTCGCCTTTTCCTCCTCCCATTCTGCCTGTATAAATATACATCTCTCCCTCTCTCTCTCTCTATATATACTTCGCTTCTCCTTGCTCACTTTTCACGAAATCGAAAAGATACCCCGCTCTTGCCAACCGTGTCGCTGTAACGCAGTAGCGGCCTGAACCTCTCTTCTTCCCATCTTTCATTCCCCATGGCCTCAGCGGGTACCGCCCTACGATTTGTCGAGATGATATCGGCAGTGAGGCCGGCAAACGAGCTGGGCTCTACGCTTCCGCTCCACCTCCCTCCCGATGCCTTGAACACGCTCGTTCAGAGGGCGGTGGAGCTCTCGCCCACTTCGTTCAATTCGCAGTCGACTCGGGTTTTGATCTTGCACGGTCACCTGCACCGGCAATTCTGGGAAAGACTCACCACAGTAGCCATCTCCAGCTCGCCCGACCGAGATGCGCTTGCGGCGCAGGTGATGTCGGCTGCCTGCACTGTTGTGTTATGCGACGATGTTGACGCGATAGCTCAGTTGCAGACGTCCTATCCGAAGTACGCGAGTATGCTGCCTGGCCATGCCGAGCAAGGTTCAGCGATGGCGGAGCTGGCCGTTGTGTCAGCTCTCGGCTACGAGGGGGTATCGACGGTGGCGCGCCATTACCGGGCGAGCCTCCGGAAGCTTTTTAGTGACCTTTTCCAGGTTCCACCGTCGTGGGAGATGAAGGCGCAGATGGCATGCGGCGTATGTACAAAGGCTGCCATCGAGAGGGGGATGCTCCCCGATGAGTACTGCTTCAAAGTACTTCGTAGCTGAAAGGTTTCGCCGGGCGAAGAAATTCTTATCCTCTTCGTCGAGAGGAAGGGTGCGAGGAGAGGAGGACGGCGGGGGCGGAGTAGGAGTTGAGATGATGAGGCTCAGCAGAAACCAGACGCCTGTATATCTCTATCCATGAACAACGCAGGAGGAAGGAAGTACGCGAGGAGGGAGGGAGGGAGGGGGGTATGCGAGTGGGGTGGGGGCAATTTCAGGCAGACGGACGTGTTTTTCGCTCGCCACGAGGAAAGAGCGAAGAGGGTGGGGGAGTCGTTCGAGACGGCTCTCATGTAAAGGAAGGCAAACTCCTCTTGCGAACTCTGTTTTCTCTCTCGCGGTGAAACGAAAGGTGAAGGTCTTCTTCACGGTGCTGCAGATCCCTCATCTCTTGCCAAGTTGGAGTGCTTCTCCTCCCTTCCTCGCCACCACTTCCCTCTCGGACGTGTAGTTTCAAGCCTCTTCCTTTTTTCACTTCACCGCGAAGGAAACACTGATGTAAAATCCTCTCCTCTCCCCTCCCCTCGTCCTTCCGCCCCCGCGGTTCTCACTTCTTTCGTTTCTTCCCCTTCTGCTTACCCATGTCTCCATTGCTTTTTTTTATACATTGGTGGTGCTCTATGTCTCTGTCTCTACCCTCCTTCCCCCTCCCCTTCCTCCTCTTCTCTCACAGGAGTTTTTTGTTTTGCTCGTCCCTCCTTTGTTTTGTGTTCTCCTTTCTCTCGAGCGATGGTCTGCGTGTGCGTGTGCGTGTGTGTCAACGACGAAACGAGGAGTAGGATTGATGTTTTCCCTCCTGGACAGCCTCTCTCCCTCTTTTTTTTTGTTTCCCGTTGCTCGTTTCCCAGGTTCGTTTTCGCGGTGCATGTCGGATCCCCCTCCGGGTGCACGCTACGACGCCGTCGTTGTGTGCTTTCTTCGGATACCGAAGATGGACGACGGGTCCCGTCTAGTTTTGCTCGTTTTCGTCTCTGGAAGTGATGGGCTAAAGGGACAAAAAGAACAAAGCGAGGCGGTATCTCGCATCCACAAAGCTGGTTGGATCGCTCTTCTCTCCTCCTCTCGTTGTGGTGGTTTCATCAGGACTGGCCAACCCCTCACCTCCTTCCTCCTTTTTTTTTGGTGGCGCGCCTCTTGCCGCCCGCGAATGCTCACCGTCCCACCCCCACACCTCTTTAAAAAAAAGTCGGGGAGCGGCGACATCTGCGAATTCTTTTCTCCTTCTCCTCTCTCCTCTCTTTCTTTATTGGGGAGAGGTTAGGCGGAACGCACGATTCCTCTTTCCCTCTTCTTCCCTTAAGAACGCGGAGAGTTCGCCGCCAGATACACGAAGTCCGAAACGAACGACGCCATCATGGCCCCTCAAAGGGGATGCGAAACGGGGCAGATCACCGGTTTCTTTGCCTCCCCCCTTCCTCTCTTCTCCTCCTGGTGATGCTCTCCAAGGGTCGCGATACTTGCCATGCGGAATATTTCGCGACCACCGCGCCTCTGTGTTATGCTTAACCTAGGAGTGACGCCGTCGAGCCGTGTGTGGGGACTGTGAGCGCCATCATTGGGATGAAAGGGATGCTTAAGAACAATAAAAGTTCGGATGCAACAAAAAACAAATTTCCTCTTCCACCGCTTCTTTTTCTTTTCAGGAAACACATCTTTTTTCTGCCTCTTTTGAGTATTTTTTGTTCCATTCTGTCCTGCATTCACGTCCTCTCGATTTTAGCGGACCGGGGGAGGGGGTGAAGCAACGTTACAAGCGCATAGTGTAAGGCTATACACTTCAGTCAATCCTCTTCACGTATTATCGGTTCGCGTATGCGCACCTACGCATAATATTCCTTTCGTGCCTCACCTCAACAAGAGTAGATCCGCTCGTGAGCTGCCCTTTCCCTCCTTCCTATCTCTACTTGTTTTCTCTACTTTTTTTGTGGTACCGCTGCCTGTCGTCATGCCGCAGGATGCCATTGTTGATATTCAACGAGTGTCTTTTCAGTATCCCGGCGCTGCGGTAGCCTCTCTTCACGAGGTCAGCGTCACCGCCCACCGCGGAGACCGGATTCTGGTGATCGGCCATAATGGATGTGGCAAATCGACCTTGCTGTCTCTCCTTGCGGGCCGGCGTAAGCCTCAACAAGGACACGTGCGTGTTTTGGGGTGTGACCCCTTCGACGATACGAGTATGACACAGGATATTGCCCTGGTTGGTGCGCCGTGGCCTGCGGAGGCCGTGTTTGGCAACACCGTTGATCGCATCGCCTCACCGGCCTCTGATCCGGAACGTAAGAAGCGTCTTGCCGCCGCGCTGCACCTTCGCCTGTCGCGGTTTGTCGATAAGATGAGCTCGGGTGAGAAACGGCGCGTGCAGCTCCTCCACGGCATGCTCTCCCCTGCCACCATCTACCTTCTGGACGAATGCAGCACCGACCTTGATATGGCGGAGCGCCGCACGGTACTCGATCTCGTACGAAGCGAATGTGCCGCAAATCAGGGATGCTGCTTCTACGCCACCCACATTCTCGATCGCGTCCAAGGCTGGGCAACGCACTTGCTGATGATGGAGGGCGGCCGCGTGGTAGACTTCAAGGCAGTGGAAGATATTGTGATGCCATTGGAGGAATACGCATTTCTCTTTATGAGCAAGCAGGGAGGCGTCCCGGCTGCCGTTCGGTGTGACGGTGCGACACAGTCGCTTCCGCACCGTTCTCCCCCTTTGCTCACCTACGGCAAGTTTATGGTCGTCTCACCGGCCACACAGACCGCTGGTGCGGCCGGCACCAGCAGCACTGTCGTCGATGGTGATGTCCTCGCAAGAGGCTCTTCCTCTCCGACTCAATCCTACTGGGGCGGTCACCCGCGAGGAAGTGGCGGGGACAGACCTGAAGTCGTCATCGATTGCAATCATCTCACCTACAAAAATATTTTTACGGATATGTCGTTCCGCATCTTTCGGGGTGATCGGGCGCTGTTGTGCGGTGCCAACGGGGCAGGAAAATCCACGCTGCTCAACATGTTGGGTGGCAAACAGTTTTTTGACAACCGCGATGGGGCTCTCTCCGTGCTGGGAAAGCGATGCTACGACGACATGCTCCTGAATGGACTGGTGAGCTACGGCGGCGACTGGTGGACATCCGTGCCGGGGGGCGAGGTGCATGTCTGGCAAATGGTGCAGCTGCGTACGCCGCGCGCGGAGAAGCTGAGGGAGCTGCTGGCCGTTCAGATGGATTGGGACGTGCGCCACATCAGCGCCGGAGAGCAGAAGCGGGTGCAGCTCCTGCTTTACCTGTTGGAAGATAAACCGGTAGTGCTACTGGATGAAGCGACTGCGGACCTCGATGTTGACCAGCGTCACAGCCTGCTGCATTTCCTCTACGAAGAGAGTGTGCACCGCGGCGTGACTGTTGTGTACTCTACGCATATCTTTGGTGGTCTCGAGGGCTGGGCGGATACGGTGGTACTCTTGGACCGCAGCATCCGCGGTGTGCACGCGGTGTGGCGCGCATCCGACGAGCAGCCCATTTCTTTGGACGCTGTCGTGAGCGAAATGGTGGCCCTGAAGGCGCGGGAGGAGTTTTAGAAGAGCATTAGGAAATCGCTGGTGTCGCCGACGGCAGCGCTTCTCTTCGGAACGCTCTCTATCGAACGACGGTTACCACTGGAGGCGCGGAAGGGGTGGAGAAGAGGCTTTTTGTTGCTGCCGCTATGCCCGTGTTGCGTCCGTAGCACCTCATGGTGTTGCTTCGTAAGTGGCGGATACGAAATCCGAGGGGAGGATGTAAGGCTTGTGGAAGGCTAGGGCCAAGGTTGGGGGGAGGTGCGGTCGACGTTGAGGATTTGTCGAGGTCGTGCTATTGCCCTTTCCCTGACTTCTCGCCTCGTCCAACTCCATTCTCCACCGCCAACACCGGTGAAGCACATCGAAGGAAGATGCGTACCGGGGGTAGCAGGATGCGTCCGTGACACTGTCCCCTCCGATCTCCTCCGCGGCCCCTCCCCTTCTTTTTTTCTGTAGTGAAGGATGCGCTTGCTTCACCGACATTTCCGACTCGGTCCTCTTCCCCATTTCACGTTCTTATCGATTTAATTTCATCCCCCTTCATCAACTTCCTTCCCTGTCCAGAAGCAGAGGAGGGTTTCTCGTCGACGGAGCCTACGACCGCCTGAACTCGGCGGCGCCACCAAATTCGAGCTTGGGGGTGGTCCTCCGCAGAGGAGCAGGGACTTCTCTTTTCCTCCGTGCGATTCTCGATCGATGCCGCGTGCCCTTATCTGCTTCATCTCTCTCTCTCTCTCTCTCTCGCTTTTCCCTTTCTTTGTGTATGACGTTGTGCGGTGGTCCCACAAACGCCTACAGGATAGAAAGGCGAGTGTCTCGGGAGAGCTTAACAAAAGTGGGGCGAGGGCTCAAAGCATCACCACCGCCATCGTCGCCATTCCTTTGTCCTCGTCCTCTCGCTTTTCACTTCTTGAACATCTTTCACTTGTTGTGCATTGTGGGTGTAAGTGTTGGCTGTCAACTCGGCTCGAATGCCTCAAGGTTTTATGGCTTCGCAGCTGAACCACCGAAATCCTTATCAGCACCCTGTTCGGTCCCGCAAGGGCGGTTACCTACGATGCCCTTTCACGATCAGCACTAGCTACGCTGAGATCGCGGAGAAGCGAGTGCAGGAAGATCTGGCTCGTGGGGGCAACCATAGCGGCGGCGGTGGTAAGACTGCAGTGGAGGATAAAGATGGAATGCTGTATGGCTCCTCCTCGGCGGCGGCGGCGGGGCTGAGATTTGAGGGCGACGCAGTGGATGGAGGAGACGGAGGGCGCCGCTGGAGTCGTGCCGGTGTGGGGGCACATAAGCTGTCCAGTAAAGAGAAACGAGCCCAGCAGGAGCAGGCGGAGCTCATCTATGGCCGCGGTAACGCTCTCGATGAAGATACCGCGACATCGACGGCATCAGGTGGGCCAATGGGTAGTGGGGCCTCCCAAGTAAATATGTTCGCCGTGGATACACGGGAGCAAGAGGCGTTGAGAAGGGTGGTACCCAGGGCGGTGCGTGAGAAGATCAAACAGCGCAAATTCGAGGAAACAGCGCAAGAGCGTCGACCCCTGGGGCAGCACAATCTGCACCGCATCTCCACATCTTTCTCCGGGCATCCAAAGGACGATACCGAGGATAACGAGGATCGCTTGCGAAAAGGGAATCAAGCGGAAGGAAAGCCACCGCACTCTCGAAACAGTTCCGCGGCCCCTTTGAGATTTGGCGGGGAGAGGCCTCTGGCTCAGGGCTTCAATGAAACGATGCCAACGTCGAAGGATCGTCCTGCGCCATTTCCATTGCAGAGCGCACCCTCCTCTAGATCCACAATTCCTGCCGCCGCAGCACCCGTGGCAATAGCGTCTCGACCAAAGAATCGCATGCAGATGCTAGAGGATCAGCGCGCTGCTGTATTATCAGGTAAGAAGCGACCCCGATAAAGCCAAGCCATCGAGAAGATGAACTTGAAATTGGAAGGAAGAGGAGGCTAGTTAGGTAAGTAATGAAGTCAACTCTCTTTCCTCCACGCTGCTCTACTCTCCTTCATGAGAGGGACGCGAACTCTAGTTGCAGATGCCGAGATTTCTCTTGTGTCACTACCCAGAGAAGTTTGTGCGCCTGCTTCTTTTTTTCACGTTTCGAGTGAGTTTGAGTGTGTGCGCGTCAAGAGGTACAGTGGAATGGCGCGTCTTCAAATTAAACCCGTTTAAACCAGGGGAGGCACAAACCCGTAGATAAACACAAACACACACGTGTCTACGTATCATCAACAATATATCAGCAGCATATATTTTCTCTCGCGGGAAGCCCCTGAGCTCTTCTTTGCTCTTCTGGATAATGCGCAACTGCCTCTGCGTGACACGCATATTCCTTTCTCCCTTTATCCATATATATATATATATATATATATATATATATATATATATATATATATATTAAATGAAGAGCTGTAGCTTCTCGTGCCTTCGCAGGAGCCACTAACTAACATTGAGTGCGATGCACGGGGTGCGTAGCAAACATGGAACGAAAGAAGATACTTGAAGGGGAGGGGAAAATTGGGATGGAGTGTATCGCGCGAGAGCGGCATGGATGCCACTTGCGCTTTTGCAAATGTGCCGAAGCTACACGACGGATCGTACATGGTGAACTAGGCGTTGGTGTCCATGGGCAGCGATGAGGGGAGACTGTGAGAAGGAGTTTTCTCTGTTTTATGTACGCCTTTCCCTCCACCCCTCCCGTCCCGTCGTGTAGCTCGTGCCCCAACGAAGAGTTGCACATACTCCCCCGAGTAGCCGTGGCTGCCACAGTCGCACCCTTCTCCCCACTACGTGTCTTTGCTCTACTCAGAAAAGTATTCTCCGGGAAGAGGAACATCGATCTTTGGCTCTCTCTCCCTAACATTCCGTAATTCACGATGGGATGGGCGAATGGGTGGGCTGAGGGAGAGCAGCGTCTCTCTCTCCCTTCTTCTTTTTGGTTGCGTACTGTCTTCCCCTTCGGTTCTTCTGCTCCCCTCTCTTTTTGCCTGGTGTATCTCTTCAGTTGCACTCGCAAAATAAGATTTGCCTTATCTCTGCCTCCTCTTCTGCTTTTCTTTTTTCTACACCTGTAAAATCGGCTTCGTTGCTCACAACCATACACGCACGCATGGTACATCTATATATATATATGTAGTCTCTTCGCTTTCAGATTCGCGAAGGGGAGGACCGGTAACGACGTATAACGGGCGAAGGCAGCGCTCGTATACTCACAATAGACGAGAGGGAAAGGAGGCGCATACATCTCCTGCCCCTTCTCTTTTCTTCTCGTTTCCCCTCCGTGGTTTCACCGGACCTGGTGAACTTTGTAGAGCACTTGGAATTGTGGACTTTCCATGTATGCGGCGTTTGTAGAACGGGTGCTTGGATACCCCACCGAGCAGACAACCAATATCGATAGCGCTGCTGGTGCTGGCGCTGGGGTGTCGCTGCCGAATAGCGGTGCTCCGGCAGGCTCCACCAGTGCCCAGTTCAAGGCTGGTGTGCGCCCGTATCACTCCAGCCAAACTATCCCTTCACCGCACCGCCTGGGTTGCGGCGGGGAGGGGCGAGATGGCGAACGTGAGAATGACCTTCATGGAGATCCCCTTTGGGGTGGAGGACTGACGAGGAGGACCTCAGCGATGGCGGAAAGGGAGTCGCGCCCTAGCAGCTCAGACCGGACAGCAGTAGCGAGACTCGCAGCAGCGATTGGTATCGTCTCCCGACCGACCGCGAGACCCCCCCACCCTCTCCCAGGAGCCTTGAACTTTGCGGACGGAGCACGGCACCTCCCTACGCATTCCTTTTCTGCGCCGATGTCGCCCAATGGTCGGGCCTCCACGATGCCCGTGATGCAGTTTCCTCTCGGTAGCGCCTCCGCTTCTGCTGCGGTGGCGCCCACGAGCTCACCAGTTGGTAGCGATCACCTGAAGCGTTTGCAGAACGCGGTGGCGGCGGACCCAGTTGACATGGCGGCGTTGCGGGATCTCTGCTGGCAAGGGTGCCCTGTGGGGCTCCGGTATGAGGTGTGGATGTTTCTCACCGGCTGCTGGACGCCGCAGTCGGCGACGCGCCATCTCACCACTTCGCGGCGGCGTTCGGAGTATGCGTCCTACATCCACAGTACCTACGATGTTGTGGACTGGGATGCTGTGTGCGCGATGGCGGACAGCGGGCTTAACACTGCTGTTCATCGCTCAACACTCAAAGGTCGTGATCACTCTGCTGCCTCGTTCTCGAGCATCAGGGCGCCTCGTGATGTGTTTCTGCCGGGGCAAGTCGTGGCGGCTACGGGCAGCACAGCGCAGAGCTCTCCAAGTGCTTCGATGGGACCGCTAAACAACAGGAGTTCTTGTCATACTCCCTCTCCTCATGATCAGACAAACGCACTGGTACAGCCGCTGCAGTCACGGTTGGAGGAGGCCGAAGGACGTGCGGCCTCGTACAGTGATTCCAGTGCCTCGGCGTTCCACGATCTCTCCGCGAGTGAGGCTGCATCGAAGCGGCTCGCATCGCTTGCACCCTTCGCCCCGCCATTGACGAACTTCGCGACCCCACCTGTGGGTGACTCCTCAGCACAAGCTCCAGCTTCGCAACCGTTATCCTGTGTCGGTTCTACATTGGTACGCATCGAGGAGAGGACAGAAGCCGCCAGCTCACACTCTTTCATTTCACACCCAGCTTTACCATCACGGAGATCCTCCACATCAACAGCTATACCATCGTCGGCGACGAAACCGGGGCCCACCAAAGCAGCTCCCTCTCCCGCTGCTGGTCGTCCTCTCACTGTCAGTTCTATGCTCGGCTCTAAGGAGCTGCAAACGCTAAAGCAAATTCGCAAGGATATACCCCGCATGTCAGGTGGACATCTTTATCTTCGTCATCCGCGGGTGCAGCGGTCCATCGAGCGAATTCTTTTTATCTGGTCTATGCGCTACCCCGCCTGCGGCTATGTGCAGGGCATGAATGATCTTGTGGTGCCCTTCATGAGCGTCGTTCTCGGATCCCGTTTCTGTCCGACTCGCTCCGTCACGGAGTTGCACGCATACACGGCGGACATATTCGAAGAGACGTGGTCTGAGGACGCCGTCTCTGAAGCCCAGTGGATCGACTGGGTGGAGGCAGATGTATACTGGATGACTTCGTACCTCCTGAATACGATACAAGACAACTACACCTTCAAGCACGCCGGTATCACATCCATGATACGTCACCTGGCTGCTGTGGTGCAGGCAGCCGACCCCCTGCTCTATCACCATCTCGTTGACGTATTGCAGCTCCGGTTTGAACTGTTCTCCTTCCGTTGGATGAACTGCCTTCTTCTTCGTGAGCTTACAGAGACGCAGACGCTGCGGTTGCTGGATGCGTACTTGTCAGATGAGGAACGCCAGTGGAGTGTGACGCACGTATATGTTTGCGCTGCGCTGCTGCTACGCTGGGGCCCACAACTCATGGCCTTTGGCGGCGACTACGTGAGCACCATGAGGTTTCTGCAAGCTCCGCCGACCGAGCAGATGTCGCTGCGCGATCTGCAAGATGCCCTATCGGAAGCCTTCCTGCTACAAAGCCTATACGAGGCTTCCTTGCCTCATTTGGCATCCACCATGTCTACACCGTGAGCTCTAATTTTTTGTTGGTATTTCGTTGGTGGGAGGACGCCGATAATGAAGGGGAAGGAAATGATGTCGTTTGTAGTAGACTGCCGTTGATGCACGACTCCGGAGTAGAAAAGCTCCAGCCACCGCTCTGTCGAGAGTACTCTTCGACATGACGCTCAGGGGGGAGGTAAGAGACGGCGCCCCACATGATGCATCACACCTCCTCCCCCAGTCCACCGAAAGCAGCGGCGAGGTATCCTCCCCCTCTTCTCTTCCTCCATCTTCGCCATTCGCTCTTCGCCGCTCATCTACTTTTTTGTTGCTTTAGCCGTACCGAGAGGGGAGTGATGGGCCAGTCGGAGTGACATTCGGTTATCCCTGTTCCGATGCCCCCCCCACTGCCCTCGCTGGCACCAACCAAGATGTTTCTCTCGTGCGTAAACAACCCCCTCCGGCTGCAATCATGAAGCTGCTGTTCATTGTCTCAACAGGCACGGGCGCGCTGGTGTCCACCATGGTGCTCTCGATCGCTTGACTGATGGCCACGCTCCACCGTACTCCTGTCGGGAGAGTTTTCAACCGATTTTATGCGTCCCTCCGCGGGAGCGAAAAGCAAATTCGTCGCGCATGCCAGCGAAGAAATTTCTTTTTCTCATCTTTACCCTTACGTCCCGCCAGGAAAATGAACCTCGACGATCGTTGTCAAAAGCGTCGAACGTGCTCTGTTGTGGAGTAACTTCCTCGAGTCCTGCAGCACACTGTCACCAACAACTTCCTTCTTTGCTCGCCGCACTCAAACAGAAGATGCTGGAGCGTCTCCTCCGCACTCAAACGCTCGTGGAAAACGTAGGAGAAGGCACCGGGCGGGGAAAAAGCGAGCGACGGCGTGGGTGACTGGCATGGGTAAGTATTCGATTGGGATTCTGGAGGGAGGGTAGCGCACCATGCGGTGCGCCCAACAACGATAATTTGGGAACGAGGCGGTGCAGTAGTCACAGGTACAGCTTTCAGTGGGTATCGACTGGGTCGTGTGGGCCAATGTACACTGTGTATGAAGAGCAGCGTAGCCACGAAGGACTGGAGGGCAGAGAAGTGCAGTACGATTCGTGAGCGGTCGTGTAGCCTGCTCCTCGCGGGAGTCCGTTGCTGAGGAAGGGGCGCCTTCAGTGCTATCATCTATAATCAGCAGGGAGGGAGCCGCATCGTAACGGTTGCTTTGCTTACTGTTCATGTTGCAGAACCGGCAGTTGTTTTCACAGCCGCGGAGGGCCTAGAAAAGAAGACCGAACGTGGAATGTTTACTGCATCGTGCGCGCGATAACTCCACCATTTCCGCGCGAGTGAGCGGCAATCCGGTTGGGAGGTCCAGGCCTGACCAATCAGCTGGTCAGGGGCCAGCACAGCTGGTACCTCTGCGTGTCAGTGCGCATCCGAGGGGACCAGCGTGCGCGCACTTCACGCTTGAGGCTGGATCGTTGGTCAACATGCCAAAGTGAGGCGGAGCTGTCTGCTGCTTAAAGCCCATGCTCGAGGCAGTGAACAACACGGCCATCGGCGAGTTCGTTGGCCTGGATGCCGGCATGCAAATGTATGAACCGACCGTGGACGTGCCAGCCGAGATCAGCAGTGTATAAAAGTACGCGCTGAATGCCATCCTCTGGGTCGCGTGACACAGCCAGTCTGCGAGGCCATGCGTAGCGAGAGACTGTCTGTGATCAGCAGAAGCCCTTGGGTGGAGGGACTGTTCCGAAGCGGTAGCGTGATGTAGATCAGTGCGGAGTCTTGCTAGTTTTCGCAGTGTTAAAAAGACAGCGCGGCATTCAGTGCGGTAGCTACAGGCGATGGGTCCGCAATCTTCGCCGAATACACGCAGGGTGCGGGGCGTCGGATCACGCAGGGGTTTCAACGGTGATCGCTGCCCTTTCTCGGGTCTTCATGTAGTTCCCTTTGTCTGTGGCGATGGTAAGGGGGTAGGGAGGCAGCACGCGAAGCGCTGCTGCAAGGAAGTCCCTGTCGAGGCTCACGAGAGTCTCTGCATCAGCTGTTGCAACAGGGTCAGGTTTCAGTGTCTTGATTTCGCAGAAGTTATGTCTTCCCTTAGTTGCTGCCCACGAATATATGCTGGAGAGCTACAGTTAAGGGCTCTCTGAGAAGCTAATGATGCGTCTTCGTTGCTCGTAGCAGGTCAGAGGCCTTAAACCGTTCGGTAAGAGTTTCATCCCATTCGTGAGAGGACACAGAGGCGAGACGAAAGGAACTACGGGGAGGGGGATTCAGGTTCGGGGCGCTGTAGCCGTGCTACGTGGCAGTAGCGAAGCCGCTCAGGAGGGTCGAGTCTGCGTACGATGGCGGTGTAGAAGGGTGGAAGCGTGCCTGTTTCTGGCCATGCTGATTCCACGTGAAGGGAGGACGGAAGGCTGTTGACGGTACGGGGTCAGAGCGGCGTGTGCCCATGTGATATGCTTTTTAGTCCGGCACCGTCTGGGTGTGTGCAGACGATGTCTAAGCGCGTACAGGAGAGCATGGGGACGCCATCGCCGAGGAATTGCATCCTCTAAGGCCTCAACGTCTCACTGGAATGTGTAGCGTGCCTTCCGCAGCCGCTGGTGTCGCTCTTGCCGGGAAAGTCGTTGGATGGCAGGGGAGCTCGCAATTTTCAACGACACCGCTCTGGTTGGACTCCGCGATCAGCCGGTGTCCACCCCTTGCTTCATATACGGTGAAAGGGTTCGTGCCATGAATCCCTTTCGGCAGCGGCAGCAGGATACTCGCGCAGCAGCGTTCGAACTTGCCATTGGCCACAGCCGCATCGATGTCCTTCTGTGAGTCACTTTTCTCATGGCGTACCTTACGCGAGGTTCGAAGGGAGTGGAAAGTGTCGGGCTGCCGGAAACGCAAAGGCTCAAGGAGGAAAAGCATAGTTGTCGGTGCGCCACTGGTCATCCGCTAAACTTCCTCGACGTTGCGAAGTGCTGTGCTTTTGAGATCGAGTAGCCAAGCAGCCAGTTGCGGGAGTTCCAGAGGAGGCAAGTGTTGGCGGCGGCGGACTTCTGCTAGCAGGACATTATCATCCAGGCGGGAATCACGGGCGGAGGTGGCCTTGTGTCCAAGCTCCTCTGCCGTTGCAATGCAGCGTGAAAGCTGCCCTTCATGGCGACGTTGATCTCCTCACTGGTTACCTTCCCTGTGACCCACGTGGCGCTGAGCCGGGTCCTGTCCGAGGCTCATTCCACTTTGATGAGCTCCTTGGAAAGGGATCTGGATGCTGCGCGCAGGCTTGGCTGCCGTGACGGACCTCGACATCTCAGTATGCTCGATTGTTCCAGGGCTAGAGCTGCGACAAGTATCGGGGAGAAAGAGATTAAACAAGAAGAAAATTAATTCCATGAAGGTCAACTTCAGTGCTGGGCTTTGTACACGACAACAGGTCGTAGTCGAAGAGACGAAGTAAAGGGCGGGGGTGCATACAGGAAAGGCAGGTGTGATTCTTCGTGGTGGGCCCATGGGCGGGCTGCGTCACCCTTGATGGAGTGAAAGCTCTTCGGGTTTGAGTGTGTTTCATGTGGGCCCATCGATGGATAGAACTGCAAAGGTCGGAAACGGCTCTTTCTCGGCCCTCCTCTCCCCCTCCGGTGGCAACGGGGCTTACCCCCCCTTTCCTCTCCCTTTTCCTCGACTCAGATAAACTACGGCATTGTCGTGAGAAATGAAAGATGTCGAAGAAGACCACCTCCCTTCAGCAACTGAAACAATCGCTCTCCCTCCGTCTCCCCCTCTTTCCATTCCGTCTTCTCCTCCTCCCTTTCCTCCATTTTTCTCTCTCACATATGTTCTCCTCCTCTTGTATTTCCTCTTCTGCGTTCCTTCCACACGCCCTCAGAGGGAGCACTATTGGGCGGCGTTGACGTGTTGGCTCTTCTCGGTTTTGCCTTCCTCCTTTTTTATCTTCTCCGCCCACCCCACCCCCCCTCTCGCTCTTTCTCTCGGTGCATTGAGGTCTACAGATCTACGCGGCGAACCCCCCCCCCCCAAAAGGGAAATCGGTGAAGCCGTGCGACCGGTCCCGTTGCGGCCATGGTGAAGCTCGACGTCTCACTCCTCCGCTTTATGGAGGATGAGGACTTTCGTGTGCTCACGGCCCTGGAGATGGCCATGCGCAATCATGATGTTGCACCAACGGTCTTGGTAGAGCGCATCGCACAGCTTCCCCACGGCGGCTGCCGAAAGCGACTCAATAATCTTCTCAAACATAAGATGATTCACCATGAAAATACCATGTACGACGGGTATGCCATGAAGTATGGCGCTTATGATTACCTAGCTCTGCGTACACTCAGCAAGCGCGGCACATGCACCGGCGTGGGCCACCGAATTGGCTGTGGAAAGGAGTCCGATATTATTCTCGTGCAGGACGAGGCGGGGCATGACTGTGTCTTGAAGCTGCAGCGCCTCGGCCGGTGCTCCTTCCGTAGTGTCACACGCAACCGGGATTACAAAGGGAATGGCCGCACTCGCCGCGGGGAGAGCTGGTTCTACCTCTCCCGCCTCGCCTCCCAAAAGGAGTACTCCTTCATGCGCATGTTGTACGACGAGGGGTTTCCAGTTCCCAAGCCGATTGATCAGAACCGACACGCACTGCTCATGGAGCTGGTCCCGGGTACCTTGCTGAATACTATCACGGCGCTGGGAGATGCGGACAAGGTGTATCGACGCGCGCTCGAGCTGATGGTAAGGCTGGCCGAGTCTGGACTCATCCACGGTGATTTCAACGAGTTCAATTTGATGATCACGGACGACCAGCGTGTGATCATGATCGACTTTCCACAGATGGTTTCGATCAATCACCCAAATGCGACGGAGCTCTTCGATCGGGATGTGCAGAACCTCGCCAACTTCTTTCATCGCCGTTTCAAGGTCGACACAATGTGGTTCCCGACCCTCGAAACCGACGTCGTGCGGAAGGCGGAGCTGGACAAGCAGGTGTACGCCAGTGGTCACTTCACGCGCAAGCTTCAGGAGGATCTCGAGCGCCTGATGGAGGAGGGCTTCCAGAGCATTGCGAAGGGTAATACCGTAGATGGTGCATCGTCATCGGGTGGGGCCAGAGAGGCTGATGCTGATGATACATCTGACGAAGGGAGCTCGGAAGCCGATGATGCGGCGGTGGATGATGGAAGGGAAGGCCAGTTCGTGGGTATTCCTAGAGGCAGTGGTAACGATGCCGATGAGGGAGGTGACATGGCGGATGCGGCGGAGGGCAGTGATGACGAGAGCGAGCGTGACTCTCTCAACGAGGCGATGGACGATGCACGAGCGCTGCGCCAGGGGGAGTACTACGACCGCCATGCGAACCGAAACGCTAACTTTTTGCCCGATGGTGAGATCAACGCCGACCATGTGAAGCATCAAGTTCGCAAGAATCTTCGCCGCAAGGACAATCAGAACTTCAACCGCAACCTTCACCGTAACATTCAGAAGGGTCGACAGAAACAGAAGATACAGCGTCAGTTAAAGAGTGCCGATGGCGGTGGTTTTTTCGACTGAGTGTCGTTGGGCCTCAAATCTCTCTCTCTATATATATATTGGATGGGAGAATCTCTCTGCTTTTGTGCTTCGGGGCCATATCAAGATGGACGACTTTGGGGTGGGGTGGGGTGGGGGAGAGAAGAGTAATTGGATGGAGATCAGGGATGATCCCGAGTAAGAGGAAGGGAGAGGTGAAAGCGGCCCGGGGGAAACAAAAGAGATGAGAGTGCCGAAGGTGTGTTACTGCAGGCACCGCTGCTTATTTGTGGGTGAGCTCTCTCTCTCTAAGTCGGTCTCTCTTCGCCTTTTCAATCTTTAATGAATACGATAACGCAACGTTTGTTTATTTTTCTCCTACATAAAAAAAAGAAGAGGAAGGAAAAAGCCGCCAGTCATACACGTATGGGTCCCCCTTTTTTTCTTCCGCCTGCCCCGTATAGCTGCTACATGCTCGCATCTGCTGCACCTTGCCTATTGTGGGCTGCGAATGCGGTGGGCTTTTCGGGCAAAGTGCTCCTGTCTTCTCCACACGGTGATGCTTTTTCCTTCCTTTTTTTTCTGTTCCTTCTCCTCGCACTGGATCTGGCAAAGAAAGCGGATTCATTTTCCTCTCTCTTTCGCACCTTGTATGGCGCTTCCGGTTGGAGTGGCCTCTTGCTGCCTATGGTTTTTGGGCGTGTCGCTCTCATTCTGCGTGTGAAGCGTAGAGGAGGAAGAGCACCCGGGGGACGGAGAGGGCAGTGGTGGTGCTGGTGGTGGGTGCACATTCTCTCCCCATACCCCTCCTTCTCCTCCTCTCTTTCTCGCTTGTCGCCTCCGCTTACGGTTGGGATGTACAGAGGGGAGGGGGAGGAGGCAGCGCGCGTGGGCTTTCCTTCCCTTTGGACTCCTGTTTTCCTTCCCGTCCCATCGTCCTTGACACCGCGCACCAATCAGCCGGTCGTTGATCACGAGAGTTCGAAAAACGTGGAGAATTTCACGGTGCGACTTGCGGCGATCGCTTTTTTTTGGAGGGCGCGCGTGTGATCCTGTGAGAGGGTGCATTCATGGGTGTGCCCCTTGCTTTTTGGGCTCACCCCACGACGTGCTGATGACAGCGCAGGCAGGGGGCATCGGTTCTCTCTTTTCTTCCACCCCCCATGCTGCTCGTCCACTGTGGTCCTCCTCTTTTGTTTTCAGTTGAACGGGGGGTGGAAGATAGGGTGGTCGGTAGGCCTGCATTTCTCTCTCTATATGCGGTGATCTTCTGTGTGCTGTGACACTCACCATTAGGGCGAAGGTCATACGAGGCGTCGGATACGATCCAAGACTCTTAAAACAACAGCAACAAGAGAGACAACACACGGCATCCGCAAATATGCGGATGCTGGAGGCTCGGCGTGAGAGAGTCGACTTTCTCGACCTCCTCCTCCTCCACCCAAAAGACAAAACCGGTGCGTTCCGGCAGGCGAAACGAAGCGGAGAGAAGTTCTCACAGTCCCTCCTCTTCTCTCTGCCTGCTCCTTCCTTGCCCTGCCTCTGTCTCTAGGATCGTGGGATCCTCGCTGGTATGCACGTGTGCATGATGCCGGTATTACCTTCCTCCCTCTCAGCTTCTCCGTGAGGCTCTCACGTCGTGTGCTCTGCCATTCTTTCTCTGCTGCACTTCTCTCCTTTTGGCTCATCTTTCTTCCCTTTCTCTGTTCTATGTGTTGTCCTTTCCTCTATCCACACCACTTGTGTGACGGCTTGTTCCCCTATTACATCACAACGCAACCTTTATCTTGTGTGCGTGCCTATGTGCGTGGCTGGCATGCATCCTGTTCGCCCACGCTGCTCGTGCCCCCCCCCTCTTTATGGCCCTCCCTGCCCCCCTCTGCACCTATTTTTCGTACCCACTCTCTCTTCCTCGTCAGATAGATAGATAGAGGCACACTAAACTCAACTTAAAGCTCCTTCTTTTTTCGCTCTTCTCTAACCCCCTCCCCCCCCCCTCCCCTCTAACCCCTCCCACGCACTCACCTCTACATCTGGACTTGCCTCCTTTTTGTTTCCGGTGGTCCAAAGGTGGTGCGTCACGGGCTTCTCTCTTTACTTTCTCCTCTACATTATATGTAATAGATAGTATATATATATATATATATGCGTGTGTGCGTGTGAACACCTTCCTCGATCCCTTTCTCGTGTGGCACCTTCGTGTGCGCCTCCTCCCCTCTCCTCCATCACTTTTCGTATGCTGATTGCCTCTCGTGCGCCTTCTGACTGTTTCTTTTGCGTTGATAAGTCCAGGAGATTGGAGTAGGGTGTTTTCATTTGAACTACATACAAAGCCCTCTCACTGGAGCGAGAAACGGAACGCAGAAGGTTGTACGTCTTCGTTTCACCTTGGAGAGACGCTACTGCCCCTTTCTTCTCTTCTTCCCCTTCTCAACTAACTCTCGCCTCATTCTGCATCACAACTGAGTAATCGAGAGAGAGAGAGAGAGGAAGCGTGCGGTTGGGCCGTTCAAAAAAAAAAAAACTTCTTCCCTCTTTTCTCCGTATCTACGCTCCTCTCTCACGCCCTCTGCATTTGCCAATTGAATACGTGTCGGCAGTCGTAGGAGGACAGAGAAGAAGAGAGCGAGGAGTAGCTCGCCGTCGTAGCTGCAACAGTTCCAGTTCGCTTCCTTTTCCTTTGTACCCCTCCGTTTCGCCCATCTCTCCTCACCCCTCTCCCCACGCCTTCTGAAAGAAAAAGTAGAGAACGAAAAGCACACACATATATATATATATATATATGTATGTACAACAGAAAAGCGAAGGAACGAGGCAATACACGTACCGGACATCCCGTTGGCGCATGAGTGAGGAAGGCGTCTCAACCGTGTGAACCCCTCTGCCACAGGTACCAGCTGCTTTTTACCATAAATTTGTTTATGCACTTTCGCTTTTCTCACTCGTCCAACTTTTTTTTGTCTTCCATTTGGCTATCCTTCCGAGCTTTTCCCTCTCGCTCTCGTCCTATTTTTTTTTCTCTACATGCGTCGCGCCATTTCGATAGTTGCCACAAGATCAAACGGAACCCCCCCTTTTGTTTTTTAAAAGGTGTTGTTGTTGTTGTTGTTTTGGTGGGGAAGAGAAAATATCTTTTCGAATCTATTCCTTTCCCCTTTCCTAGAAGCAGAGAACGACAAAAAAGCGTACCGCACTCCCCCCCCCCCAAAGAAAAAAAAGAGTTTGGACTGCCGCCGAATACTGGGTTTTGCTCTCTTTTTAATATATATATATATATTTATTCTACGTAGATTTCGCGTGCCCCTCGTGGGACAGGAGCGAGGGGGACCCTCTCCTCTCCAAAAATAGATAACAAAAAGTGCCACGTAGATTCCCTCAGCACGTCTCAGAAAGTGTTTTTTCTTTTTTGGCCTTGCTCTCTCTTCCTTTTCTAACACCTTGTGACATTCCTCGCCCCGTCGTTAGGTGTGTACACGTGCTGAGGGTACCCTTGTTCTCGCTCCTTCCTTTTTCACTTACCTATATTCCTCCGTTTCTTCCTCCCAGCTCAGAAGACACGGGGCAGCTCTCGTGTGTTTCTCCACTCTGGAGGGAGGGGGCTTTCCTGGGCTCAGAAAACAGAAACGTTTTTTTTTGGTTTGGAGGGAGGGGGGAGCAGCTTCGCTCTTCTTCCACCCACTTTTTTTTCCACATCCTCTCGTACGCCAAACGACGCAGTCCCGTGTTTCGTATTCCTCCCCCTCACCCACCTCTCATCCCCAACACTCAAGGCTTTGAGTTTGTTCTCTCTTTCTCCCTCTCCGTCCTCCTCTTGCCCGCTTCCCAAGAGTAGTGGATCACCGACCGACTTGCCTTTGCTTGTTTCTCTCGTCGTTCCCGAAAAAAAGAGAAGCTTTTTGGGGGTGAGAGAAGCAAACACACATACGGAAAGAACCACAACCCCCTTCGCCCCTACTCTTCCGAAAAAAAGGAGCGCTGTAGCGCAACGCACCAGCGGACGACGCGAACACAAAGAGGGCTGCTATTATTGTGGGGAAGGTGTGGTTTTGTGCGAACGATACCGAACGAAGGATATATATATATATATATCTGCAGAATTGAGGTGAACCTGGACGAATTCGTGTGGCACGATAGAGGGGAAGCGAAGGAGAAGAAGTAAGGGCCTCGAAGAAAATTGTCAAGAACCTTGTCAAGTCTTATATAGATAGATAGATAGATAGATAGAGATAGAGATAGAGAGAAAGAGATCAGCTTTATCGCCTTTCTGCCCTCGAAAGCTTCGTCAAAGGTACTCACCTTATAATTTTTTTTTAGCACAGACGCTTCCGAGCAAAGTTGAGGAGGGTGATCTCTTCGTTTTCACAGTTTTCTTCTCTGTCTTTCTATCATCCACGACAACGAGTCAAGCCATGCCGTCTGCATCAGAGTACGCAGTTTCATCTACGAGTAATAGTACCGGAGCGACTGCCATCCAAACTGCGTTTCGTGACGTGACCAACAGTTACTTGAGCGCCAACAAGGAGAACATCCCGCCGGGCACGTTGGGATGTGGATGGGGCGGTAAGAAAGGAGCCCTTAATGCCTCGAATCTGTATCCGCATGCATACCGAAAGAAAGGCACGGATGTCATCACGGACTCCTCCGACACCCCATTACAAGAGAGTTTGGCGGTACGTTCTGGGGAGTCCGTGGCACCAAAGCAGGTGCGTGTGGCAGCGGCCCTCAAGGGTGCCGCTGAGGGGATGCTAAGGAAAGGCTCCCCAGCTCGTAGTCGAAGCAGGAATGCCGTAGCACCTGTCGCCGCTTCCCCTCTCCGCGAGACGCGCTCGATCACAACCCCGAATCGCCCAGCAGAGGGCAGAAGTCTGATGGGGACCGATCGATGCAGCGAGGACGGTGGCCTCTTCGCTGTTTCGCGTACCCCCGGACACAACCGAGAGGACTTCCGCATTTTGAGTACCTCGAAGGGGGTGCTGTCCCCCTACACCGCCCAACGCCGCTTTGGCGGCGGCGATGCCACTTCAGGGGTGGAGAACATGGTTGCCGCAACTCCAGGTAAGCCGTCCCCACCAACGTCGCGTGTGGCGCAAACGGCGCTGCTGGCCTCTCCACTCTACGCATTGAGCAACACAGACGGCTTCACCATGGGGGCTGAAGAGGGTGGGGCGAAGGTGGATGGCAGCCGAGGGCTACCGCTTCCTTCACAGCTGTCACTCTTTAGCACCCCTAACGGTGCACGACGACCAGCTGCAGCCACCTCTGCGGCGGCCGCAGTCGCGTCAGGAACGCTCTATCCTCTGGACACGCCCATGCGCACTGAAGAAATCTCGTTCTACTTCAACACCTTCGAGTCCAGCTCTGAGTCTCCGATGCGAGGTTCACCCGCGGTGGCCACCTACCAGGGAATCGCGTTGACTCCGAACTCTGCGTACGATGCGCAGGCTGCCGTTGAGGAGATGCTGCGGGGGTGCCTCGACAGCTCAACCCCTGGAAAGCGATCCGACTCGGGCAGCTCAATGTCCCATGAAGGTCGGCTGCGGGTGCGGGAGGCGGCGGCTCAGGACCCCCCCCCTTTCCCTCCTTATACGGCACTGGAGGCATTCCTTCCCTCTTCCGCTGCAGAAGGAGCCACCGGTGGGGAACTCGGTACGTGGGCGCCGGCAGCAAGGGGGGACCCATTACCCGATCACACACCAGAACATCGGATATCGCTGCCGGGGGTGTTTGCAGAGAGTGATGAGGAACGTTCGTCTTCGCCGTCGCTCGGGAGCCACCCGGTGCTCCGCGAAGTCCCGCATGAAGGGGTACGTCGCGATCCTATGATTTACTTTTCCACTGCTGCTGTGGCCCCCGCTGACCTGGATGGCGCGAGTCGTCCCTTTCCGTTGCCGATCGGGGAAGAGTCGCGGACGGTGCCGAACGCCCACACCGGACGAGGAGAAGAAGTGGCGGTATCAACGTCGCACCACTCCAACGATGACCCCCCTGGTTTCAACTTTCATTGCCGGGACGGTAGTGGCAGTGGGCCCGATGTGCTGGCCATGCTTGCCGCTGCTGTGCAGCAACAAAAGCAACAGCGACAGCAGCAGCACTCGGCGCTGCAGCTGAATACGCCAGCTTTCTCTCGGTGCGCAAGCAGTGGAATGGGTGGCACAGAGTCGGGAATGAAGACGCATTCTGAGCTCGATGAGAGCGTCCAACCATCACTGCCGCCCCCATCCTATGAGGCGACTACGCGTTATCGGTCGCCTAGTCCACATGGCAGTGGCTCCCGAGCCCAGCGTGCCACCTCGGTCGCATCCAGCACCGTGACCTCCCAGGCGCAGCCCCCACTTCGGCGCAGTCATCACCTACCTCAGGTCAAGGCGGCTGCGGGATGCTTGATCGCTGTTGGTGGTCGTCGGGTTCCGGTAGATAAGTTGCACCTCCTCGCTATTGGCGATGAGTCTTCGGAGGCGGTGCCGTCTTCGCTGGCTGGCCAAGGCAGTATGGGGGCTTTTTCCCGTGCTGGACCCACCACACGGCGGTGTTGTCAATCATCAGAGCTCGGTACATCCACTTCAGCTCGGCCTTGCGCGGAAGGGCCTTCCGTGCGCCGACTACCCAAAGCTAACATCGTCACAGTGACGCGTGCTGCGGCTGCTCCCACAACTACAACTATCGATGAGGAGACCACGTCAGCACGTGATCAACGTGCTGATGGGCAGACACTATCGGACTGCCCAGCCGTAATGCCGTCGTCTCTGTGGCAGTCGGCACGCTACGCGCGCTCGCACATTTCCTTTGCCCCCTCAAACGCGGCAGAAGAGCCGTCTGCAGCACCGGAGATACCGCATCCGAGGACAACGCGGCACGTCGTCTCTGCCCCCTCTTCCCGTCGTGTTCCACCGGCCGTGGCGGCGCAGCAGCGATGTGGCAGCTCTGCTACGACCAGAGAATCTCCTACCAGCTGCATATGCACGGAAGCTGACGTTGTGGTGCTGCTCCAGTTCTCGAAAGGGCAGACGATGCGTTTTATGGCAAATATATCTCCTGCAAAGCTAGCAGCTGCCGAGGCCATCATGGCGCGGGATCGCCTGTGCGTAAAGAAGGGCTCTCCGGGCTTCGCTCCATCGGCTGCTCAGGCCACGGCAACGCTGAAGGGAGTTCGATTGGGCAAATCGTATCTCGCTCACGTCTACGGGATTTGCAGTCCCTACGAGGGAGTGCCCTACGAAGATGTAGGTGTCTGCGTACAGATGGTATCCCCCGTATCGCCCAGGTATGCAGCGGAGATGGACCAGGTAGACGGGGTACTGCTGCGAGAAGTCGACGTCATCAGCTGTGAGAAGGACCGCCACCAACACGAGCGTGCTCTTCAGCAGCAAACCGCCGCCTACATGGAGTGCGAGCGGCAGTTCAAGTTTTCAACGCTACCGTTTCAATTGGAATCGATTTATTTCACCTTCGATGAAAGTCTGTGCATTGTGTTCTACAGATTGGTTACTGCGGCGGACGGATCTGGTGCGACATCGCCGCACCGATGTAGCAACACATCTCGGGTGGTGCGTGAACTGCAGTTTCATCTTCGTTGCCGGGTTTTCTTGAAGCAATGTGGACGACCGTGAGGCGATGCGATTCTGCTGCGTGGAACCGGTAGTATCCCTCGTCTCTCCTTTCCTTCCGTTCCTCCTTCCCCGCCTTCCTGTTTGGGGTACGCAAGGGTGCACCAGTGCTGCCTCGCAAGTTTAAAGAGCATGCCTGGGGGGAAGGTGGGAGAGCGTATCGCCGCACGGGCAATGCGGTGGATCAGAAGATGTCGGCGAGTGTAGTTTGTGGGAAGGGCACCGTGAACGAAAAGAAAAACAACGAAAGAAGGCGAATCGAGGGCTTCGAGGGGAGGGACAATCGAAGGAGTCACCAAAGAGGAGGTGGCGATGCCGAGGGAAGTCGGGGAAAAACAAAGGGGCAGGAGGGTGGCATGAGCCTTTCTGATGTGAGGCCGATTGGCTTCAAACCTGGTGGAGTACGCTCCTTCGTCCCGTTGTTTTTCCTCCTCCAGAATCGCGTCGTGGTTGTTCGCTCCGCTTTGGCAGACAATGCTGAGAGAAGAGAAAGACGGGGAGAGGGATCTTTGTGGCAAGGGTGGAGGTGAGCCCGCGCTGCGTGCGCCACATATATGTATATATACACATATATATGTATATAAGGAATGATGGTGGTACGACAGAAGCGAGGCAGTTTGACCTTTCTTCGTTACTGACCTTTTCCACAACGGCCTTTTCCCGTGTCGCTGCGCCTCCTTTCTCCCCCCCTCCCCTCGTCTAGCCCTGTATATAGCACATGGTGTTCTTTTGGTTGTGAGGTCCTCAGTCATAGATGCACGCATACATTCATATCTATCTCTATCTCTATCTCTCTATATATATATTCCACGGTCGCGTCATGACGGTGCTGTTGATCGTCGTCGTCGATGCGGAGGACTCGTGTTCGCGATCCGCTCTGTTTTTGCTTCCCCCCTTTTTTGGTTTTGATACCTTTTCGTATTCGCTCCATCATGCTGGACGGGGGGAGAGAGAGAACCTGTGTGTGTCTGTGTGATACTTTCCATCGGCGTGCAGTTTCTCTCTCCTCCTGTGTGTGTCTCTCCCTTTGCCAATCCCCTCTTCCCGTCTCCGTTGCCGGTGCCTGTGTAGGAAGGTGAGTGTTCCGTGTAGCTTCCGCTCTGGTGGCGCGGGACTATTCCTCTCTCTCCTTTCTAAGCGGAGGGGGGGGGTAATGAATCTATGCGACACGTTCAGAACAGAGCACGCAAAACAAAAAGAGACTGGCGCAAAAGGCGCAGAAGGGAGAGCAGAACTGGAGGCGTAGGAGGAGGAGACGGGGTTCGAAACGGATACAAAGGGAGAAAAAAGAAAGCAAACCGATTAGATATTGTTTTCTGGGGTGGGGGGTTTGAGCTCGAGATGGCCTCACACCCTACCTTTTAAAATCTAAAAAAAATATACTTATATATATATATATATAGACGTCTGTTTATTTTTTTGTTTCCGTTGCATTTTTGTTTTGTTAAAGTGCAACGCTCGTTTCTTTCTGTGGGTTTTTTCTTCCTTTTATGGAGTCTGGAGGGTACCGCTTTCTTTGCCACGTCGATGTCCATTCATCTTTATCACTCTTTCTCTCTCTGCATATATATATATATATATATTTGTTATTCGAAAGGGGCTCCCCAGATCGCCCATTGGACACGCTCAAAGTATTTTCACGTTTCTCCCTGCCTAATCTCCCTCCCCCCACCTCTCCCATCTCATTTCATTTGGCGACGGAAGGATCATACACCGTTTCCAATCTGGGCTCGACGTCGCAGCAGTCCCTTTTTTTCTTCGTCATGTTGGTGTACTCGCCTGCTCCCCATTCTTTTCTTTGTTTTTCCTTCTCCTTCTTCGCGTGGAGCAGCGCTGTTCGCGTACTCCTTCATCGATGTGACGGACCTTCCTCGCATGCCAACCCGAACGGTGGGGTTTGCAGTTGCCATGTCCGGCAGTGATGCAAGCTTCCTGTCACCTCGGTGCTCTTGCTAACCACCTGCTCAGCGCGAGGTGTGTCTCCTGCAATGCGAAGCGGAATAGCGTAAAAGGCGGATGATAGTCGAGGGAGGGGGGAGGTATGGGAAGGGCCGCTGCAGTGGTGACAAAGAGAAGAGGGTCTGCGTATAGACTGTGCATGCGGTCAACCCCATTAGACGATTCATGTATATATATATATATGTGAGGATAATCCGGAGGGAAGTGCTGGGATGCTTCTTTGCTCTTGTCCCCCCCCCCTCACCGCTCTTCTCCTCCGCCTCTTCCTCGCCCTTCTTGTTGACACTCGTGGGCTCTTTTTTTCTTAATGCCGTTTGTATATTCGTGTTGTCGAGGCACATGCGAGCGGCTGTGGTCTCTCCATGGGTGATTCTTTTGTGTTTTCTTTGGAGCATCCAACACCCACTTCTAGGTACATATATATATATATATATATGCGTGGTGCTTTCTCGCCTGTGTAAGGGAGTGCATAGCGAGAAAGAAGGTTGCACATTGATGGATGCGAACTAGCGCGCACCGATCTCTCTCCGCCGTGACTTCGCCGCAGACGAACAGAAAAAAAGGAGGATCGTGCGCACATGCGAGGAGAGATCGTTTCTTTTTTAAGGAAGTACGTCGGTCCCATTGCTGACTCCTTCTTACCCCCTCTCCTTTACCCTTCGCCTCTGTCATAAAGATTTTTCTCACTCTTTCCACGTTTCTACCTTCTTTTAATTGTGAGCCCTGCCTTTACGCATGCGATGTGACGCAGAGAAACAACTCAGTAGGTTGAGGGGGGAGTCTAAAGGGCGGAGGATACATATATGTATATGTTGGTGAGTGCGAGCCGTATGTTGATCCCGTGGGAGGGTGTCCCTTGTTTGGCATGTGGCACAGCGGAGAGCCGTGAAAGGCGAGCAAACATAACCTTACCGATACCGAATGCACCAACGGCGAAGATGAAAGCATCTTCAGCAAGAGGAGCATCGCCGTAACAACGGCAGCGGAGGAAAGAGGTACCAACCTTAGCCGGTGGTTAGGGTATGGGAACTGTCACATGAACGCCTAACGACTTGTGCAGATGGCGTTTCCGGCTGTCTCATCCTATGTCGGTGCTGCTGCCGTCCTCCATTTCTCTCCTTCCTTTTCCCTTATCCTCCTTCCCGTTATTCACCTCTTCCTGAATCCACTTGCTCGCAATACTCGCACCCGCACACGAACGCCGCTGTCACTTGTACAGGTTTCCACTGCTCAGTTATCGACCCTCCCCCCGTTCTTTCTTTTCCCAATCTTAGTCCTACCCCGCGTTCGCCTGCGGTGCTGTTTCTGTATCTTCTTCCCTGTTTCTGCTGCCGCATCCCACGCACCCTTCTTGTACGGACACGCCCTGCAACTCGTCACGTGCTTCTTCCCCTCTCCCCCCCACTTTTCTCCCATCCACCCACCCGCGCGAGCGGTGATCACATCTGTGCCGACTTTTTTCTCCGCTCGCCTTGTTCGATTCTCCAGCGATGCCGGTGTCGTTCGAGCAGCTGATGTCGGAGGTGCAGGCGGCGAAGGATGAAGTGATCGCGTGGCGCCGCCACATCCACCAGCATCCGGAGCTTTCGTTCCGGGAATCGGAGACGCGGGTGTTTATCGAGGCGACGCTGAAGAGCTTCGAATGCCCAGCGCTGGCGATCACTAATCCGACGCCTACTTCGGTGGTGGCGGACCTCACCGGTGGCGCTGGTGCTGGGCCGATGGTGGCTCTGCGCGCCGACATCGATGCGCTCCCGGTGGAGGAGCTGACGGATGTGCCGTTCAAGTCGCAAAACAAGGGCGTGATGCACGCGTGTGGGCACGACGTCCACGCGGCGATGCTACTCGGTGCCGCGAAGGTGATCTGCGCTCACCACGCGGACATCAAGGGCGGCGTGCGGTTCATCTTCCAGCACGCGGAGGAGCTGCCGCCCGGCGGAGCGAAGGAGCTGGTGAAGGCGGGCGTGATGCAGGGAGTGAAGAGCATTTTCGGAATGCATTGCGCACCTGAGTACGAAGCGGGCACTGTGGGCTTGATGCCCGGCATCATCACGAGCTACCCCGACTCTTTCAAGCTCATCATTCATGGGCATGGTGGTCACGCGTCGACCCCGCATGAGCTGATCGACCCCGTGCCGATCGCGGCGGAGATCGTTACCGCGATGCAGACGATTGTTTCGCGGAAGGTGAACCCACGCATCGCCCCGGTGGTATCGATCACGACGATGACGACGGGGCCAAACGAGAGCCACAACGTTATTCCCGATCAGGTAAAGCTGCTCGGAACGGTGAGGTCGCAGGACGAGGGCGTGCGTGCACAGGTACCACGCGACATGGAGCGTATCGCGAAGAGCATCGCAGCTGCACACGGCGCAACCGCGGCACTGGAATACACGTTCGGGTATGACTGCTGCAACAACGATCCGGCGGTGACGGCGCAGGTGCGGTCTGTTGGCGAGCGGGTGATTGGTGCGGCGAACATCATAGACCCCCGGTTTCCGCTAATGGGCGGTGAAGATTTCTCCGCCTATCAGCTGGAGAAACCGGGCTGCTACCTGTGGCTCGGCATCCGTAACGAGAAGGCGCGCTGCACGGAGACGTGCCACTCGAGCACGTTCCGCATCGATGAGACGGCGATTGCGGTTGGCTGCAGCTTCCACGTTGGCTTTGTGTACGACAATGTGATAGCGTGACGTCGATCGGTGTCTCCGTTCCCTGAGCAGGGAGAAGGGAATTGTGTTGCCCGAGTGGGGGCCGATGCGAGTGTATGTCCTTCCTCTGGGGTTCCGATGGGCTGGGATGACTCATCGGGAGCAGCAGAGGGTGGGGGTCTGGGGTGAGCTGCTGCTTGCAGGGCGACCGAAGTGGATGTAGCCGCGGAGTGCGAGCTCCATGACTGCGGTGATGCTTCGGTGCCCACCTCTGCACTATGGGCGATGTGGCCTCTGCGCGTATCGTTTCCAAGTTGAGAAGGAAGCACCTCGCATCGGGTCACCTCATACTAGCGGGAGCAGAGGAACGCCCCTCCAGAAGCGTCGTCGTGAGGTCTGCTTGTCGACACGCGTCGGGGAGGTTTTTCTTACGTGAGGAAAGGAGGTAGCGGAGGTGTCACCGTTAGGGGCTGCGGTGTGCAGGTGGTTGCATGGCTCTGCGGTTTAAGCCGCCTCCTCCTTTTTCGATCCTCGCATGGCTCTACCGTCACCCCGGTATCGTTTGGTTCATAGCTTTCCTCCTCCTCCCCCCCCCCCCCCCCCGACTCCGCCTTCAGAGGCCGTTGTTATCGTGGTGTAGGGGCTCTCCTTTCGAGCTCCTTTCTTCCTTTTCTCTTTCCTCAGTTTTTCCCCGTTTGGACTACTTTTATTCGTTCGCACCCTCCTGTTCTTATTTGGGGAGGGGGGGGGGTGCATGGGTGCGTGTGTATGTGTGCATAGGTACCGCTTGTTTTTTGATTTTCTTCTATGCCATCTCTCTTTTCTTCCCCTTTTTTGTGTTTTCAACGGGATTTTTTTTTTCAGCTGCATTGCTCGATTTGGTAGCTTTTTTTGGGCACCGCCGATGGTTACTTCTGTGCTGCTGGTTCTTGCGTATCGTCATCCCCTTCCCCCGTCGACCACCACCACAGACATACACTCGCGTCTCGTGCGGTTGTCGGTCTCGCTCGCTCTCTTTCTCTCTCTCTTTCTGCCGTCTCTCCTCAAATTCTTTTTTTTCTTTCTGTTGAACGTGCTTCATAGCAGAAAAACACAACGATGAAGCCATTCCTCACCGGCATGCCCGTGGCGGCCAGAGATTTCGGTAGGCGAAGAGGAAAAGCGGGGCGTGACGAATCGTCTTCAAGACAGGTTGAGGAAGGAAAGCGGCGCGCCGTAACAACATATATATATATATATCGCTGAGTATACGTTCAACTTCGGTTTGATCTTGCTTAATACGCGAAAAAAAAACTATGTGTGGGTAACCGAGCCTCGAAAAAGGTAAACAAAAAATTGGTTGGACATGCCAACGCGGAGTCTTCTTCTAAGTGAAGTGGAAGAACCAAGTGAGAGGCTCAGTTCCCGACCGGTGGGAGACCCTCAGTGACCTTGTTTGCTGTAACGGGAGCTCTTATTTATTTTTTTTATCTCACCTGAGCTTCCTGGATCTCCCTTTCGATGGAAACCCTCCCCACGCATACACGAAAAGAATTTTTGTCTCTCCTCCTCACGACCTCCCATCCTGTTCACCATCCCGCACTTTTCTGATTGCTTTTTTTTTTGCCACGCAGACAGGTAGGACTCCTACCCACATCCTCGCATTGTACTTCAGTGCTTTCCCTCCCCTTTATCTTGTGCGGTGTTGTGGGTGTGTCTTCCTTCCAAGCCTTTCTGAGAGAGCTGTGTACTGTGAAGAAAAGGCGTGTCACTTGCATGAGGCCGCATGGGAGATTGTGTGTAATGGGAATAAGTTTTTTGTGGACTCTCTGCTCCACTCGGATGGCGGTTCCTGAGCTAAAATGGTCTAGTGGGAAACCCCCCTTCTTTCCTTAAGGTAGGTCGAGGTTCAAATTCGAGCATGGCGAACTTTCAGTTGACGGGTTCCTTGCCCCCCCCCTCCGTTTTCGCGTAGGGCGAACCAAATGTCAAAGATAAAGTCGTACAGTGTTGTTGGTGGTTCGGAAATGGTCTTATAGACTAGCTGGAGCGAGGTAGACACTTTCATCTCCATTGGATAGTACCCCCCTTTTAGTTTCTTTTCACGTCTTCGGATTTGCAACGTGAAATAGAGGAAGCTGATTTTCACACGATTCCGATCGGGTATACCAAATCATGCGATGAGAAGGAACAACTCTATTTTTCTTGTGTCCATCTTTCTTTCTGTCTATCCATTCTTGCACTAATTGCTCTTCTGTTATACTCTCTATGATCCATTTGTGAACCCCTCACAGCAGCATCGCCACGACCACTTGCCTTTGCGTGATTTTCGCGGGCCCGCCCACCCACCCCTACTCGTTTTTTTAGGGAAGGTATCGTGTAGGCTTTCAGGAAAGGATCCTACATCTAAGCAACGGGGGTTCTCCATTTTGTCATTCCAGGTCAATGCTCCTCCACCACTCTCTTTTCTCATGACTCGATCGCTGCTTTTTGCCAGACGAATTTCTATTTTTTCTTTCGTCGTCTTCGAGGAGAGCCTACCGTTTATCCCCCAGAGTAGTGCGATTGTGTCATTTTAGTGCTCTCAGAAATCGATCTTTTTATGGTAACTGTTTTCCGCTAGTTTATGTTTGATGTTTGTCTGTGCAATTCCCCCTTTGTGTTTTCCCCAGGTCGGCTTTCTTTCTCCTTTCTATTTCTACCGCCGGTCGGTAGACGAACAAGTGCTCTCTCGTCGCGACGGGCACTCCACTGCGCACGGAGTCTCTTTGGATCCCCTGCCCCAGCAGCAGGGAGATGATTTCGATATTTTCATTATTTTTTGACCACTTCAGTTTTATGTTCACCTTCTTTTATTCCAGTGAGCGCTTTTTGCTTTTCTACCTTCTCGACGCCATCTGTTTGTGTTTTGGAGACCTCTTTTTTTTCAGACTCTCGTCGTCCTTCCCTCTTTGCTTCGCTTGCGGTCGGATTATTTTTATCTTTGACTTCTTGCCGCCGGCATGCGGAGGTGAGGCGCCCTTCTCGGGAAGAACTTGGCCCTTCCACTCTTGAACAGATACGTCCGCGCCGCCACCACCGGAGCCCTTCTTCTTCCCTTTCTCTTCCTGCCGGGTATCTCACGTTTCTTCCCCTTCCCAGCAGCCCTCACGAAGGCAGGCTGCTGGCACACCGAGCGCTCAATCCCACGGGGTGCGTCACATAAGGTGTTCAGTCCCCGCTGCCTTTTGGCCGGGGCGGAGTGTTGTGGCTCTCGCTGTGTTCCCTACCACTCCGTACGCATTCCGGCTGAGCTTTTGTGCTGCCGGCCCTGTTGTCGCCCCTGAATGCGTGGCTTCACGCATTAGTAAATGGCTCACCTCTGATGGGCCCGGCACCACCGGTGACTTTGAGATAACCCGCGTATTACCATGCAGTCAGTTCCCCGGGGTGCGGCTGCCTCCTTCCGGGGAAAGGCGGTCGACTTCTCAAAGCCACAGTAAATTGTAACGAAATGACATCAGTGTTCTACAGTGCGCGAGTACCGTGAAGCCAATAAGACTCCGCGAGGGACACGCGGCGCCAGTATGCGAATCCCGAGCGCTTGACAGCTTGCATTCTTCCTCTCCCTTTCCCCCTTTAACTTTTATCTTCGTTAAAGGGCGAAGCATGCACAGCGCCGTGACATTCTTCCTCCTTCCTCCCCCTCCTTTACTCAGTCTCCCGTTCCCATCTCCGGATTTCTTGTCTTGCTACGATCAGTCTTACACACACACACATATATATACAGACCCACAGGGCAACTTCTCCTCGGCTGTGTGTTCGTTTTCGAGGGAGATTTTCCATCGGACGCTACCACGTTTTGAAGAGATCTTCCTTTATTTTATAACTGCACCCACGCGCTCAGAGCAAAAGAAGCTTACGGGAGAGCACATCTGCCAATGTCGAAGGGAGAATATTCTCGAGTTAGCCAGCCGGGAGTGTCCGCTGATGCGGATGTTGCGATAACGGAGACAGTACCGGCCGGGCAAAACATCGAGCGCCCCTGGCATTATGGTTTATGTGTGTTGTGCACCGAGATGAACTCGTGCATTGAAAGCTTTTTCTGTTCAACTTGTCAGCTAAGTCGCCAATATAACATGTTCTACAACCTACGTTCCGAAATGCACATGCCAATGTGCCTGACCGTCACCGCCCTCGAGATGATGGGGATCCCCGCCGTTCTCGCACTCCAGTATGTGCTGCGTGCTGATATCCGTTATCGCTACGGTATTGAAGGAAATTGGGCGCGTGACTGCTGTGAGTCGTGGTGCTGTACATCCTGTGCTGTGCAGCAGCAGTTCCTTGAACTTACGTCGCTGGGCATGTGTCCAGGCATGACCATGTGCGGTGTCACTCCTGTGGTGCCTCAGGAAAATTTCATGCTTTAGGGACGGCCACGACGAAAAGGGAGAGGGTGGCGTTGGCTATCAAAACTGTATCCAAATACATGATCGGTGCCCCCCCCCTTTTCCAGATGTGCACCTCCCCTCCTTTTTTTGTTTTTGTTCGACTGTCCTCCCGTTTTTTTTTCAAAAGTTTGGAGGAGAGAAAATGCCAGACACACACCACCAACAGCAACGAAAACGTTATCTTCGATAGTTTTTCTTCTAGCTGTTGAACGACTGGTACATCCTATTGGAAGTCCCGGCTTTTCTCTCACTGCTCCCCCCCCTTCAGGGGGTTTTCTCGACTCTTTTCTTTCTTTCTTTCGAGGGGAGAAGCAAAAAGGAAAATGTATGTGTTTTTGCTGTCTTTTGTGGTCTAACGGACTGGTTTCTCCATCTTGATCTCGGTTTTTTTATGTCTATTGTGGAACGTGTGGCAATATGCATGGGCATGACGCTTCTTTCTCACAGCCCCCTTTCCTTCTTTTTCGGATTTTGCTCTCCGATGCGGTGTGCAAGACTCTTCTTGCATTCCTGCATCTTTTGTTTCTTTCTCCCCTCCTCTTCCTCCCCCTTTTCAAGTACATGAGAAAAATAGGTAGCACACTCAAGCAAGGACAAAAGGGAAAATGTGTGGACACCGAGAGAGAGGTGGGCAAAGGGAGGGGAGGGGGTGAGAAGTTTTTTTTGTTGCTGCTTTTGTTTCGCTTGACCACCTCACGCCTCCTCTTTGGAGGGGCAATCGGTAATACAACAACCTGTTCGAGAAAAGTTTATCCAAACGAGAATGCACCAGAAAATGCAGAGGAAGGAAAGTAAAACGGGGCCCGCCGGTCCCCTTTCCTCACGTGCTCCTGCTTTTTTCTCCCATGGACTGCTGTTGCTGCGACGATGAAGAAGTTCTGCTGCGCGGACCCCGCGGCTCTCGTATTTCACATCCCCACTGCTACCCCCCAGGTATTTGCGGAGCATTGTTTCGGAAAGGAAGGAAATACATGGTGGCCGCAGATGGGCGATGTTCGAAAACTAGATTCTAAAAGGAAAGAGGAGGGACTGAACTGAACGGCTCCTGGAAGAACCATGTCCCGCTAAAGGGAGAGGGAGAGGCAAAGGAGAGCAGAGTCTGCACATCTCCCTCCTCCTTCTACTCTCCCCCTCCCCCCTACCCCTGCTTTACAACCAAAAACAAAAAGAAGTTTACCACGATGTGGGCAGCACCGGCGGAGGAGGAGAATCCATTTATCTCTTTCTCTCTCTCTCTCTATAGAGATAGTACTTGGTGTCTTCCGTGGTGGCGATCTCCGGGCATGATAGACTGACCACTCATCCTTTCCTCTGCGGTGGAGGCAGAGTATCATTGGTGCCAGCGGTAAAACTTTAATATCGAAGTAGCACGCAAGCTCTTTTCTCTCTGCGTGAATCCCTCTGCGGCCTTGGCCGATTCGTCATGCGTACAAGGACGTAGCCCAGCGTGCTAAGGTGGTTCGACCTAAAAAAAGGGGGGGGGATATTTAGAATGGTGTTGGAATGGCTGAGGTCGCTCCCTCTTGATTCTCTGTCCCGACGATCCGGGCAATGCGAATCACCAACCTACACTGCTCCCCCCCCTTCCCCTGACTGCCTCTTTTTCTTCGCGCACGATCTCATGATGGGATGGCATGAGTCATTTGCTGGGGATCCGCGGCGGGGATGCGGCTTCTTTCCCTCCTCCTCTCACGATCTCTCTGAGTGCATCCGTGACACCTTCTTCCTCCTTTCTCGTCCTTTTATGGGGTTTCTCTTGTTTGCTTTGTTTCGCTTCCACGCTTGGGACCATACCATGTGGGCAGCAGATAGGCAACGTGGCAGAGCTGCCCTCTTGAAGCCGGTAGCGCAAAGACCACCACCACAATCTTGCACCGCCACGCCCATACACACACATATATATGTTTACCTGGGAATACCCATCATTGTTTCCCATTCGTTATTCTTCAGTTTCCCTTCCGTGCCTGGTGTGGCGGCGGCCCCTCTCAGGCTTACCGTCTATCTTCATAGGCTTCCCTCGTTCTAATTTGTTTTCATCAAGGAACGTCGAAGGAAACGGTGGGTTGACGAGTAGCGCACGACAGTTGCGAAGACAACCTACGTCGTTTCTTCTACTCACTCCTTCTGAGAGAGCTCGACGACCTTCTTCCTCGTCTTTCACCGCCGGCACTTGACCGTGCTTCAGGCGATCGTCGATTGGTGCCTGGCCATCTCAGGCTGAGTCATGCCTTCCTCCTTGTTATACTTCCCCCCTTTCCCAATATCATATTGCTGCTCCCCCTTTTCTCTCTTCCCTCCTGCTGAAGGACGCGTTTGGATCCCCGAGAGCGTGAAGTTTCTCGTGTGACTCGCAACTTCCAGAGTTCTGTGCAAGGTTGTGCGGTCGCTATGCCGATCCCAGGCCGGGGGGCGTCTACTCGCACTCGCTCTATTGGCCGCTCTCCCGCTATGGCCGGCCGTATCCCCTCTTCAAACAGGACCGCTTCGCCGTCCGCTGCTAGAGCCGGTCGGCCAGCGTCCAGTCTTGCACCTGCGCCGAATACGTCCTCCTCTGGGAGAAGTCCTCGGGTGTCCGCCGCGTTCACCTCCCGTCTCCCTGCTCCCCGTCCCACCGCCCATGACGCCATCCAGGCTGAGATGGATGCTCTGGCAGATGACCACTTCGGCTCTGTCCCTTCGGCCGCACCGATAAGCACTGCCGCCCTTCCCTCGGTGGCACTGCACCAATCCCACGTTGGGAGTCCCTTTTATAAGATCGAGCGAGGCGACTGCGTAAGTGTGGCGGAGCTGCGTCGCACTATGTGGTACGATGGACCGAGTGACCCCAACGGACGCAGTTTCAACGCCAGTGATAGCAATCTACTCTGCATGGACGTGCTCGCTCCTTCATCCGCCTCGGCCGCTGGCGTTCGGGGAGGGGTGGGGCGCAGTGCTAACCCCGCTAGCCCTTCGTCCGCCCCTCTCTGCGCGGTGGGATCGGCGGATCATGGATTGAAGGTGTTCCAGCTCACGACGATGCGCGAGGTGAAAACACTCTATACGAAGACGTGCGGACACACGGAGTGGGTGACTGCGTGCCGGTTCCTCTCGGATCGTCGGGTGCTATCGGGGGGGATGGATTGTAAGCTGTGCCTCTGGAGCGACGTGACTCGCGGCGGTCCAGCGCGGTGTGTCGATCTGCTGGGGCACACCGGTAGCATCAGTCAAGTCGACGTCAGCGAAAGCGGTGGCCGATCCATAGCCATGAGCGCCAGCTATGACCGAACGCTTCGTATCTGGGAACTCCACGGGGCGGGTGGGGCAGGCGCGCAGCTGGGATGCCTGGCTGGTCACAAAGGCCCAGTGACGCAGTTTAGCTGGCGAGAAACGGAGGTGCTCTCCGGCGACCGGCAGGGTGCGGTGAAGTTATGGGATGTGGAGACGGCGCAGTGCCGTCTGACGGCGTCATCCAAGCGAGGACAGATCGGCTCGGTCGGCCATTTGATGCACCCGGATCTGGGTCATCTTGTCGCCTTTGGGGATCAAGGTGGGGCACTGACCGTTCTGGATGCACGCGCAGCTTCTGCAGCAAAGCCCGTCTTTCAGGAAGTGCTGCATCCCGGTGGCATGGTGACTTTCATTCGTGCTCCCACTGCTGCCGCAGTTTCGGCACCTCTGATGGTAACGTGTGGTGCCGACAAGCGTGTCGTGGTGCGGGACGCACGTCGTGGGTTCGCTGAAGTCTACGCAGTTGAGGATTACGATGACTTCGTGTATTCTTTGGAGGTGTACGGGAATCTACTCTTGACAGGGACCGGCAACGGGCGTTTGCGGGTCCATCAGATAGAGACAGGTGACTTTATGTACGAATTAGAAGGGAACGCCGCTGCTATTCGCGAGATGTTCGCTTCGCCTAGCATGCTCGTCGCTGCCGGTGACGACGGCAAAGCGAAGGTGTTCGACTTCGTGTAGAGGCTTTTTTCTCTCAGATACGCGCCTCATGCGATAAGACGCGGAGACACACCCGCATAAAGGGTGAACCTGGGATGGGAGAGGGGAGCAGTGGTCGGTGGCGTCGTCCATACGCAGAGGCGGCGATGGGTGAATCCCCGTTGTCTGTTTCGCTCATCTTGAAGGCAGCTAATGAAGCAAAAAAAAGAAACAGCGCAAAGATGAACTTGGAGGACGACATGATGGCGGAGAGTACCAAATGCATCTTTTGGAGGGGAGGACGGCTCGATTCTGGTCGCGACGAAACCTTCCGTTCCCTTACTCTTTTCCTCTTTGAAAAGAAAAAAAGAGAGGGTCACAAGGCATTAACACGAGAGGGCGAGAACGAGAGAGAGGAAAGAGCTAGGCTTGTGCGGTGTACCAAAACATCGTTGAGAGAAAATAAATACATGTATCGTGTAGGTGGTTGGGTTGTGGTGGGGAAATAGTTTGGAGCGATGCTACGTGTATATGGTAAAAATGGGGATGTAGATACTCTCTCTCTCTCCCCCTTCCCCCTTCGACCTCTTCCGATCGTTGCCTTTCAAGTTTTGTAGCTCTTCTATCTTATGCTACACCGCATACTTCTGCTCACGTGTACCGTAGCATCTCCGACACTTTGACTCGTTATATCACGCACACACATGCACACATACACCCTCTGGCACAAACCTCCGTCTAGTGTGGTGGGTGCACATGGGACTCTCTTTTCCTTCTTCTCTCACCTTTCGTTGAATATATCGAACAATGTTGCTTCTACTTATTTCTTCTGTAAGTGGGTCGCTGCGCTTCACGCTCTCGTGATAACAGAATGCCCCTCTCCCCCATCCTGCCCCCCCTTTTCTACGCCCCGGCGTCGGTCGCCTCTCATGTCCGGTTTTCACCACCTCAAATGCCTTGCCAGTGTGGGTAGATCGGGGGGAAGGGAAGAGAGGTGGAGAAAAAGGTCAGTTAGGCAGCCAGCAACGGCCACCTCAGCGTATTTTCTGTATTCCCGTCTCAGGGGAAACCTCAATATTTTTAAAATCTTGTGTCGACATTCTTTTCGTCAGAGCGCTCTCGCTCCTCGCAATAACGTGTACACGCCCCCCTCCTCCCTCCATTCCTTTCTTCTGCTGTGCTCGTGTCAGGGCCCTCGCTCCTTTCTTTAGGAAGAGACTGAATGGGGTGTGCTTGACGGTGCACGGCGAGTGGAGATGGAGAGGCAGGTGGCGGTGGCGGGACACGCGCATATATGTATATATATATATATTAGCAGCCCAGTATCTGTAGAAATGATCCATGGGGAAGGGTGGGGGGTGGGGGGGCGACTGTGGCAGTAAGCGGAATGGAAAGCGACGGGGACAGTTGCGGCGTTGACGCTCGGTGATGGTATCACGCGTTGAGCCATCAGGCGCTCCTCCCTCCCTTACTCTCCTTTCCTTCTCCCCTTTCTTTTCTTTGGGAAGCTACGTCGCCACCCATCAGGAACTCTCCGCGTAAGGCACACCGCGGCAGCAGTAGTCCGATGCCCCCTGCGGCTAGCTCGGCATCTCTCTCTTTTTCTTCTGAAAGCCCTTGTATTCCAGTGGGAGTTGAAGGGCTGTACCTCACCTTCACGCCCCCAAATGATCTTCTGCTGCGTCCCCCCTTTTTCCTCTCGTTTCGCTGACTTTGTCCCTCTCGCGTCTAACGAATCTTGCACCTCCCCCCCTTCCGCTGTATGGGTCTTCGCGTCCTCTGAAGCTGTCAAAGAAAAGACGCTCCTCCTCGTCCCCCCTTTTCCTTAAACTCCGAGAGAGTCGAGTTGCGGCAAGCCAGAAAAAAAGCGTTTTCATTATCATCCTCCCTCACTTCCTCTCTCCCCACTTGCAGTTCATTGCGCTTTGTATCCATTGTACATAATTCTCTCACGCCTCAGACGAAGGGTTCATCATAAGACATGCACAAGGAATCGAAGTCTGCTCCAGTGTACGATAGTCTCGACCGCTGCGAAGCGGTAGCGAAAGGTGGCGGCTCTCGCGAAACGGCAAGTGCCACGTGCCCAGAGGAGATGGATGTGAGCACGGATTGTGGCCGCAGCAGGGGCGCTGTCCCTGCTAACAGCTGGGGTGGGGTGGACGCCTCTCCCCCGGTGGCGATGCGTTATTCCCCCGCCGCATCCGACGGCGGTGCTATTCGCCGTGAGGACGTGCCGACCGCCATGGGCAACGCTGTATATAATCGCGGACCTTGGCATTACTCACTTTTTGAATGCTGTGCTCACATGGACGCCTGCTTTGAGGCCTGCTGCTGCATGTACTGCCAGCTGAGTCGGCAGCACAATATGCTTACGCATGGAATGCCGCGCATTCACTGGCCATACTGCCTCCTAATGGGTTGCTGCGACTGCGCCACCTGGTACCTCGGCTTGTCTTGCTTTTTTGCAATGCAGACTCGCAAGCTTGCGCGCCTGCGGTACAACATCCGCGGCTCAACATGGGGAGACTGCTGCGTGAGCCTCTTCTTGCGGCCGTGTACAACTCAGCAAGTCTTGCTCGAGATGACGGTGATGAACGAATTCCCTGGCGCCTCGTGTTACAGTGTCCTGCCACAGCCCATCGAATGTGAAATGGTGTAGGTGCCTTTTCACTTGGAGGGCTCGTTGTTGTTGCAGCTGTCCTATTTCTTTCGCTGTTTCTGAGGGCTTTACCTGCGCGTTTCTGGATACGTGCGTACGTGCGTGCGTGTGTGTGTGTGTGTGTGTGTGTGTGTGTGTGTAAGCGTGCATACGACTGGTTCACAGTGCGTTCTATGGGGTGGGTGGGTAGAATGTGTCTGTGTGTTTGCCAGGTGACAGGACAGCACCATGTTACGGCGGCGGTGGTGAGGAAGAAGGTGACCAAAACAGATTCCCTTTTGATTTCTTCCTTCTCCTGCCCTTACTTCCATCTCACCTCCCAGCGTCGTTTCCTAATGGAAGGACTCTCTCCGGCCCACAATGCACTTTTCGGCGTCGCTCCTCTGCTTCCCCCTCTATGCTTTTACTTCAGTTCTACTCTTGTGGAAAGAGAGAGAGAGGCAGGGAAGGGGGACGGTATGTATGTGGGGGCCTCTCCTCCATGAGGAGGCCGGGGCGGGCGGGGGAAAGGAGATGACAGAGAGGATGGGCTCGTTGAAAGGCGTCACGCTCACCTTCAGTTCCACCATCAATCGACACTGTCAACCTCTATCATTATTGTTTTTGGTGGTGAGCTTTTCCGGAGGTGTCACACACGCGAAGGTAATTGCATGTCCCTGTAGAATGTTATCTTTTCTGAGAAGGAAAAGGGCTCTGGCAGCTTCGACGAACTGTTCGAGGCCCTCTTTGCTGAGGCTTCTCCTTGTGGGACGGGAACTTTTCTCACCTCGAGAGGACTCCCTGACGAAGAGTGAGGTGTTTTCCAGGCCGCGACCGAGACTCACGTGCTTAGCTGGTCCAGTGGCAAAAACCCTTTTCCTTCTTGAGGGGGGGGGGGGTTCGGAACGTGAGTACGTGTGAAGGCAACCCTTCTCATGAAATATATTTTACCTTTCCCCTCCATTTTCGAGTTTAGGGAGAACGAACGACGCTGGCCGTGTTTGGAACGTTGTAGGTGGATTACTAATAGTGTGTCGGGCGGTTCTGAGTAGAGTAACCGCATTCGTTGGCCTTAGATGAGGCACAAATATACGTATTCGCGAGCAGGATCCTTCCGAAGTTTATACGCCAAAAAAACCCACAAGAGAAAGTTAAGAGAGGCAGGCACCGTTTGCATCGGTTCTATCGCGAGAGCTGATGAAGTACCAAGGAGAAAAGCTCCTCATTTGCACTTCTCTGTACGGTTTTCTCCCCTTCCTGAACTCAATTCTGTCTCTGCGACCTCTTTGTCATGTATTCGACCCATCATAACAGCAGTAGGACAAATCGATCCCCTTCTGCACGCACATGTGCTCAGTATTTTTGCGTGCCCGTCCCATCGGCCCTTTGTAGGCGTTGAAAAAAGATTCTTTCTATGGTGTAGAGCTGATACGTAACTCAACTGCAGCACTTTTTTTTTGAAGGGGAGATTTCTTCAACTTTTATTTTATTTTAGCATATGTTTGTGAAGCTGAATCGTTCGTGAGTGTGTTGTTCTCCCACCCCCTTTCCCCTAACTTTGCCTTCGTTGCTGCTTTCTCCCCCAACTTCTCCGCAGGCCCCGAATGATGCCGGCCACCTCAGCGTGGTATCCGGGTCTGGTACCCACTACGTGGGGAAGCCAAACGCCTGCATCTTATAAGCCGGGGTTAGGATGCAAGACTTGGAGCGGCAGTCAGGTCCTAGCTGGCGCTCCGCTGAAGCGACCTCCAGCGAGACATACGGTTGAACCAGCTTACCAGGACCCGTGCAAACTGGTCGATATTTGTACATTTTTGTTTTAAACCCTCAGCGCGCCAACTTTCTACTGGAGCTCATTAGGCACGTTCCAGGTCCGCCACCCTCATCGGCCAGCACGCGTACATCTCCCCATTCCAATACTCCTGACGGTCGCGACCCACCTGTAGCACCCGCTGCCCATCTAATTTCTTATCTATCTTCTACTTTATCTTCTTCTATTTTCTGTTTCGACGAGATTTGCCGGATAGAGGGCGTCGCAGAGAAGAGGTGGAGGAGGATGTGAATCCCTCTGCTCGACGCATTGCACGCTATCACGGTGGACGGTTTGAGCTCATAGATCAGGATTTCGCCGCAAGGTCTGAAGTAACCACTGTTCAGTAGAAATCAAAGCGCGGGTGCATGAGTAGAGACCCGGTCCGTGAAACTGCACGCGGAACAAAAATAGTGTGTATGCGTCTTCCGCGGACCCCCGGCCCCCACTGCGCCTGGTGTGGCTGGCCCTCGGTCGCGCGCGCTCGCCTCCGCACCCCGCTACTTCGCAAAAGAGGTGGTCTCCTTTTTTCCTCCTCTCTCTTGACGGCCCCCTCTCGCTCCCCCCTCTTCCTCTCCCTGGACGGAGTGGCCCCCACACGCGTGTGGCGCCACCACCTGCGTCGCATCACTGCGATCGTTTCCCTTACGCGTCGCTCGCCCGCTGGTCACGCTCACACCCGGCCGCTTTCCGCCAGACTTCCACGCTTTCTGCGCCACCTCCACTGCCACGTGCCAGCTCTCCGCGCTCCCATACGGTTGCCCGGTCGCACACACGCCCCCTCCCCCCCTCCCTCTCCCTCTTCTCCTCCCACCCACCGCAGCAGCTTCCACCACCCACGATCTGCGCGCTGCCCGCCCATGAAGCGCCTGCTCTGCGTTGCCGCGGTGGCGGCGGTGCTTTGCCTCGCCACGGCGGTTGTCGCGGAGAGGGAGGCGGCGCCGTACAGCTACGCGGACGCCCTGCGCTCCGCCATTTTCGCCCGCACCACCTACTGCGAAGCACCCTCCATCGCCAGCTGGTTGTGTGGGCCGCTCTGCCAGGACATGCCGGGATTTCAGCTGTACGCGGTAATGCAGGATGACGACACAAAGGCGCTCGGGTTCGCCGGTGTGGACGCGGCCCACCAGCAGATCGTGCTCGCCTTCCGCGGCACCCACTCTTACGAGAACGCTTGGGAAGACATCGAGTTCCTCCATACCCAGTACGACGGCGCGTCGAGCTGCGGCAGCGGCTGCGAGGTGCACACCGGCTTCTACCACACGTACCTCTCCTTACAGCCGCAGGTGAGGGCGGCTTTGGCGACGCTGATGTCGCGCTACCCGGATTACGGTGTGCTGGTGACGGGCCACTCGCTCGGCGGCACTCTCGCCGTGCATGCCGCTGTGGAACTGCGAGACCAGCTGAACCGCACGTCGAGCGCGTCCACGAGGACGGTGAGCCTGTACACGTTTGGGTGCCCGCGTGTGGGCAATGCAGCTTTCGCCAACTGGACGGACGTGATTCTGGCGGGCGGCCCGCACTACCGCATCACCCACTCGCGCGACCCCGTGCCGCACTTGCCGCCTGAGATCTTCGGCTACCTGCATGAGCCGACCGAGGTGTTCTACAGCTCGGAAGCCAACAACAGCATGAAGATGTGTCACGACAGCCGCACGGCGGAGGACGACTCGTGCTCCAACGACTACTGGTGGTGGCGGCTGTCGGATCATATGACGTACCTGGGTCAGGGTATGTGGTGCGCCAGCGCCTCCGCCAATGGGAACGATGCCGCCGTGGATCCGGGCAAGATTTCCGCGCGGCTCGTGACGCTGATGCAGCAGGACCGCGCCATGCGTGGGGCGCGCGCGGCACTCAACGCGTGATGGAGCGCCCTCCCCTGTGGCCCGCCGATGTATGAATTCTGGTGGCGCGAGTGGAGCGTCCACCCTTCTTTTTGTTTCTTCTCTGTTCGCCTTGTCTTCTTCCATCCCTTCCAGTTGAACAAAGGGATTACTCTTTCTTCTTTTGAATAGTGTGTACGCGTCTTCCGCGGACCCCCGGCCCCCACTGTGCTTGGTGTGGCTGGCCCTCGGTCGCGCGCGCTCGCCCCCGCACCCCGCTACTTCGCGAAAGGGGTGGTCTCTTTTTTTCCTTCTCGGTCTTATCTTGCGTGCTGCGCGCCCGCGCGTCGACCGCGCCGCGACGGTGACCCCCCAGGACAGGCAGCCCACGCTCCGTATGGCCTCAAGGAGGTGGGGGCGGTGGGGAGCAGAGGGCCGTCCCGGACACGGCCGTCGACGCTGGGCGCACGCCACGCTCGCGGTGCTACCTCAGCAGGTGCAGCGACTCCATTTTTCCCTTTTCCCTTTTTTCTCCGATGTGTGTGCATCTGTAACGAGCGACGCGGGTGCGGCGGCGATGACGGCGCGGGCCCCGGGCCCTGCCGCGGCCAGGTGCGCTTCCGCTGCCGCCACGCCGCCCTCCGCGAGCGCTCGTCGAATATGTTTTTACCTCGTCTTGACCTTTTGAATTTCTTGGATAGCTCCGTCACCGTGATGATGCCGGCCACCTCAGCGTGGTATCCGGGTCCGGTACCCACTACGTGGGGAAGCGAATCGCCTGCATCTTATAAGCCGGGGTTAGGATGCAAGACTTGGAGCGGCAATCAGGTCCTAGCTGGCGTTCCGCTGAAGCGACCTCCAGCGAGACATACGGTTGAACCAGCTTACCAGGACCCGTGCAAACGGGTCGATATTTGTACATTTTTGTTTTAAACCCTCAGCTCGCCGACTTTCTACTGGAGCTCGTTAGGCACGTACCAGGTCCGCCACCCTCATCGGCTAGCACGCGTACATCTCCCCATTCCAGTACTCCTGACGGTCGCGACCCACCTGTAGCGCCCGCCGCCCATCTAATTTCTTATCTATCTTCTATTTCATCTTCTTCTATTTTCTGTTTCGACGAGATTTGCCGGATAGAAGGCGTCGCAGAGAAGAGGTGGAGGAGGATGTGAATCCCTCTGCTCGACGCATTGCACGCTATCACGGTGGACGGTTTGAGCTCATAGATCAGGATTTCGCCGCAAGGTCTGAAGTAACCACTGTTCAGTAGAAATCAAAGCGCGGGTGCATGAGTAGAGACCCGGTCCGTGAAACTGCACGCGGAACAAAAATAGTGTGTATGCGTCTTCCGCGGACCCCCGGCCCCCACTGCGCCTGGTGTGGCTGGCCCTCGGTCGCGCGCGCTCGCCCCCGCACCCCGCTACTTCGCAAAAGAGGTGGTCTCTTTTTTTCCTCCTCTCTCTCGACGGCCCCCTCTCGCTCCCCCCTCTTCCTCTCCCCGGACGGACTGGCCCCCGCACGCGTGTGGTGCGAAACCCCTACGACTCCCGCTTAATGGAATCTGACATCCTTGGTGTGGCTAATCCCAACGCTAACCAGCTCACCTTTTTCGTCTCCCTCTCCTTTCTCTGGTATACTCTTCAATAAAGAGCAACACACAGGCACCGTCACTGACAGACACATACAATACACTCCGCGTCGTGACGGGAGTCAATCCCTTTTCTCTCCTCTCACCTTTTGCAGCCTACTGCACCGCACGGTGAAGTGAACTTTCTTCTTTGAAGGGTTTGTTTCGTAGTTCATTCAGGTTTTTGCTGCCTTTACCACCACCACCATCACCACCCCTCTGAGTGAAAACGAATACCTCGAGAAGTGAGGTGGTGAAGGACATCTTGTTTAGAATAAGGAGATCAAAAGGGAATGTGAGGGGGATGACTTCGCGACGCGGATCGCTGACTTATTTTAGCATCCCCCCCGCTCCCCCGCTCGTAAAGGGGAAACAGCAGCGAAAAAAGGTCGTTTTCTCACTTGGTTGCCTTCAGGGCAAATTATCTAATGCTATGTGCGTCGAAGCCGCCCGCCCCCCTCCCCCCTCCCACTCATCATCGGGGGTTCTCGCCGTGAAGAGGAGAGTAGTGCGTTGGTCCGCTGGACTATACCGGTCCTGTTGCCAGTAGATGCAGCCTGTATCAAATCAGTGTCCTTTCCCAGCACCCAAGTTATTCACTTTCATGGTCTCTCAACTTTGCCCCAATCCCCCCGCAATGTGGTATCTGAGCTTTTCCCTCCTCTTTACTTCATTCCTCGTGTGTCCTAACCCTTATCACCATCATCGCTGTGTATGCGCGTGCGGGGGGAGGGAGGGGTTCTTCTCCTCCCGCTTTCTCCGTCCCTGAGCACGTGCACGCAGACACCGCCTGTTAGGCTAAGGTTCCTGTGACCCTCTTTGCTACTTACCTCAGTGTTGTTCCTTTTCTGAGCCTCGTCGAGTTTTCTGGTTGGCCGTTGTGTTGCAGAGGACGAAGGCAGGGGGGTGGCGGGGATAGGCCAACGCTTTTCATTTCAGGGCACACTCTTCGCCCTCGACTGGACGCTGTGGCGATTGACTACAAACGAGGTCACCGCCTCTGATCTGTCCTGCGCCGCATCCGTGTAGACACCGTTACACGCGGAGAACCACTAGCGGCCCCAGGGCCAGTGCCATCCATGCATACGTATCGTGCTACAAATCCTGAGTCTAAGTGCTGGGCGGCACTGTTGGCAGCCACCTTTGCCGAAGTCTCTTCCTTCTCTTGGTCTTCTGAATTCCCCTGGACATGCAGCTGATGCTGAACCGCTCTGTTCAAAGGCACTGCGGTGCCTCTAACGTGAAGGTCATCACCACCTCGTCGGACCGTGTGCGACGGAGATGGCTAACAACGACTTGTAGAGTCTCAGGCGCCCCTATGGCAGCTTCGCTGCGAGTGCCTCGGTCCGCGATTGGCCTGCGGCAAGATGTGCGTAATCTATCAGATACGGCTCTGCGATGGGATGAGGTGGCGGGTCTGGGTGTCCCTCGCTACCCATGCAGCATCGGTGGAAGCCCACACTCCTATCTTTTGCAGCGTATCTTGGCGAAGTACGAACAAAAAGACGTTCAGCTCAAGCGAAAGGCCCTTCAGTGCCTCCTGGAAGCCGCAGGCCCCCCAACCTCTGATGCGACATATGCCCTGAGAGAGAAGCAAATGCACCAGGCTTTGCACGTTTTGAATTGTACCGGCGCTTTCCCCACAGGACCATGGCATCGTGAAGCGTTACCGTACTCCGTCTGCCGCGGTGTGCCACCTGGGCATGTTTGCGTGCCCAAGGTTATCGGCGAGGCGTTTTTGTATCTCCGCTCGCGAGGCATGGACGCGGAAGGCTGGTGGGGTCGCTTCTACGAGTCGCACATGAAACTTTGCGAGGATGCACCCACAGCGCTATGTGAAGGTGGAGAGGAGGGGCCGATAGACCTGACCTCCACACACAGCGATGCCGCCACAGTCTTAAAGCGGTGTGCCAAGGCCCAGCCACCCCCTCTGTGCTGGATTTGGCGCAAATCGTGGAGCTCACCTCCGCAACATAGAGCCCTGGATTCGTTGTATTTCGCTGTGCCTCTGCCCTTCTACACAGATCACAAGGAGCTGCGCCACATAGCCGCTTCATCACCAATGAAATCCACCTTTTTGGAGATGGGGAGCAGTGACGAAGGTGCCGTCACGGAGGATTCACTCAAGACAGCTCCTACGCCTGCGTCCAAGCCGGCTTTCTGGATTCCTCTGCAGCTTCTCGCGCACCTCCCCTTCTTTCCCATTCCCTTTCCTCGCACAGAGAATGCTTCGGGCCATTTGGAGATGCCACTGCGCGCGCACAACGAGATGGAAGACGCCCCGTGGAGCCGTTCCACGGCAATCTCCGCAGACATCATCGTTCCGTCAGATGACAGCGTGACACAGTCCGTTTCTGCTGTCAGCCGCGCCACTGGTGGGACGAGCTGGGCAGCCCAAGAGTTCTACATAGGTGCCTGCGCAGGTCGCGCGGCACTTGTTCACACCCCAGAATCTATACCACCCGACGGGGCTGCGGTTGGTCTTCAAGACCCCGCCTCGTTCTCTTCGTTTCCAGTGGGGGGGTCGCTGCAGGGACGGTGTGGCTGGATGCACCCATTCTATGAGGAGCTGTTCACCCCACCACCACAGCTGGGCAATCGTGTCCGTAATAGGGAGGTCTATCAATGTCGATACGAAGCTGGATTGCGAAGCACGGCAGGAGTAGGATTTTATCTTGAGGATCGATCTTCCACGCCATCATCAGGTGACGCTGTCGTGAGGGGACCACATTCCTCCATCCGAAATGCCTGGAGGCCTCCGCACATTGCGTGGGCCATCGTTCCGCAGTATTGCCGCTACATCAGCACTTTCTGGGCATCCAAGGCATGTCCGATGGACGACCTCCCCTTTAATTACCTTTTTCCTTTCAAGGCCTTCGCACTCCTCCGCTTTCTGCGTCTCTCCTCGGAAAGGAGAAGGCGGAAGGATAAAGGCGCTCTGACCGCGTGGAAAGTGTCGGAGCGGTTCGCACCACCGTTGGAGAAGAGCTGCACCACAAGCCAATGGATTCTCCCTGCGAAGGTGGAGCGACATCATGGACCACGCCGCGACAGTAGTTGGGGGAGGCACCAAAATGGAGAGCGCGGTAGTGGCACGTTCGATGGCGGAGTGAGTCTTTCCGGCGTGACAGACGCTTCGTCACAGCCTTTCCGCTCCGCCTTCGATGTGGTATTCTGTAGTAGTGGGCAGCAAATGGTATCCTACTTCGGATCTCGGTATGTCGATGTAGAGGCTACCGCGCTTGCTTGTCTGTTCGACTCCACTACGTGTGCTGAGCAAGCTGTTCCACTGAGTGAAACGGGTCAGGTCTTCTGGTGGGGCTTGAGGGAGACCCGCTGTCGGCAACATCATCGCTTCAACGTCTCAGAAGATTGTAAAATGCGACTCCATTCGGGACCTGCCTCCTCATCGACCGAGCACACACCAGGGTTTCGCTTCCCCGTCAGCCCGCAGCGATGTCGCTCGACTTGTTGGGATACCGCAATGAAGAAGCTGAAGGCGGCAGAGGCAAGTGTAGGAGACAAGTGTATCGCCGACGCAGGCCGTTCGACCGTTTTAGCTACCCCTCCCTGGCTGACACGGCTGCGAGAAATTAGCAGAGGCGGCGAGGCATACACCACACCGCGAGAGCGCTCGATTATGCGGCGCTCCTGGTCACACGATACTCGCTACACCTTCCAGTCTCCATACTGGGTTAAAGTGGAGCACCTCTACGAACATTGGGGTGTTCACGTGGCAACGGGTGTTGTGCCGCTCTCCATCCGAGGAGACTCCTACGTCAACGCAGAGCAGACAACTGATGCTTCACGTTTTTCATCTTGTACCTGTGTGCCGCACCTTCAACAGGAGGTGTTCTGTTTGCAAGGCCTAGTATATTGCACATGGGATGGCTCGCAGCGGCTCATCAGACGCCTTGCACCCGATGCTCTCCCACGGCGGCGCAAGGGCGGCCTCTGTGCATGGACAGTAGAAACTCTCTGTCAACGCGCGTTGGCAGTCCAGCGGCACTCCAACCTGTGGGTGGAGGAGGAGGTAGTGAAGAAGTTTCGTTGGACCCTTCGACCAGTGCCGCTGTCTCAGCTGCGAAGTTGTAGCGCACACACCAGCAATGTGAATGAAGAAAACATAACAGGCAACGCCGTGTTACGTGAAGACCTTCCCTTGTCAGAACTCTTAGGGAAAAAATCTTCCCGAGCGCTGGTGGCAAGCTCGTGTGACGAGGAAGAAAGGAGAAGGCTGAATGGGCAGGCGCAGAAACAACTTTCCTCACCGCTCCGGGAACGCGACCTTCCGCTGCGGAAAGAGGAGGTTTCTTCCTCAGGCTTCCTGGGTGCGTGCGTGGCCGGCAGAGATGCGATGCACCGCTTTCCGGCCTACCACCCTCTCCCAAAGTCCTCGAGTGAGGGCATCGCTTCCCGAGGCGAGCCAACAAGCACAAGCTCCTCTCTCTCGCTGATTCATTCCAGTTGCGTGACCCAGCAAGCGGAATTGGAGTTTGTGGCGGCGTATTCTCCCTTGGTGCTCCTCTTGTGTGTGCCAGAGTTGGAGGAGGGTGATGAAGGTTTCTACGAGTACAGAGTGGCCAAGCAACAGCACGAATCGAAGGTCTCATGCAAAACTCCGGGTGATGCTGCGTCGCAACCTGCGGTGAAATCAGTAATAGATATCCACTCCTCCTCGTCTGCCTTTGGTGAGGACGCTGATGTGGGTGCTCAGGAGCAAAAAAAGAGTGTTGGCGACAGAGTGAACCGCACAGACACGGAGGAGGCGGACGGCGCATTGGCCGAGAGGAAAAGTGCCCCCCCCGGTAACCTTATCAGGGCCGTAGAAAAGTGTTATAAGGAGGCCATGCGAAAGAAAAAGAGGCGCTGCATGGCGCCATGGACGTCCGCGCGACTGTCCTTCGCCTCCCGCGTGGAGTTGGCGCACGTGGCGCTGCAGAGAGGCTACACCGCAAAGGACGCGGAGCAGTGGGTGTCAGCAGACTTCCTCTGCTCAGAACCGCGAGTGAGGCAGGCGAAGCCTACTGCTGCTGCTACGAAGGAGCCGCACCGGGCAGATGCCTCACCCCCCACTCCCATTACGGCCAGAGATGCCGCTGCTACAGTTGACCGCCTGTCACCGAGTGATGAGTCTAGCCGTCTGCCGGCATCGCCCGTACCCGGTCCTGGTGCTTCACAGGGCATCACCGCGGTGGAAGTGTCTGTGTGGGTTCGTACGAACTTCGGTGCGGATAGCACTCTTCGCAACCGGAGAGCTGCTGGTGACGGCACCGACGACCTCGAGAAGGAAGGTAGATGGGACAGCGATGGGTGCGAAACGGAAGTGACGTCCTTTGATTCAGTTGGCGTGAAAGAAGTGAGGCTGACCTTGGTCAACCGCGGAGAGCTGGAGCTCCCCAAAGAGTTGCTGACGTCCCCATATGCAGAACGGTGCGTGTGGAAGAATTTGTAACCCCCCTCCCCCCAAAGGGGGCAACGCTGGAGGAAGAGGAGGCGAGGGGGAGATGAGGTAAAGCGTTTCGCAATCGCGTGCGCGTGCATTGGGTAGCCGGCATGCGGGTATAGGTAAGTGGTGTCTTACCGTTCACGGGGCCGACAGATATGGGGGGAAGAGGGCTCTGCCTGGACGGATTTGTGCGATTCCCCCCCCCCCCCTCCCTCACCCACCGGTCTCATACCGCTGCATCCAAACTCCGTCTTGTTAACTCGCTTTATTTTTTTTTTCGATTTGTTTCTCTCTGCTGCTTCTGCTGCTGCTGCTCTGCTATTCCCTTTTCGCATCATCCAAAGAAGAGGGAGAAGCGCAAGTCGGTGAATGATGGTTCGAAGGCCCGCAGGAAACCCTTTGACGTGTCTTCTGTTACGCCGACTTTTTCCTTTCCGATCCCCCCCCCCTCCCCCATCGTCCTTTCTTTTCGGCTATCCTCACCTTCCCCCTTTTTCTTTTCGGTGTTGTTTCCGTTGCTATTGGTTTTGTAGGCTTTCACGAGACCAACTCTCTCTCATTCATTGCAGCTGCTGTTGAAGCGCTCACCACCTGCTATGAGTTCGGACCTACCCCGGGAAGAAGAACGTGGAAAACGGCAGAATACGGGTGGAAAGGGAAGGGGGGAGGCGCTGCTTGCTATCTCACGTATTCTGATGTACATTTGGGTTCTACCGCAGAGAGGTCACGGGGGGTGGGGGAGGCGAGAACTGATGACGAGGGGTGCGGGGGGAGGAAAGTATGATGGATGACTGCACAGTCGCCTGTGCTGCTCAGTGATCTCTCTCGAGTCGTCCAGGCGCAGAAACCAAGCGAACAAGAAAGAGGGGTTTCCTTTCTTAATATAAATATATATATATATATATATATATATACACCTCTGTGTGTGTGCGAGCGGTTGAAAATGTTCGTTCTCCAATGAGTGAAAGAGGTTTGATGGTTTCTGACATCTGCCGGTGCAGGTGTGCGGGGACATCCTCTCCCATTCTATTCGGTCTCCTGTTGATTTTTCGGTTTCTACTCGCCGCACCACATCTCATCCGCTACTCGTTTTCAAGGAGTGCCAGCCGTAAGGTGTTTTGCCCTGTGGGCAAGGGTGCAGAGCGAGAGGGGGAAAGCTGCCATAGCGACCCCATCCGATCCCCCCTTCCTTCGCTTCAAGTCTCCTCCTCAGCTCTATTTCGGATCTTAGAGGAGGGGAGGCATTCAGTGGGGATTTTCTCCGAGAGGACAGTGATGCGCTGCTCATCCGCTTCAGGGGGCGTCGCGTCCCTCACAAGCTTTTCCCCTCTCCCGTTCCCGAACCCTTCTCCACCTCCTCCTAATTTTTATTTTTTCGGGGACTCCCTTAAAAAGAGAGGGGCTTCTCGTCCTTTCTCCTTGCAGAAGGATGATGTCCTCCGTCGTATTCGTTCCTCACAGTTAACATCTTCTCCCTCTTCTGTCGCGTGATGCCGTGATTGGTATTATCCGTGTCTGATGAGCACCAACAAAGCATGTATCTGGGCGCGTGCGTACACCTGATCGAGGATCTCTCTCTATGTACGTGTTTCTCTCTATATATAAATACATCGATTTATACATGTGTGCGTGCTTCTCCGTTTCGAATCCACACTACGTCTCCTGCGCGACAGCCGTTTCCTCCTCCTCCTCGGCGGCGGCGGCGGGGGAAGACGAAGAGGAGAGGAATTGTGGTGCATCCACTGCAAATCTCGTATCCCTTAGGAGAGCCAGGAGTAGGAAACGGGTCATTCAAGATCCGCCATGCCCCCTCTTTCTTCTCTACCCTACCCAACATCTCTTACCTCCCATCGAATTCTCGCCCTCTCCATCTCCATCTCCCGTCAGCACCCTCATACGGTGGCAGCGTACATCTCTGTTTGGAAGGGGTGAACGTGCATGAGCTGAGTGCTACTCCTGCTTCACCTTCTCGGACATTGCAGCGGCGTTCAGCATACATCATCTCTCTCTCCCCTCCCTCCTCCTCCCCATTTTTTTTTGTCGACACCGTAGTCGCTTACTCATAAATTTGCATCTTAGTCTCTTAAAATACGCACTTTCTAATTACACAGAAGGGCCCTGCGCCCACATCTTTTCCTCGTCTTTTCATCCATTTCCCGCGTCGCAAATCAGCAAAAAGGAGAAGAGGGTAGCATTAGCCGCTCCACATACCACAGACACCAGCCAACATCTAGGTGCGCTCTCGCACACGATCTCTTCGCTTTGCTATCCCCTCTTTCACTTTTTTTTCTCGTGTTTGGTATTGCTTCCTAAGAGCGTGTTTTCGTGTGTGTGTTGAGGTGTGCGTGGACAGGCATATATATATATATATGTGTGCCTTGAAGCTTCCTTTGTTCTCAAGCTGTCCCCCCCCCGCCCCTTCCACCTCGTTAGCCTTGCTATTTATTTTCGTTCCCATCGGTTCTCCGTGCACCTCGAAGCTCTCTCCCTTTTGGAAAAAGGCAGAGAGAATCTGCCTCTCTTTTTTTTGCCTGTTGCCTTTCGCTTGCTTAGGGAGGCTTGGGGGTGCAGCCAGATACATAGGAGAGAGTTTGTGTAGCGTAGCTCGAGCGCTTCGAGCTTTTTATACACCGCCGTGCTTCTTTCCCAGCTGCCAGCGCTACTTCCGTTGCTACTACCAACTCTCTGACCATATACATATACATACATCTATATTTATGTATATATATACTTTGCACACCTCTTATTTTCCTTCCGCACTTTTTTTTCGCTCTGCTGGTGCTTCGTAGGCTGTGGAGACACGAGGGGTGGAAGGAGGAGTGAGCAAGCTCTGCTTCGCCACCGGAGTATCTCGTGTGTCCGCTCAAAATCCGCAGGCCTCACCACGAGCTGAGGCGCGCAAAAAAAAGAATAAGAAAAGAACGCGATCTCTCTTGTGTAGCCGTGAGCTGCTGACACGTGGCAATGGCAGAGCAGCGCATTACGGTGGTGGTGCGTATCCGTCCGACGATTGAGCGGGAGCGCTACGAGCCGGTTTGTGCCCGCAAGGCGGATGATGATCAAACCATAGTCATAAAGGTGGATGAGCTCGTTACAAGTGTTGGCGGTGCCAGCGCCTTTCAGTTTGACCACGTCTTCGATGAAACAGATGATCAAGTGGCCGTGTACGAGGAGAGTGTGCAGGAGATGATTGATCACGCTCTATCCGGTTTCAATACCACCGTCTTCACCTACGGTCAGACCGGCTCTGGTAAAACGTTCACCATTCTTGGAAGCATGTCGCCGGACGGTCGGGTGACGGAGAAGTCGGGAGCTTTCCTTCGCGTCTTTGATGATCTCTTCAAATACAGGGAGGCGACCAAGGATCGGCTCCACATCCTTGTCGCCCTCTCCGCGCTCGAACTGTACGTCGACGACGCGATGGATTTGTTGTCCAACCGGAGGAAGCTAAAACTGCGTGAAACGCCGGAGGAAACGGTGATGCTCGGCATCCGCATAGTTGAAGTGACCTCCATGGAGGACGTTATACGCTACTTTGAGATCGCCAATTCCTTCCGCTCGGTCACGGCGACAAAAATGAACGACACGAGCTCGCGCAGTCATGCACTCTTCTTTATCGATCTCTTTCAAATCCCCATGATGAACTCCCCTCATCCCCCTCAGCTGTCTCAGCTTGTGGACGAGAACGGTATGTTTGCCTCTCAAGGCGTCTCTGGCGTGACAAAGTCGCGGATTGCCCTGGTGGACCTGGCCGGAAGCGAACGTGTCAAACGATCCGGGGCGCAGGGCCAGGCAATGGTGGAGGCACAAGCCATCAACAAGTCTTTATCGACGCTCGGTACGGTAATCAACGCAATGTACATACAAAACCCGCACATTCCTTTTCGGGAAGCCAAGTTGACGAAGCTACTGAAGCCGTGCTTTGTAGATCCGACATCACGTCTGCTGCTCATCGGACAGGTGGCGCCGCCGTCCAATAGTGCATCAGAATCGCTGGGCACGCTGCGTTTCTGCGACCGTGTGAAGGGTCTAAAAGCGGGCCCGGTGGCAGGCTTTAGTGATCCCGTGGCGGAGGAGGCGTTCTTGCAATCTCGCCGGGTCAGTGAGGAGCTGCTCGCTGAGATGCACATTCTCCAAGTGCAGCACTACTACAACGTGACGAATGTTCACCGCATCGCCGCTATAAAGCGTGTCACAGTGAAAACGGAACAGCAGCGGGTGGTGTCGGAGCTGCAAGCCGGAGCAGCTGACCTCGTGGCTCGAAAGGAGAGTGAGGCGATGGAAAAGGGAGAACGGGAGGCTACCGCGCAGCGCGACGCGGAGGTGGAGAGCTTCATCCTGCATATGAATGCCCTCATCGATGAATACGAGGGCTTGGTGCGTGCGACCAAGAAAGAAAAAAAGTCTCAGAAGAAGCTGCACGAGGAACAGGAGGCGGAGCAAGACGCTATGTTACACGAAGCGAAGAAAGCGAAGAAACTCCGACTGAAAATGGAGGAGAGTGTTGCGGAGGTGAAGCAGCGTCTTGAAGCGGCTGAGGGCGAAGAACAATCTGTTGAGCAGAAGATCGAGGCGGAAGTGAAAGAGCCCGTTGCAGGACTTTTCAGTGGTGGCACTACCAGTGATGTGGGCTCACCGAACACCGCAATGGATGGCGCAGTGGAAGAGGCCACGCATGCGCTCGTGGAGTCCTTTTATAATCATGCCACCGAACAGAGCCGTCTGTACTCCTTATATGTTTCAAGGCTTGCCGCAACGGGCCGAGAGCGTTCTCAGGTGCGTCGCATGAAGCTGATGAGCTCCTCCCTGGTCACAGATGGAACACTCCTATACGACCTGATCGCGTTTCTGGTGGACCGCGCGGTGGACACATCGGAGGGAGATATTGTGCAAGGTGCAAGGTGGGGCTGGCACGATGTGGATGGACTCAGCCAGCGACTCCTCAATGCTGACGAGTTGTACCCTCCCCTTCTGCCATCGGTATATGAACCTCTCGACGCTGACGCGGCGCCGTGCTCAGAGATGGCACACAGCATCACGTTTCTTAGTTCGGACGAGAGCGACGGTGAACACTCGCACCACGCCGCTGAGTCGCGCCGCATTCGGCAGATGCGTGATGCTGCAGCGACCACTAAGCTTGAGAACGGGATCTCTGGTGGCACAACCGCAGTCCTCCAACAACAACTAGAGCAAAAGCAGAACCATCGCAACGGTAATCACCACCGAGGCAAATCACGCGGGGATACTGCGGAGACGGAGAGTGTGGCCGCAGAGGAGCGGGAGGAAGCAGTTTTGCTGGCATCGGCGGCGTCAGCGCCTCTGGCACGCCCGTCGGAGTGGATGAATGGGCAGCTGAGCACAGCAACGCCACCGCCCGACGCGAGCCTTGTGCCAGCAGCAGTGGAGGGGGAGACGCTGACGCCTACCAGGAAGTCCCGTCGACATGGCAAGAGACGGAGCTCCGTTGCTGCTGCGCAGGAGGGAGTGGATGACCTCCTGCAGGAGGCGGCTGCTTCACCGGATGTGGACCCCCACCTCCGAAATGGGAACGTTTCTGGCGTGGCGATGAACCCAAAGAAGCGGCCATCGAAGCTTCGCAAAGGAAGCAGTAACGCCATCGTCTTGACCAAGGGAGACCAGGCCGAGCGCTCCGATAGCAGGAGTTCCAGTCGTGGCAGCAGCACCAGCAGCCGCGGTAGCGGCAGCGGCGTCGGCAATGACGAAAAAATTGAAGATAAGGAAGCAGCAGCAACGGAGCGCCCCTCTGACGCCTCCAGTGCAAGGGGAAGCCCAGAGGAGGTAGTGATGGAAAAGCACCGTCGCCGCAAGAAGGGCGAGAAGAAAACATCCGCTCAGGCAGACCGCGAGGCAGGGGAGGATGCTGTCGAGACGGGTGCACCTAATTTATGCTACGAGGACAAGACAGCTCGGGGCCTCATGACGGTGTACGATTCGCCGACGCTGGTGCAAGATCTGATTCGATTTTTGCGTAGCGGTTCCCGTATGATGAAGCACTGCCGCCACGGAAAACCGCACGCACGCATTTTCTGGATATCCACGCAACGCGGGGAGAAGGAGCTGTTCTGGAAGGAGCCAGAGTCGCGCAACGCCGATCATTCCTGTATCCATCTCAGTGACGTTCGCTACATCCAACTTGGCTGTTTCAGCAAGATTTTCCGTCGGCATCCCATTCTCCCGAACAACCCTGCTTTCTTTCGCTGCTTCACCATTGGTCTTAAGCACGGCGGGCGGACCGTGGATATCGTCGCTGAAACGCTCCCGGATTACGAAGCGTGGGTGGTGGGTCTCGCGCATCTGGTTGGGGTAGACCCTTTCTGGGGAGGCAAGATCGACCTCACCGCGGAGTTGGGAGCCAACAGACTCACCTACTTCGAGTCCGGCGTCTGCGAAACGAACTACATACGCCCTACGCAGTACCTGGAGCTGAAGAAGTGCGTCCAGCAGGTGGCATCCCAGACGTTGAAGGTGCTCACCGAGTGTGGAGACGACGTAGTGCGTGCACAGGAGATCCTTTGCGGTATCCACCCACCGGCCGTGAACGGCGAAGGTGCCGTGCTCATGACGAAGGGTGAACTCCGCTTCTTGCTGGCCGACACGTTTGACATTCTGCGTATTTCGCGACTGTGGCTGCTCTTTCAGCAGCTAAATCTCATCTACGACGATAACTTTACGCCGGCGACGGCTTTTGGCATAACAGAGCGTCCAAGCTGATCGCGATACAAAGGCGAACTTTACTTCGTGTTTTTCTTCGTTGCAGGTGCGTCTGTTCGTAAGCGTGCGTTGAAGCGAGGAGGATGCAGTGGAAACGCCATCCAGCAGCCTATACTATACTGGATGCAGGGATGAGCCGAAGAAGAAAAAGTGCATATTAGTCGATCGCAGTGACCCATCTGTTACACGCACTCCTTCGTTGATGTGTTGATGTGTGCGCTCGCTTGAAAGAGGATTGCAAGTCGGGAAGGCTGGGATTTTCGAAGTGAGCTGGTAGAAAACTCCTTTTCGTTTGTTCCTTTTCATGGGAGCAGGGAGGGCTGAGCTTTGGTTTCTGCGTGCTTCCAGGGATTAGAGAGCAGGTCGAGCACCGAGGGGTACAGCACTCTCGCTTGTGAAAAACAAGCGTGGCAGAGGAGAGCAACTGAATGGTATTGGGTAGGAGGCGCAGTTGAAAGTGACGTGAGGTATTGCGGAAAGAATGCAAATGGGGAACCCTCACATTATGGAATAGCGTCAGGGATAGCAGGATTTCTGTGGGTGCAGGTGTGTCCTCCCCTCCCAACATCTGCTCGTTACTCTCAAGCCCCTCGCTGCTACACGACACATGCGGATGAGCTCCAGCACGCGAGTAGACATTTAAATTTCGCGATGATCAACTAAATGAAAGCTTTCGATATTGGTGATGATGTATCATCGCAGCATGCACGCTTCCTTCCTTGTGGTCCCTCTCCCCCTTTCTTCCATTATCACGCAGCCTTCTCTCTTATTCCCTGAGAGAATTCAAGCAGTGCTCCTTTGGAAGGGGAAAGGCGAAAGAATCTCACGCAGAAGTGATCGGATGCTTTTTGCCCCCCCCTCTTTTTTTTCTTCATGGAAGATGTGTCAATGTCGAAAAGGCGATATTTTGTAATGGGGGTATCAACGGCTGTTGCTTTTCTATTCTCTTTCACACACACATATATATATATATATATGTGTGTGTTTGGTGGGAGTGGTCTCTCCCATTCTTCCCTCCCCAGCTTCCTCACTCTTGTGTTTTCCCAGCCCCTTCTCATGAGGCTCAGCCGCTCAGCTCTCTCTCTCTCTCGCGCGCGCCCCTCCTCTGCCGCCCTCTTTTTAATCTCAGGGTGTCCTCCTCGTGTACGTCGATGTGGCCCAGTGCCTCCCCCTTTTTTCGACCACATTATGCACGCGTGGTGGTTGACAGGAGGTGTTTACCCAGCAGTGGACTCCCTTGCGTGCTCTTCCTCGATGTTTTAACAGCCTCCTTCTCCCCCCTCCCTCCCCTCCGTTGCCAACGGAACATACGCGTCCCTCGTTGTTTCTCTCGCTCTCTGCCTCGCATGTTCTGCGAGGTACGTGGCGTCTTTTTTTCTGACCCCGCTTTTGCATCACCCCGCCCGGTGCGTTTTTCATCGTTGCGCTTCTCCTTTTCAGCTTCCCTCGCCGCTCTCTGTTTCTGCTCTCCTCTCCCTGCTGCCTCTTCGCTTCTCCCTTACAGCTGCCCTTTTCAGTGTGAGTTTAACGGACGCTACAACGCCGTCCGCCAGCCCTCCACCCTTTGTATTTAGCTGCGGTGAAGGTGTGGGCGGTGCACTCCTGTACATGCATATATTCCATATACTCAGACCGTTGCCCATCCTGTGGCCGATTTTCGATCTCTCCTTGTCCCTCCCTCTCCTCACTTCCGGTATTCGCGGTGTCTGCAACGAGGGATTGATCCCATCGCACTCAGCTCAATCGAAGGGCGTATCGATAAGCATCGGTGGTCATGACGCCACTTTCACCGCGACCGCTGACGCTGTGCGTCTTTGCGGTGGCTTTGCTGGTGGGCATGACGGAGGTGTCCGCATGGGGATGTGTTGGCCATATGCTTGTGGCAGAGATCGCTCGCCGACACCTTGATGACACCAACGCGGAAAAGATAGAAGCTATGGCAATGCGGTTCGAGGCCAGTGGGCCTTTCCCAGGCTCTCCTGACATGGTTCAGGGGGCCTGCTGGCCGGATGATGTCAAGGGGTGGCATCAGTACGCCATGAGCTCGTGGCACTTCATTGATCAGCCGTACAATCCAGACAACATTTCCATTGAGGCGCCGCCAGACCCGATCAACGCGGTATCGGTCTCGCTGGACATGGTCACCTCGTTGCGGCACTCGAAATCGCCCATTTATGTGCTAAATTTTGCTTGGGTGTACTTGGTGCACCTCATCGGCGACTTACATCAGCCTCTACACGCGGCGACGCTGTACTCCAAAACGTACCCCCATGGGGACCGAGGGGGCAACGCCATAGAGGTTCACGTCCATGGAAAGATAATGAAGCTTCATGCGTTATGGGATGATATCTGCGCCGCTACCGCCCCAACCTATCACCGACCCCTCTCCGACACTGACTCGTTTGCGCTGGCCGCCACGGCAGATCGACTGGAGGATACTTACAAATTCCCAACCAGCATGCGAACTCTCGAGGATGTGCAAACTATCGCAGACGAGAGCTTTGCCTTTGCGGTGAACAGCTCGTACCCCGGTGCCTCCGCCGGCACCACCTTGACCGACGAGTACTTGGAGCGGTGCACAGAGGTGGCTGAGGGTCGTCTGACCCTGGGTGGGTACCGTCTTGGCCACATCCTGAATAAGTTGCTGACTAACATTACCGTCGACGATGAAACACTCGCCACCTACCGCACACGAAAAGAAGCCAGGCGATCCCGCAAAAAGAAGTCCAGGGTTATCCTGAGACGTCTCCGCTGAATGAAGGGTTGCGCGCGTCAACAGCAATGAAAAAAAGATGAGTGGAGAAACTCCGAAGGTACTGTGGCGCAGAGATGAGAGATCGGCGGTGGGGTGGTTTGCTACAGAGGTAGCGCGCGGATATGTGTATGTGTGTGTAAGTGCGCGTGGCGCCACCAACTGGAGCACGAAGACAACTTCTGCTCCCCCCTCTTTAAGCAGCTTTTCAACGAGGATCTGTCGCTTATCTTCGTCTACGTTGCACCAGTCCCGCTTTTCACACACGCACACGTATACTTACCTGCGCGCTGCATGATTGTATGTCTTCTCATCACATCGTCTCTCCTCCCTTCCCATCCCGCAGCGAAGGTAGAAAGGTCATTCTGGTCGTCATATGTACATTTTTGGATATATCCGCGTTTGGGCATACGAGGGCTGCACCATGACTCCTCTGTGTGCTCACATACGTGTGGCGGGAGGCTGCTCTCTTTCTGCGGGTTGTGGCAGGTGAGAGGAGGGGCGTGGATGTACTCTCCCTCCTCGTTGCCCTTCGACTCACCTTTAGCTCCCCCTTTGAGGGAACGCACTCTCCTATCCCCCCTCATACCCCTTTTGTGTTGTTTTTTCTCAGCTGCTGTGATGTAATGAAGTTGATCCAGCTGTGAGGAGACGCTCCTGTAAGGATACTTATCCCGAGCTGTGCTTTCGGTGTCTCTTTCTAGCATGAAGGCATCCATCTTCATCTTTTATGTAGCGGGAGAGGAGAGAGGGAAGGACAGTGAATGGAGGTGCCCACAAGTTGGGAGCGGGAGAGCGGTTGTAGATGAATCAGAAAGAAAAGCACGGGCCGCTATAAACGTTGTGCGACTTCTACGCACGCGCACAACGCCTTTCGCCCCGAGCTTGTACATCCATATATATATATATATATATATATATATAATTTCTAGGGGTCGAAAACGCTTCCGTAGTGACTCCGACTGCTAGGCATGAGCCTGACTGCTGCTTGGCGGGAGATCGAGGTATCTGGGGAGGGAGAGGAAGCCTAGACGGAATAAGAAAAAGGGGAGGAAGACCTCTTCACCTCAGCGCCATAACTTTATCCGAAACACAAAAAAAGAAGGAGCACAGAAATAAAAAAGAAAAATTCCGCGGCATCTGGCTATTTCGTTAGAGCAGCAATAACAGCATGCAAGAAAAGCTGGAGTGGCTGGGCGTCGTAGCAGAAAGCACCGAACATATGGTCGAGCAGTTCTAGATCAGACAAGCTGGACAGTCTCATGGCTGACGCGTGTGAGTTTGAGACGGCCACAGAGAGGTTGACGAGTGCATAAAGCGAGCCGGGGGCAATGGTTGTACGAAGAATACGCAAGCAGATTCGACGGTGCGTGGCACACCATCGTACGGCCGCTGCTCTTTCGTTCTCCTTCCCCCCCTCCACCCCCGTTTCTTTCTCCCTTCCCTCACGCACACACACAAAAAATTATGTTTTTTCTCCGCCGAGCAAATTCGATTGATCGCTTCCTTTGTGCCCCTCTCTATTCTTCTTTTACGGCTCGCCTGTGTGCATATGCATCTGTGCGTGTCTGCTACCCATCCATCGATAACAGAGCGGGGCTTCTCACAATGAGTGGGCGACGTTTGTTTTCCCCCGTTCTGGACACCACAACATCCATTCGCTGAAGGACCGCGTCTCCGCCTCCTACCTTTCGACCTCCTCTTGGGCGAGTATCCTGCACATTCCTTCACGAGGGAGGTGGGAGCGAGAGGTGGGCGCGCGGTGGAGTGTCGAAGAGAGTCAACGCTATGTCCGACACATCCCACCCCGAGGAGGCGCCCACTGGGCATCCTCAGCTCGACGTCATCTATGAAAATGCGGAGATCCTCGTCATGAACAAGCCTGCAGATGTGCCCATGGATGGTGACCGGGCAGTGTATGCCACCACAGTGGAGTCCATGGTGTACGACTACATGAAAGCAAAGGGCATTTTCGATGCCGAGCAGGAAATTCTGCAGCAGGAGCGTAAGCGAAAGAAACAGTTGAAGTTTGTTCATCAATTGGACTACAGCACGAGCGGGGTGTTATGCTTGGCCTTTACGAAGGACATGGCGGCGCGCCTCGCGCACTGTTTCGAGATGCGCACAAGCCGAAAGTACTATGTGGCAATTCTCTCCGGGCATGTGCCTGGTGAAACAACTCCAGCCACCCATGTAACTGTCGGCTCCTCCTCCAACTGTGTAACCACACGCCTCCCCTCAGGCGCAAGGGTGGATAGCCTTGAAAGCAATCCATGCTTCGCGGCGTGGGTGGCGCAATGCCGAGAGGCATGGGCGCACGTGGGGGCAATCCAGGCTCTTCCCTTTTCTCATCTGTGGCTGGACGATCGAGGACGGTCTGAGACAGACGACGGCCCCGCTCAGCATCTCCGGGGGCCGACCACCAGCGCCGCAGGGAACGAGGTGTACGTTGCGGCAGGAATGGAAAAAGTACATCGATATCCACCGAATGCACCAGCGCTGAGTGGTGCGGTCACTAGGTCGTCTAACGACTCTGTGGAAAGCGCTGACGACATGGGAAGCTTCGTCGTACGGCAGCTCGCCCGTCTCTCTCTCCACTCGCCGGTGGTATCGATCCACCTCCCGGTAGGGTACGACATCTCCGATCCAGAACATCTTCGCATGGCCGTCACCACAGCAGATGGGAATGGACGCGATGCAACAACGAGTCTCGTGGTGCTGAAGCGCACCTATCTGAGAATCCCTTTGCCCCTTGCCCCAACAGAGACGACACCGAGGAGTAAGGTCGAGTCCGCAGGTATGCCAGTGACGCTGGTGCTCCTGGCCCCGCATACAGGACGGCGTCACCAGCTCCGGGTGCACTGCCGTGCTCTTGGCTTTCCCATTTTTGGTGACTCGACTTACGACAGGACGTTGCCGTGGTGCCCGCCATTGCCCTCAACTCACCTCTCTTCCCATTTATCAGCAAAGGGGAGCGTTGCGCCGCCGCGCATGTATCTGCACGCGTGGCGTTTGCAAATCCCTGGCGTCATTGCAGAACGGCTGGACCGGACAAAGAAAGTGGAGCTGAAGAAGAAGCGGCGGCGTGAAACTTTGGGCATTACGCCGCCGGTAGACGCTCTCTCATCGACTGCGAGTGAGGAGTGGACCGAATTCGTGGCGCCCCTGAACTTTCCTGGACTTGAGCTTGGAGAATGAGAAAGGGATGAGGGGTCGATCGTAGCGGCGAGGAGGGGGTGTGAGCCGTCATCCCAATAACTCTCCGCTTTATGTGGCAGAATCTCATCAATATATATGTTTCGTCTCTTGATGATGGTGGACGTACTGGCACATGGTTTGTCTTTGGTAACATCATCACCATTCGTTACAGTATTCTCGTGTTTGCGGAGGCGGTGACCGATCATAGAGAAGCTCTCCACGCGGAGGAGAAGAAGTTACTTCGAGGCAATGACGCACCGGTGTGTTTCTCCTTGCTGATAATTTATTTTTGGAGTGGATTCGAAGCACTGCGCGGAGGACAGGATATCCACACACGTGAAAAGTGGCGGCAACCCAAGGACAGTGCCGTGGAAGACCGCAGCCAAGAGATGGTACCGCAAACTTTGAACCTTCAGGTTACCTCACTTGCTCGAAGGACGCAGAAGAGACCTCCTTCGTCGGTGCTGGTCGAGACTGCCGGGTGGGTGGTAGTGAAGAATTTCTTTTTCACATTCCACCACGTATGAGGGATCTTTTGTGCTTAGGGCTTCCCTGAATTCCAAAAAGAATGTAAGAGTGGGCGTACCACCGTGATCCTTATGCCCTTTGCCTCTTCTCACGAGAGAGCTAACCTGATATGCTGATGAAGCGCACATGCACACACATATCCGTCACATGCCCCACAGCACTATGCACATGATGCGCCTGAATTTGTATTTCGCTCTTTGGAAGCAATGACTTCAGGCGTACGAGCACCGGGTGAGGACGCCAGGTATGCCGTACCCCAGCCAGTGCTGCGTATTTCCCCAAGCCTTGGAAATGTAATACTTCGGCTCGAAGATGACGAGTTGGGTTGTCCCTCGGCGCTGCTGATGGTTCGGTGATGACGCAAAAGGTGCGTTGGGCCAGCCTGTAAGAAACATTACGCGTCGACCACATCCAAACATAATGAACCAATTAGGGGGGGGGAGGGGGGGGTGCGGCTCCGTCGAGAGGGCGGAGTGGTTGAATGGATAGGACTTGTCCTGTATGATCCTCCTTGCGTGTTCTCCGTGTTCAAGGGGTTCCGGAAAAGGAAAACGCTATGGAAAAGAGAGTCAACATTGACAATGTTTCTCTCTTTTCCCCTCTACTAATGCTTGCCTCCATACCTGCCTCAGCGCCTAAAAGTTTCTTATCATTTCGGCAGTGTTCGCTGTCTATCTCCTGCTTCGCCTGCACCACTTTTTATCATATCGGATATTCTTTTCGAATCCCCCCTCGGCCTCTTCCGCTGTCTCATGTGGGGCCCCGTCAGGCGAGCTTTCGTTCTTTCTACTCTACCCCTCCCTCCCCTCGATCTTTTCTTGTCCTCTCTTCCCTGCTGCTGCTTCGCTCTTCCTCCTGCTGCTCCACGCTTTAATCGACCCTTTTTTTCTTTGGGTTTTCCTTGAGCAAAATATTTCTCAACTTCACCCCTTTCTCGTCCCCCTTGCCCTTCCCTCTCTCTCTTTCTCTCTCTCTCTCTCTATATATATATATACTCCCTCGAGGTGCGTTCTGCTACATGGTGATTCTGAGCAAGCCGGCTATGAAGAGACGGTAGTATGCTGCATGAGAAGTATGCCCCACGCACGGTGGCTGACCTGGCATGGAGCAGGCAAAAGGCCGTGGCCCTGTCTCTGCTTATTCAACAGGCGCGCGGCGCCAGTGGGACTTCAGCAGTAGCCGCACCACACATGGTTCTTCTGTACGGACCGCCAGGATGTGGCAAGTTGGAGACGCTCAAGGTGCTCCTGCGTGAGGATGTGCTGCCAGCGTCTGCGGCTCGATGCAACGCAGCGGAGCCTGGACCATCCCCAGCGGACTCTTACAAGACGGTAGCATATCACGTCTTCCACACATCTCATGCCTCTATCCACGCCTACGCACAGTACCTGCAGACCGTCCTCTCGCTCTGCCGTGGCCAGCAGGAGGGCAGTGAACTGACACTGCCTCCTCGAGCGATGGCTCAAAGCGGGGCGGGCGGCAGGCAGGGGCCCCCGAGCGGCGTTGCCAACCCAAACTCGAACAGAACACCACCTCACCTGGCTGCTCTGCCTAAAGGCGGTCCTCCGCTATATGATACGGCGACACCTGCACCGAAACACCTCGCACACATCATTAAGGGCTACGGTGAACCTGCTTCCCACATGCTGCACCGCTACACTGTTCTTTTTGTGAGAGAGTACCAAGAACTGTGCCGAAAAGCTCTGTATGAGGCGCAGCAACCGCCACAAGAACACCTTCCCTCACATGCGAACCCAAACTGTAGACGAACCTCGTTGCTTGAGCACCTTCGTCACAACTTGATCTTCTTCCTTCATACCACGCATGATACGCACAATGACAAGCTTGATTTGCATAACTCCTTCCCACTCGCCGTGCTGAAGAGCCCCCGCACGGTGCTCTTTCACTGCACTCCCGTCACAGAACTCAACTTAACCAAGCGACTCCGTCGTGTGGTTGAGCTGGAGGCACAGCGGCAGAAGCGAGATGGCCCAAAGATGGGGGAGCTACGCTCATCATCGATCGAGACACCGACTGAATCCGTGGGGAACGCTGGCAGCGCCGATGCGGTCAAACGCCTTGCACTGTCATCCTCAGCCTTCTCAACCCAAACTGCTTCGAGGAACGGTTGCGGCCGACGACGCGAAAGGAAAACAGCGATGGCGAAGAGTTCGAGTGGCTCTTGTGAAGACGAGTTCTCTGATCCTGCAGGAAGAACTCCTCTTACCCCGTCGGAAATCCGTGCTATTGCGGCCGGCAGCCAAGGCGACGTCCGTCAGGCCCTCCTGCAACTGCAGTGGACCCTGCTGACACCATCATCCCCCTGGAAGGGACCGGCCTCATCGGGTGCCACTGTTACGGACACGAAGGTGCTGGACAACACCGTAGGTAAAGCAGATGAAATTTGGACGCGACTGGTGAAGCGACGAGCAACGGCGTCAGCGGGTGGTGTGACATTGGGAGAGAAGGTACAACCTACTAATGTGACGGGTGGAGCGGAAAAAACACCGCGAAAAGATGCTGGTGGGCTGGTCTCTGATCGCACCTCCGCCTGGAGCCACTCGAGTGCAGCGGTAACGTCCGCTTGGCCTCAGGGAAAGAGCGAAGATCCCTTCACCGTCGGTGCTGAGATCTGCTGCAAGGACAGTGGGACATCTACAGTGGCCGGAGACGTTGAAGATGTGGAGGAGGATGTGACATTCGTCTCTTCCGCGTCCTCCACATCGTCGAACTCGCCGGCTTCGGCACGGTGGAAGGAAGGAACCCCGCAAAATTGAGGAAATCCCGTCGTGGGACACAAAAGATCACGCAGCACCTCACCGCTACCATCGCGCTCCGCAAGGGACATGCTTTCGTTGCTAGAATCCCAATTCGACATCATCGAAACCGCAGGGGATACGGGCAGAAACAGTGAAAACAGGAAGGTTACAGCTAGCCGCGGTAAAAGAAAGATGCTAAAAGGTAAACAGCCAACCCCTCCTTTGCCCGCGTCGGCGGCGTCGCAGGAGGTGCGTCGAGTTCTCGCCACCACTCGCGATGAATACCTTAGCCTATCGCATGCTGTGGGCCGACTGCTCACGCAGCGGTACCTCATCGACGAAGTTCTCGCCCTTCTTAACGTACCTCCCCGCAAGCTTCTGGACTACCTTGCCAACAACCACATACGCTACTTCAGCGACGCGCAGATACCGAGCTACGCCAGCTGCGCTGATGCAGCAAGTTTGTGTGATGCGTTGGGCGCTCCTTCTTTGCATGGCTATGTGGGGAGCGGGCCGAGCAGTGCGGCATTGAGGGAGCGCCGCCAGTTGGCAGAGCGTACCACCGCCGGCGAGGACCTTGGAAGCACCATGCGACTCCTCGAGTTGGTGGGGCTGCAGATTTTTTATTTTACCTATCGCGTTGCCCAGCCGGTGGTGCGCCCACCGCCAGGCTTTGTCGCACAAGAGCCACCACCATTTTTTCGCTGGGCATACCCACGCCTGCGCGATGTATCATCAGCGGAATCCTCATCCCTCCGAAGTGCGCCACGGAACCTTTTCGCCAATGATACGGACGGGGGGTTTGCAGCCCTCAGCGAAGAAGAATGGGAGCAGGAAGCGCTCGTCCGTCTTGAAAGCGCTTCTCTCACCCAATCCACCGTAGGACACCCCTCTCCATCCATCACAAGAGATGCCAGTCATCACCGGCGACAAAGCGTCGATGCCGGCGACGCAGCGGAGCTTTCCAGTTCGTTCGCCACCACTTTTATAGCTTCGACGCCGCTAATAAGAACGGATGAGATCGATATTCTTCGTGAGGGGCTGCCAGACCCAGTACATCGCTGTGGCAGCCTCGACGCGGTACTGTTGGATTATTACGCTTTTGCACCATACATTGTCCTCACGCTGGAGCCACCGCCGCCGACGGTACCGATGCAGGCGACCTCTTGCGCAAGCTGCAGACGAAGTCCCGTTCCGGGTTTTTCTGAAAGCGCTCAGCCTGTTGTTGCTGTTGATTTGTCCAACCACAAAGGCTGTGAAGCAGACGCGACTACATCATCCCCGACCACCGCGTCGGCCTCTCGCCGCACGGTGTTTCGCTTTGCTTCGGCCCCTGCATCAGCCCCTGCTAATACTCCACCAGCTCAACAAAAGAATGCTGACGTACGTTTCTGTACGCTGTTGCAGCTGGCTCTCCTCCTCCGCGGTCGGAACAGCGCGGTAGCTCGCCTGCGAAGTGAACAGTTTGAAGTGCGCTCAGCAGGACATTCGCTTAGCCTGTTTGGTGGCGATGCAGTGATCGACGCGGTGGAGGGAGGTGACAAACGGCCTTTCCTGCCAGATGACGATGATATCGAGAGTTGCTAATGCGTAACTTGCACGAGGAGAAAGACGGGGGGGGGATGGTGTGGTGACCGGGTAGTGCGTGGGCGGCTCCAGAGCCGCTGGACGTGCGCATCGTCCTCCCCCCCCCCTCCTCCTCGTCCTCGTCCTCGTCTTCGTCCTCCTCACTTCTTTATGGCCAGTCGGCCTTTTCTCAGAAAGATTCACAGTGATTTCTTTTCTTGCTCAAAGGAGGAAAGCTGTCCCTAGAGCTCTAAAGTAAGTGTCTCACGTAAAAAAGAAATATAGTTCGACGAAGCTCTTCGTCCGTCACTCGTGCAAGGTACAGGAAGCAAACCATCTTTTCGCTCTTTCGACGCGACGGATGCTTCTTCTGTAAGACCACCAACCTAACAGCGTGTTTCTTCTCACAAATCAAGAAGTATTTCGTATTGTTTGTGTGTGTGTGTGCGCGCGCGTGCATTCATTTAGGCGTACATCTGCACGGGACAAAAGAAAGAGAAGAAAAGAGGGTGGTATGAGGGGATGGTACGCCACGCCACGCCCTCCCCCCTACTCTCACCCCCAAGGAAAAAATCCATCCCGTGTGGTCAACCTTTTCTTTTCTTCTCTTGCTCATCCCTCTCCCTTTCCTTCTCCCTCCTCCTCCTTCAACTATTTTTTTTCTAACCCTGTTTGTAACACCTCGTCCTCCTCACCTGGCGAACCGTGATGAATCCTCCCCACCACAACTGGAAACATATCAATTCAATAATAAGTGTGTCAAGGCCTCCTTCTCCTTATACAAAGTGCGGCTTGGTATTCACAGAGCGGCACTTCGTCGTGCGTATCTTCTCCTCTTTCTCATCGCCGACGCAGGTGGATTGCAGGACTGCTCGCGCCTCCAACTCGTCATTGAATTTATCAACTTTTTCCTCTCCCCTCTCTCAAAGCGTTCTCAGACGTACACACTGCTTTGTTTTCGTGTGTGTGTGTGTGTGTGTGTAAAACACGAGTGAGGTGCAAAACGTGGGAGCGAGCATGTCGTCGGCCGCTACCTTGCCGAGTGAGGAAGAGTATCCGTCCGTCCACCTTCTTATCCTCATCACGGGCAGCGTGGCAGCGGTGAAGACAGGGCTGTTGCTGGATCAACTCTCCTCCGAGCGGTGCAACATTCGCATTGCGGCCACGCAGTCGGCCTTCCACTTCCTCCATCGGGCGCAGCCATCGAAGACGGGTATACCGTTTCAAAGCATCATCGCAGATGAGCTGGAATGGAGTGAGTGGCAGGTGATGAGCGACCTGGTCGTGCACATCGAGTTGCGTCGCTGGGCAGACCTCGTGGTGATCGCGCCGCTGGATGCCAACTCCCTCGCGAAGATTGCTACAGGCTTGTGCGATAACCTGGTCACGAGTGTGATGCGTGCCTGGGAGGTACAACGGAAGCCAGTGATTGTGTGTCCTGCCATGAACACCGCGATGTGGATGCATCCCATCACCACGACCCAGCTGAGCCGACTGGCGGAGTGGTACTTGGATCGAGAGGTGGTAAGCAGCGTCCTCGATGCGGGGGCCTTCCCGCCCGAAGGACAACTGGGAGCCGAGAGCCCCACCAGAAGGACGGAGCCGCCGCCGACTGGCCTGCTCGGGCGGGTTCCGTACGTCCTGCTCAATGGGGAGAAGGCGGCCGCGACGGAGATGCTGCCGCCTCCCACGCCTGCCGAAAACGCTGACACTGCAGTCGGAGAGGTCTCCCTTCCTGCAACGCTGAAGGAGGCGATGTTCCAGGTAGTCGGGCCGGTGTGCAAGCGCCTTGCGTGTGGCGATACGGGAGTTGGCGGCATGGCCAGTGTGGAGGAGATCGCGCTGCACATTCGCCATACGATGGAGCTCATTCGCGAAAAGAAAAAGCTGCAGTACCGCCAGCAGCTGTCACGGCAGGAGGCTGCGAACAGCTCCCAATCCCCTTCGCTGCCCTTAGTCGTTCCACCCGCGGATGGAAGCGCGGTGCAGTGCGCTGACCCCATCACCGCAGAAGCAGATAAAAAGACATCAGATCCGGGGTCAAAGGCTACTTTGTCTTCGCAAGCTGCATCCACGATGACGAACTCTACAGCTCCCCAAAATGCGGAGGCGAAGTAGGAAAAAAGATAGCAGAGAGACACAGAATGAATATCTGTTTCAGGCGAGCTCTTTTATCTTTTTTTTTCTAATCTGAAGGTACCGTCTAATGCCAAAAGTATGTTCACACAATCCTTCCAAAGAGGAGGCAGAGTTGTTCGAACGATACTTCCTCTCTTTCTCTCTCTCTCTCCCCACACAAAAAAGTAACGCAAAAGTGCGTCTGGCAGAGAAGGATGGAGGGAGGGGGAAGGGGGAAGAAAAACAAAAAGGTGGTTCCATCCCTCTGTCCGTAGCCACGCCACAAATCTTCTTCTCTCTTCCATCCTCCTTCTCCTCTTCCACCTTCCTCACTGCTTCGTCTTCCCCTCTCCTCTCTTTTCAACTCTTCGGTGGTATCGATAAGAAAAGTTTCATGGTCATGACCAACACGTCGCATGTGCATCTTTCCGCTCACCGGTAAATCATCGGTCTTTCCCTCCTCTCGTAGATTTTTGGGGGGGGCAGGAAAAAGAGGAACGCGGTCGCCGGCATCGTACATGTAGGCGTAGGAGCTTGAGAAGATGCTTTCCTCAAAAAAAAATAAGCAGATCGCTCCATTCTTGTTGAGCATACGGTGCTGCGGGGGAGTCTATCCATACACCTAAACAGGGGCGCTTTTCAGGGAAGTCGTTTGCCGCTGCCTTTCACTAGAGCAGGCTTTGTTCCTTTCCGCCGCCTATTTTCTCTTTGCATACGCTACTTTCCTCCCTTTCTACTCGCATAACAGCGTCACTCGCCTTCCCCCACTTCCTCCTCACCCCTCCGTATTGCCACACTGCCTAAATATACACACACACGCTCTCACTCTCACACATACACACACCTGGTGAGCAGAAAATAAAAAGAAGAAGGAAAGCAGAATGAAAAGGCGGCATCTACATTCTCTCTAAGAAAAACCCTTTCGCTGTCGCTCCTCCCCTCCTTTATCGTCTACTGCTCTCCTTGTTCTTCCTTCGTCGCTCTCCCTCTCTCCCCTTCTGTTTACTTCCCTTCTTTGTGGCTGTTTTCTTTTCGAAGACGTGTTCCCTATTCGCTGATGTCCAAGTTCTACAGCGCAGAGACGCAGCAAGGCCACTCGCCTCACTTCTTCCACTACATCAAGAAAATTGCAGAGGCGACGTCAACGCAGGAGGAAGACCAAATTATCGAGGCGGATCTCGCAGATCTGAGGAGAGCGCTCACGGAACGTGTAACAAAAAATGATGACATGTTGAAGGAGTATGCGGTGCGTGCCTATTACGCGGAGCTGCTGGGCCACTCGGCGGAGTTCGCCTACATTCACTGCATTAATCTCGCTTGTAGCCCTACTCTAAGTTGCAAGAAGATGGGCTACCTCGCGACAGGGCTTATGGTCAGCCCCAACAGTGAGCTCATGTACCTGCTAGTTGCCACAATTCAGCGAGACCTCAAATCTCCTAACTACTATGAGGTGGCCGCGGCGTTAACGGCGGCGACTACCATGCTGCGAACAGAACTGATGACGGTGGTGAACGGTGAACTCGGTGGGTTGCTGCTACATGAAAAGCCGCTGGTGCGCCGCAAAGCAGTCGATGCGATGCGTGCCTTTTACGTCCGCTCCAACGCGGCCATCGGTGACGTGGCAATGTTCCGGCAAGCCCTCTGCGACCGCGATCCTTCGGTCATGGATGCAGCGACGCGCCTTCTACAGGAAGTGATTCTCCGCGACTCGAAGTCGCAGCTCGACCTGTTGGACTCCTTCCTTCAGATTCTTTCTCAGGTGATCGAGCGACGCTTACCCCGCACTTACGACTATCATCGAATGCCCGCGCCGTGGTTGCAGATCCGCGCCATTCAGATCATAACCCTCCTCATCGGCGGCGACTTACGACGCGCTGAGAAGGCCGCACCAGTTCTGCAAGAGGCTATGCGACGCGCTGACAACGGCAAGCATATTGGCTTTGCCGTTATCTGCGAGCTGATCCGCACTGCAGCCAGCATTCCAGCACTTCCCGAGCTTCTGCAACTAGCCGGAGAAGCCGTGTCCGGTCTGATCAACGCACGCGACCCCAATCTTCGATGCGCGGGTATCCAAGCCTTGAGCTACATGGTGCGCGTTGAGCCTACCCTCGCCGCGGATAATCAAGAGATCGTCATGTGCTGCCTTGAGGACACCGATGACACCATTCGACGCAAAACGATATGGCTTCTTTTTGCCGTCTGCAACGAAGACAACATCGGCCCTATCGCTCAGCGCCTGATTCGGTTTCTAGGGAAAGTAGGGGACCGCTTTCTGAAACGCAGCACCACGCGCGGGCTGTGCCGGTTGATGGAGCAGTACGCCTCCGATCCGTGGTGGTATATCAGCACCATGAATCGAGTCCTCGCTGTGGCGGCGGACTGCGTGCTGCCCACCACCATTCAACGGATGCTCCGACTCATCGCCGAGGGCCAGGGTATCAGCGAGGAAGCCGACGCAGCTTTTCGAGTGCGCTGTGTCGAGGCGTACGTTGCGCTGACAGGCGGGGCGTCGATGCCGTCGCTCAACAACGGCGGTAGTGGCGGCCGCCGCTCTCCCCGCGTCAGCGGTTCTGTTTCTGTCCCCGGCAAGGCCTCCTTGCCCTCGCCAGTTCAACCGGTTCCAGAAGTCTTGAAACGAATTGGAGCGTGGGTGATGGGCGAATACGGCTTTCTCGCAAATGGAGTCAGCAGCGACATGTTAATGGATCGGCTCTGCGACTGGATCGAGCACACCGATGACAGCGAGACCCGCTGCTGGGCTCTTACCGCCTTGATGAAGGTGATGGCGCAAACATCTTCGCTCACGGAGCAGGAGTCCGTTGCGGTGCCTGACTATGTCGAGGAATTGGTCCGCCACTTCCAAGATAGTCGATGTGTTCCGCTACAGCAGAGATGCTATGAATTTTTGGCGTTAAGACGCTTGAAACCGGCGCCTCTTCGTGCGGTGTTGCCCATGGATGGCTTCTGTGAGGACGTCGGTGCGGATCCTGAGCTGCATTTCCTTGATACATTCGTCAACGCTGCGGTAAAGAAGGGAGCCCGAGGTTATGCCCTGCCAGCCAACTTGCGCAACCTTCAGCAGCGGCTTGAGTCGAGCACGGCAGTAAGTGCAACTGCATCGGCACTGCGGACGGAAGCCTATACGCCCGCACGCCCTACTGAAACGCGACAGGTATGGTCGGCCGCAGGCGTTGCCGAGGCAACACTGGCAACAGGGAGAATCTGTACCGGTCTCGAAGGTCTCGCAGCTCCAAGCGCGGGGCCCGTCCAAAGTGTACTGCAAGATAGAGAGCGGCTGGTGCTTCCCTCGACTGCCACGAAACGATGGGGTGTGCCTAACATTCATGAGGAGGAGGCCGCGGCGACGGAGATGCGCTTGCAGGCCGCCGCCGCTGCGGCGGTGGGTGGTGGAGGTATAGTGTGGGGACCTTCGGGTGTTGTGGGTGATAAAGGAGGAGTGGTTTCTGCGGGGATGCCGCCGTCGACCTGCGCATTTCAGGAGGAGGCTGGAGGTGCTGCTGCCTTCGTCGCTTCTTCGGCGGCCTCGTCTCAAGCCGCCCGCGCAGTGCGGCCGGTGTCGGCGAAAACCACCAAATTTGCGAAGAGTATTTTCGCCGGGGGGCGAAGAAAGAAGAACGGCGAGGGCTCCGCTGGCCGAGCCCCCTTCACGCTCCCATCACCCCCGCCCGGCGCGGAATCCTCGAAGGCGATGGATGCCCTCTTTGCGCCATGTGATGCACCTCCCACTCCGGACGCGCCCTCCATTGCGAACACCTCGGCGAGGGGCGGCTTGTCTGGCTTATGGCAACCTGGTGATGCCTCGGCGGACTCGGGTCTTGCCGAGAGGTTGGCGAGAGCCCCTTCCAGTGCCATTATCGTCACCGCCGCCGGCGACTACGCACCGCGACCGGTCGACACATCTTTCACGACAGCGCATTTTGAGCGCGCCTGGACTGCGGCAGGCTCACTATGTGAGGCTTCTGGCTCGCTGGAAGTGGCAGACCTCAACGACTACACATTACCAGGGAGCTACCTGCCGCGTCACATCCTGCGCGCCGCGTCGCTGCGTGTGGTTGAGATCATTGGGAACGAACTTGTGGCTGCTGCGGAGTTGCCTTCACCAATCGATGGTGCAGAGCAGTACCTTCTAGCGCACCTTGTCGTCGCCCCAAACTCGCAAAGGGTGACCGTAACCGTTCGCTCACCGCACCGAGGCCTCAGCGAAGAAGTTGTTGGCAGGTTGCAGAGGAGCAACTGATGCGATGATAAATGATACTGGTAAGAGGAAAATGGATGAATGTGCCGCTTCGAGAGTAGACGCCTTGACACGAGCGCTGCTATGGCGCCTCAACTGCTTTTCTTGGTGGGGGAGGGGTGCAGTTTCTCAGTTGCACGTGTAGCTTCCTGTCTGCGGTGTACAGGGGAGAGGGCGGAGGGGGAGATATGCGTTTTTGATCATCGGCGAAAGGCGTGAGTGTGCGGCTCGTGTTGGTGTTGCTTTTGCGTTTTGTTCTTATTCTCTCGCGCGCTCTCACCTCGCTCCCTTTTGCTCGTATCGGTGTCGTAAAAGGGAGGGCAGACGCCGCTCTTCTCGTGTCTCTCGTTTCTACCGATCCATTGGCCTTCATTGCTTCCTTCCTTTTCTGACAACTCCGCCTTCACGTTTGAGAGGGGCCTGGGGGGGAGGGGGAGGAAACTGCCCGAATGGACTCGGCAGCGGAGGGAAATATGGCGTCGACCGAGCTTTCCCTCCCCACCCTTTCGAGAGGGGAAGGTTTTGAGTTGGGGGTGGGGTGGGAGGATGTTTTTAATCTCCCTCCCTCACTCCCTTTTGCACTGTCGTGACACTCTTTTGGACTGAGCGAGGCAAAGAAACAAAAGGCAGACGGGAAAGGAGTTTGGAGCGTATGCGAACCCACGCTGCCCACTTTCCTGGCGCTATCCCTCATGGGCCTGCACTTTTTGACGTCCTGCTTGCGCATGCGGCTCCTCTGCCTCTCCCTCTCTCTCTCTCCATGGCCGAGGAAAAGAGAAGGACACTACTCTGCCACATAATACGAAATCCCCCGTGGAGAAGTCTGTGCCTATGTGTCTCCCCGCCTGACCTGCGTACCGGGCCTTGTCTTTTCTTGGCGAAAGCTACTTGAGTATTTTGCAGGCGGTGCCACGAACCTTCACACTCTTGGCTACACCCCCCTTTTTTTACCTCATCTTCTTTACTTTCGTTTTGACTCCTCCTCTCTCACGGAGGCAGTGGTACGCGTAACTCCAACGTCGCTCAGTGGAAGTGGCGAGAGTTTTAGCCATCTACACCACGCGGCTGCAGGCGAGCCGACCTAGCACAAGAGCTCGCATCGCGCCAACGCATATGCAAACCTCTCCGAGCGGCGATCTCACAGGCGCACCTCCAGCGGGGCAGCAGAATAAGAAGGATGGCGGTCGCCAGAAGAAAAAGGTAGAAAAGGAGTTCATCTTTGATCGCTATCCTAGTCGGAAGATTGCTTTACGTCTGGCCTATCACGGCCATGTGCACGACGGCCTCGCGAAGCAGAAGGAGACAGAGAATACCGTAGAGGGGCATGTGTGTGATGCCCTGCGACGCTTGCGACTCATCCCGGAGGATGGACCGCACGACTTCGGTCGCTGCGGTCGCACCGACAAGGGGGTGAGCGCTCTCGGTAACGCCTTCTCTTTCACAGCTCGCGCTTCCTGCACGGCGGATGCAGAACCCCAACTGGCGCCCTTGGACTACTGCAATATGTTGAACAACGTCCTCCCGTCCACCATTCGCACCATCGGCTTTGCCTACGTTGGCGCCGATTTCGATGCCCGCTTCTCGTGCGTGTGTCGCACATATCGGTATTACTTCTGTCACCGCGGGTTGAACGTCGAGGCGATGCAGGAGGCTGCCGCTCACTTGCTTGGAACGCACAACTTTCGCAACTTCTGCAAAATGGACGTGGTGAATGTGAGCAACTTTACGCGAACGGTGCAGTCGGTTGGTGTGTACCGGAGTGAACTGCTCCCAGAACTTATCTCTTACTTGGAAATCACGGCCAACTCATTTCTGTATCATCAGATCCGCTGCACGATGGAGGTGCTCTTCCTCGTTGGTCGCGGGCTTGAGCAGCCGAATGTCGTGCCAGCGCTACTTCACCGCGGCGATCGCAAGCCTGTATACCCGCTTGCGGACAGCACCCCCTTGGTGTTGTGGGACTGTAAGTTTCGTGGGCTTCAGTGGAAGCTTTCGCATCGTGCCTTCCAGGCTGCCGAGCAAGAACTGCAGGACGTCAGTACAGCGTTGCTCATACGAGCGACTTCAGCCGCTGCCATGCGGACGCAACTTTTTCGCTGGTACGCAGGGGAGTTGAGCGCGCCTGGTGAGACGGCATCGACAACTTCTGATGCGAAACGCGAATCGAGAACGGTTGCGAACGAAAGGTGCCGTGACCCCAAGTGGGTCGCTCCGACCGTCACTACAACGGCGACGCAAGGCAATGGCGCTGGCCTTGTTGTTCGCCACAGCCCCGACTATAGGCGGCAGGACAGTTGGTCAATCACGGGCTGCGACTGGACAGAGCCCGGTACGCAGGGGCTCTTGAAAGCCCGCAGACGAGATTTGCTGAGCTATCTTCGCGCAGAGAAGAACAATGCGGATCCGTGTACGTTGTCCACCCTCTCTGTCGTACCACAACCAGGGGATGGCATGCTCGTCTCATCGTCTGGATATGTACCGCTCCTCAACCGCGAGGTGGAGCGTACTTATGCGCAGGAGGTCCAAGAGCTCAGTGAGAAGAAGCGAGCGCGGTACGAGGTGAATGAGGCGAAGAAGGTTGCCGCGCTTAACGAAGGTGACACCGTGCAGTGAAGCATACCAGCAAGGATGGCTTGTCCCCGTTACTAGCGCGCGCCGAAGCATTTCCTCAGCAGGGAAAGGTGCGAGGGTCACGTTGAGACGTCCCCTATCCTCCTCGCATATTTCTCTTCACGCTGTCTATTTTTTTCTCCCTCTTTCGTGACTAGAGAGACGCACGGGTGTGAGGAGACTGGCTTGTGAATTGAATTCCTGAGCACACTCTGTAGCGGCTGTGACATCTGTCGAAGATGAGCAATGCTAGTAGCCGCTGGATGCCGCCCGTCTGCACTCACGTGCGCACACCACATGAGACCCTTGCAGATACACAAAATGAAAAGTGGTAGGAGAAATAAGGTGACTCCGCAGCTGTTCTCCTTTGCGGAGAGAGGAAAGGAAAGGGAGTACTTTTCCTAATCGGATAAAACAAACAGAAAAAAGAGAGGCGATAACCATCACGATCTGCGCATTGCATTCATGCACGCGCAGGGGTGAATTTCCTCGGAAAGAGGCGAAAGTAAGCCGGGCTTTGTACTTTCGATAGCGCAGCACCTCTTCTTGGCGTCGACAGTGCCCCTTCCCCCTTCGATCCCTCGAGTCATCCCTCTTTTTGTGTGGGCGCGTGAAGTTGCAAGCCCCACTTCAGCATCCAATGCGGTGGTGTGGCGTTGAACCAATGACGGCGTAGATCCACCACCACCACTATTACCTTCACTCACCCTCGCACCGAAAGAAAATTCGCTGGGCATGCGGCCAGTGCCAACCTCTTCCATTACTCCGCTGCCCCTTGGCCCCCTTGGCGGCATCATCATCTCGGTCTTCACCTACTTCTCTCCCCTTTCCTCATTTTCTTCTCCTCCCATTCCCTCTCATTATCACGTTTTGGCTGCCGTGCTCTGGGCAGTCACCAAGGTACGTGGTGATAAGATACGCTTATCTATTGCTGCGCCTTTACATTGCCTTAACCACCTTTTCCCTTCCCTTTCTGTTGTGGTTTGGCTTTCCTCGCCCCCTCCCTACGTTGCTTTCTTCTCAACTTCTTTTGTGTTCCGCTCTCTATTCTTCTCACACTTTCGTTGCCCCCTCTTTTCGTTTTAAGAATTGTGTCACGCAAATTTTCCTACTCCTTTTCCCTAACTAACTTTACGGACTGTTCGATCTCAGCATCTTTTGGTTCCCAAGGGAGGTGCAGCCTTCCAATTCTCCGCATGTTTGTTTCCTTTGTCTTCGTTGTGCCTGCAGAGACCGAATCTATCCTTCAGCGCACATTCGAGCACAACCCGTGAACCTCGTCTGCGTAAATATGGGGAAGAACAGGAGGATCACGTCTGAAGTACACACACACACTAATTCTCTATCTTTCCATTCCTCTTCTTTGCGTGTTTCTACATAGTCTCAGCCGGCCTGTTTGTGTGTGTGTGTGTGTGTGGAGAAAAGGGGGTGTGCCTGTACTACCTGCTGGCACTGCGCCTCCTTAGCACCATTTGTTTCCCTCGTAAGTTCTGCACGTCTGCCTCTCTCTCTCTCTCCTCTCCCCTTCACCCGTTTTTTCTAAAGGGGAAAGACAGGGAAAGCTCTGGTCACCTTGGCGCGGGAGACGTGACGTCACCCTCCCCCCTCCACTTCTTCATGCTGTTGTTTTGTTTTGCCCGAGGTGTTTTTCTCTCATGTGCGCCGCCCGGGAGGACAGCAATGTGGCTCACTTCTTCCTCGCCGTCGATACCGCCGGTATTCTTCACTGCTACCGCTATCTGGAGGAGGAGGAGGAGGAGGAGGAGTGCGATTGGGGTGCTGATGATGGCGATGTCGGTCGTGACGATGAAGGAAGTGCGTGCCGTGCTGCTCGCTTAGTACATCTGTGGTCTCGCGGTATGCACGACGCGCCAACGCCAGGTGCACTAGCGAATCCGGAAGATACTACGTCGCCCGTGAAGATGACGAACTCTTCTTCTGCCTCAAAGCGTAGGGAGCGTCTTGGCTTCTACTGCCTCTTGTCGAAGCGGCTGCGTAGTTTGCCCCACTCTTCTGTCACGACCATCCTCCCTCATGCTGCAGCGGACGAAGGCGACACCGTCACACCCACGTACGACGGCAAGTCTTCCCCATACCGGCTAGGTGTTTTCGGAAATACGAGAAAAAACGGCGTGCTCTCCGCTGCTGCTCTGCTACGCCCAGCAGAGAGCGAAAAATGTGAAGCTTCTGCTGACGCGGCGAACATCAGGGGTCACCAAAAGGGGTCAACAGTATCGCTGAGGGTACCTCCAGAGGAGACGGACGGGACGAAGGGTGTACCGGAGAGCGCGAGTCCCAATTCAACAACATCGTGCCCTTTCTGTACCTTCTCAGCCGCACAAGCTGCGGGGCAGTACTCGAACAGCAACGCAATCAAGGCAGGCTCTCCCTTGTCTTCGACCTCTAACACTCGTCATAAAGAACTGTTCCACTCGAGTGACTTCATGGCTCGCCTGCTACCTCTTGAAAACAGAAGCATGAATAGAATTGATATGGTTCCGCTCGAGGAGAAGAACATCTCTGATACCGAATGGGGCGTCCAATCACCAAGCCAAGCGGGAAGCGCTGCCGCCGAAGTGTTGTGGTACTGGCGCTGTCCCCGCAGCCTCCTCGATGCGGCTAGTCCCCCTTCCTCCAGTGCACAGCAGTCTCGCTTAGCACGAAAGAAGAGCGCCGATTCTTCCTTCGCGAATAATGGGCGTGCATATGACCGGAGCCGTCGAAGCAACGACACAGCAGTTGTGTCTTCAAATCAGGAGAACGATAACATTCGAGCACCACACGTGTGGCTGCCCCTGCCACAGGCAGTGAGATTCTGGAACTCTTTCTGCTGTTTCCATCATCGTCTACTGTCCTTGGGCAACACACGGGAGACTTTTCGAGAGTTCGACCTCCTCTCTGGCACTCCCATCGGGTGCGCTGTGGGGGCTTGTGACTTCGGTGATGCGGCATCTGAAACGTCTTCATGCCGTTCCGTACAGGCCTCCCCTTCTTCCATTTCCACGGACGGCAGCGGCTGCACCACTCCGGTGGTGGGCAGGGAAGACGGCACCCAGTTTTCTACAAGTGAAGCGGCAAAACCTCGAGAGGTTCTTTCATTGACAGTGCAGCGCTTCGAAACACTGCTGATACAGACCCCAGCTTCACACTCGTGCACTTCCGCCCCTGATGGACAGAAGCGAAGCCAAGGGACACGTAGGTGTATCGCCACTCTCGTGGCTCACACGACTCAGGTGACGGTGAGGTGCGGTGCTGCGCGACGGCGCCCATGCAGTGCATCTTACGACACTCTACGAGATTCCACTGAGGAAAGCTACAAACACAAATCTCTTTCGCCCTCCTCCTCGCCGCCACCCCCACTCTCACCGGTTCACTCGGCAAGAAGGCGGAGTCATCACAGTAGCACAAGTGCGTCGGACATCGATATGGATATCCTATCGGGTCGCAAGCGCCCTCAATCTCCTTCCCGACTCAAGCGGTCAGCCAGTTCGTCGAGTTCGTCGTCCTCGGCGACAACCGAGTCGAGCGGATTCCAGGAAGGGGGCAACGAGAGCGTAGCAGCGGATCATCAAAGTACGGGTGGTTCCCCTACCACACCGCGACAGCTTACTAACGAGATTCCACTGCGCTGCGGACCTGACGGATGTGTCTACGCTGTGCGCGGAGCATCCTCGGTATCAACGCCTGTCGCGGCGCGTCGCTCTCACAGCACGGCATCAGGGAGCGCGGCGCGGCGTCAGAGGGAGGCCTCACGTATTGGAAAGCCACTCTTGCAGCTGCGTTCTCCGTTGGTGGAGGCCTTTTGGATTGCACTGCCTTCGGCTACGCGGAATCTGTGCAACACATCGTTTGATTCCTCGCTGGTGCGTGGAATTCCTCGTCGACCGCCGGGGACATCGTGTAGCAATTACGTTGAGGTTCAACCTGTTCCGTGGATGCCTTGCTTCGCCTTTCAACTCCGCACGGCGGAGAGCTGCGTACGTCATCCGCCCCGTGGCACATTCGCCTCAGAGGCTGGGGTAGGTGCCGAAACGGTCTCGACGCGTGGGTTTCTCCTCGAGGGGGTGTCACAGGAAGTTCCCGTCTCACCGCCACCGCTTGTCTCCTATTCGGGGGACTGTCCCCGCATCTTCCGTCCGCTTTCCGCGTATGATCTCCGGCACGCTGTCCATGGCACGGCACGCCATAGTGGTACACCACCTCATGAGACGCACGCGTCCGATCACGTGAGGCACACCGAAGATCACCTTACAAACGTTGCCCGGGGAACCAATGCACGGGGAGAAGAACGGCAGCTGGACGTCCCGCACAGAACGCGCCACCGGAGCTCCTCCAAGTCGTCCGTCCAGGGCAGCAACGGCAGCAGCTTTGCTCACCGCTTCAGCGCCCCACCGCGGCGCTTTATTCCTGCATCAAGTTTCTTTGATGATAACTTTGAGCCGCTTTTATTGCTAGGTCATGGAGTTGGGGGAGCAGTGCTCCTGACCCGCCATCGCGTAACGGGCGTCTTCTACGCTGTCAAAGTGCTTATCGTACGGGACTACGAAAGCGAGCGTGATATTCTGCAGGAGCTGCGCGTGCATGCCATGCTAGAGCACCGACACATCGCACGCTACCACGCATGCTGGTCTGAGGTCATCTCTGCCACACGGGCGCAGCAGCTCGCCTTTATCGGCTTGTGCCACCCTGAAGAAGCACAGCTGCCAAGACGTGGCCGAGTTGATTCCGTTGCGTCCTCCTCAACTACCCTTCAAGCGAGTCACCGAGGGGCCCCAGCGCTGATTGCGGCAGACCGTGAGAGGGGTAACAGCTGGTGGAGCTCACCGAGCACCCCTGCCGAGAAACCGTCGGGTAGGACCCGGCTCCGCAGCGCGCCGGGCGGATGGAAACACCTCATGATCCCCAGCCAGATGGGTGTGACGCTAATGGGCAGCGAGTCCGCCAGTGAGATGGTGACACCGACCGCGAAGAGGACACAATCCGGTTCTGGCTTCGGGCGGAACCCCTGGAGCTCCGCGATCGTAGACGAGTACGTCAGCAGTGATGGAGTAAACTCCACAGAAGAGGAGGACGAGGCCAGTGAAATGGAATCACGGGAGATTCTGCAGCATCAAAGACGTAGTACGCAGGACATCACCTCAGCCTTCCCTTCCTCTCCTTTAAACGGGAGTCGAAAAATCGGTGCAGTGATCGGCCCCGCTTCCCACTTGGCGATGAGGTCACCACTGGAGGATACCACAGCTCTTTCTTCTCACCCACAAAGTCTAATCATGTCTTCGGCGTCACAAGGCCGTCCAACTCGTGTGGGGCATGTCCAGGAGGGGAACAGGCCTGAGAGGGCGGTGCGGAGCGACTTCACATCTCCTTTCTCTGGCACAGATGATACGGAAACAAGCGAAGAGAGCGATAACTGGACAGGTGTCACCGCTGCAGACGATGCTGCACCGCCGTACCGCACTGTGATTGGATCTCGTGCGGTATTTTTGCAGATGGAACTGTGCCAGGTAACGCTCGCCCATTTCCTAGCGACGCGCACCGAGGTTGACCGGGTTGAAAATCTAATCATCCTGCGGCAGCTGGTGGCTGGACTACGCTATCTGCATCAACGCGGTATTCTTCACCGCGACGTGAAGCCGTCGAATGTGTTTCTGGACTATCGTTGCCAATACGACGAGATAGACCCGGTGGAGTGCCCCTCCAGCGATTTTAGTGACGGCGACACTCAAAGCACTAGCTGGAGCAGCATGGAGGGCAATGCCGTGCATGACCCACAGGGTTCGGACGAGACTGAGCAAACTCTATCTTCGACTCTGATGGCTCACCGCCGACGACTCAAAGTGCCGTTTCGGCAGCCCCCACCGGCCACAGGGGCGACAAGCGGGCCTGTGGTGTCGTGCCGTAGCCACACGTGGCAGCACTGGCATCTCAACGAGAGTTTTTCCCCTGTTATGGGGCTGAAAGAGGGAGAGGTGGCCGCAGCGTCCCTCGACAACCGGCCTTCGTGGGAGGACAGCCGAGCTGCTCTGGATCTCCTCCTACGCAAGCCTCTTGAGAACTCTTCCGATATGGTGTATAAGTGGCTGCTCCGTCATCCCATTTCGTCTCGAGGCGAAGAGGCGTGGGGTGCGATGCTGCCAACCATGAATGGGGGGGAGCAGACGGAGGCGCTCGCCAAGGACACTGCGCTCAAGGGTCCCGTTCGTGAGACACCAAGGCGGCGCGAACTGAAAAGACTAGAGGGCTGGCTGCGGAACCGCCTTGTCCAAGTGCGCTTGGGTGACTTTGGTCTAGCCAAGTTTTTTGCTCAGCAGGGAATGCAAGTGAATGGCTTTGAACCGACAAACGAGTCGAACACCGTCGGAGCAGGCTCTCCCCTGTACGCAAGCCCAGAGCAGCTCAAGGGTAGTCGATGCACACCAGCCTCTGATGCGTTCGCTTTGGGAGTCATACTCGCTGAAGTGTATCTGCAGCCGAAAACTATCGCTGAGCGTCTCACGGTGTTGCGGGAGGTGCGCGATGGGGTGTACCATGAGCCGGCCTTGCTGGCCCAGTTCCCAGAACTCAAGCTCGTGCGGCGCTTAACCGCAACGGATCCGGCACGGCGCATGTCCTTGGCGGCCGTGCAGAAAGCTCTGAGGGCGCATCTTCTCAACGCTCTTCAAGCGAAGGTGCGCCAACTCAACAGCATTTGATGTCGTGCTTCCGAGGTCCACTTTACTTTTTTTTGAAAATGTGCTATCCCTTCCCCCTCGCTCTCCCTGTCGACCCGTGACCTCCTTCCGGTGTCCTCATCGGCATAAACGCCCCCCCTTTTTTTGTTCCCTTTTCAGCTCGTTCGGGCATAGGAGGAGAAGAAGTCTGGTCTTACCATGAAGCTCGTCGGAGGCCACGCACACCCTGGTGGCTTCCTTTTGCTCTCATCACTCTTTCTGTGTCCCTAGTTGCCCCCCTTTTCCCTCTCTCTCACTCTCTCCCCAGCCGTACTGTGAGGCAGCGATCGTGCGGATCCTACTAAGCAAGCCTAATCCAAAAATAGGAAAGGCCTCTGAAGCGTCTTGCGGCCACGCATCCAGCCATCTTGGAGTGACTCCGCGGCAGAACACCTACGGCGATGAAGTGGAGGAGAGCTTTGAAAAGAGGACACTGCTGCTTTTAGGCCCCAGTACAGAAGCAGCTTCTGCCCCGGCAACATCCCGCGACGGTGAAGCGAAGGCTGCTGCCCAGGGGGAGGGGGGTTCTCACTCTTCCCCTTAGTGCTCTTTCGTTTCCCTCACTCTTGTGTCGCTCTCCCCTCCCCTCCTCCTCCTTTTTTTTCCTTTGCCTTGTTTTTTTCTTATTTGCGGTTGTCCGGTTGGATAATGGGCAGGCGGCCACTACGAAGGGAGAGGAGGGAAGAAAGTCACGGGATTCGTGGCGCGAGATCGAGTGAATTGCCAATGCGCCGTTGGATATCGCTGGGGGGCTGGTGTGGGCCTTCGCTTATGCTTGCGAAACTGGGACTTCGTCCGCCCGAGGAATCCCTCCCGTTCGACATGGTTCGCTGCACCTTCGACGGTTTGGTGGAGTTGACGGCGAACGGCTTCTCCTCATCATTGCGGCCCCTTGCACCGGCACCGCTCACGACATCTGCCTCTCCAGCAGTCGCTGAAGAGGCTTCCTCGTACGTGTTTTCCACTCTCAAAGAGGATGGGTACTTCCCGAGTGTGCGCGACTCTGCCTCAGCTGCGTTTACCGCCGACCCCGTGAGCATCTGGATGCTCTTTCGTAGCCAACACGCCTGCTTCGCTCACTTCGACCTCAACGATCCAGGCATTCAGACCGAGCTGCAGCGACGCATTCGAGCATGGGAATTACTCCTAAGTGGAAAGGAGAGCGGGACGGAGAGGGCGGCCGTTACATTCCTGCGTACCGTCATTGCGGAGGACCCGGCGGCGGAGATCGAGATGCTTCCCCGATTCCATGAAGCGGTCCGAGGGCGTACTCGTGGGCGACTTGCTTTCCGTACAGTGCTAGTGGTCCACGATCAAGCGGGCTCCACCGGCCCTCTCTGCGCTTTTCCTCGAGAGACGGCAGACCATCAGACGCCGTGCATCGTGTGGAATATCAAGCGGAAGCGACCTGCGGGAGATCCTGCCAACGACGCGCCTGCAACGTCTTCCGTATCCGGATCTCTTTTAGCGAACAACGAGAAAACGTTGGCGACTGCACCGACGTCTTCTCTACTGGACGAGTGCCACGACGGTTATCAAACAGTGCTCACCACCATGAGCAAGGAGGTGAAGTGGCGCACTCTAGAGTCGACACTCCCGTCATATGAGGCCTACATGCGATCTCGCGGAAAGCCATTCGACCCCTACACAGAGCTCAGCAAAGTGGCGGGGGTGCCAGCCATTCGAGGTACCTGCACCGGCTTCGGCTCCACCTTTTCTGCAGCTCTGGGTCGGTGCGTACACTGCGGCTGCACAGATGGCCACGCTGTGCAAGCAACACTGTTTGATACGAACAGGAAATGGAGAGATGAGGAGGTGGATGCGCTCCTTCTGCAATACGCAATGAACCGGTGTGATGAGGTGGCGGCGGTGGAGGCAGCGGCGCAGCAGCATGGCCGAAGTGCACATGAAACATGGGTAAAATTGCGAGCTCTCCTCTCCGATTGAATTCTGTGTTCTTCTCAAGAGAAAGCACGCGGGGAGGAGCGGAGTGGCTGTCGGGTCGCAAGAAGACGGTAGACGAGGACAAGAAGGCAGAGAAAGAAGAGGGGCCCGCGCATCTTAGCGGATCACATCCAACCACACGGGTTGTGCTCGCCTGCGGAAAGTGAAAAGGATGGGGAGGCGGGAGAAGGGCAGAATGTGTCGCCTTTCTCTCTGTATCGAAACTAGTTGAGTATCCATTAGCCTACTGCGCGTGAATTTCGTCCTCCACACCCTTCCCCTATACGTATAGAGAGAGCGGTAGAGAGATGTTCCGGGCGTGTGAGGCTGTCGGAGCGCCCCTCCCGTCTCACGGGCTCACCGCACGGGGGAAGCCGACCTGAAATGAAAAAAGGTGATTTCTGCTGCGGATAAGGTGTGTGATGGAGATGAGTAGGATGCGTCTGTGCGAGCTACTCGCTATTTCTCCCTTCCTCTCCCCTTACCCTTTTTCATCGCCCGTGATTCGTTCCGCTGCCTCCCTCGACCATCACTCTCTGTCTCGCGTACGGAATGCACACACATCATTTTTCTAGCCATCTCGACCCTGCGCTGGTGCTTCGTTCCTCTCCGAATGAGATACGCACAAGCGCACGCGCAGTGCGGAATCCTTGAGATACCGTTGTGCACAAGTAGGAAAAGCGAGACTGCAAAGCGATTTGTGGCCTTTCCAGTGCATCTCTTTCCTTCAATTCCGCTTTCTCTCTCTCGATCTTTTTCTTTCCTCCACGTATTCGTTACCATGTACGTCTCCTCGTTCCACGCATCCTTGCACTCACTTCGAACCACGCACACATACTCTACATATATATACTTATATATATGTGTGTGTGCGTGTATTTGTTTGTGTGTGTGTGTTTGAAGCGTGAGACGAACGCTACACACAAAAAATGAAACTGTGTTAGGGCGTACGGAGCCGCAAAATGGGGTGCTCTAGACGCTGCGGCTTGAACGTTGCGCTGCTATGTATTCAGGTGCTTCGTTCTCTGTTCCGCCTTCACCTTCTGTATCTTGCGCTTGCCGCTATCTGTGGCATTTTGACGGGTGGGTGGTCATAATTTCGCTCTGCCTCCCCCCTCCACCGCCCTCCACCGCCCTCCATTACCTTTAGGCACTAAGGATAATCCGGTATCGCCCCTCTCCGTCTTTCCCCCATTCTCGTCTCCCTGCTCCTGGTTTCTCTTCGTGACGTCACGCCGACATCCCTCTGCCGTCTGGGCTTTCACTTTCTTCTCACTTCACACGCACCATATCTACACATACATAAGCATGGGTCCAGTGGTGCACGCCATGACAACACCAGCACCGCGTGTCTTTCTAGCCTCCTGGCTAGATAAAAAGATGGAGTGGCGTTTTGTGTATGAGCACCGCTACTTCATTCTGGACGGCACTCGCCTTAGCTACAGACTTGAGGAGCACGGCGTCGAGCGGAAGTTCGGTTCCATTATATCGTTTGACCCATGGCGGGAGAACTCTCAGGAGGACACCTCCAAGGGCTACTGCTTCACGGTGTGGCTGCAGGAGGGTGGCACCTGGGCATTGAGGGCGGCAACTCGTGAAATCTATGACAGCTGGGCTCAAGCTCTCTTCACGGTGCTAGCCCCATCTGCTGTCGCCTCTGCTGTGGCAAGTGAAAACGGCCGCATGTGGAGCTCCCGCGACACGTCGACTTTCGCCGACACGGTAAGCCCGGCTGGCACGCCTTCGCCGAGACATTTGGAAAGTGAAGGTCTGGGTATAGGGAGCGGTGCAGCGCTCACCAATGGTGTTGTGGGACTTCCGGTCCGTCGAACCTTGAGTGTAGGCGCTGTGAAAGGGGTGGGAAGGGATGCGCTCCCTGCTCCGTCGGACCACCTCGATGAGTCCCGCGAATCAGTCGGAGTGAGTGGCTCTGCTGAAGGTAGCACCCTTTCGGTGGCACGGGTATCAGCAGCGGCCGCGCAAACCACCGTCTCTGTCTCCCCTTCCGAGGTGGTTTTGCTCTCCTCCATGGTGGAGAAAGAAACGGCTTGGCGTGGTCGTTGGAAACCGCGTTTCGTGGAGCTGCGGGAAGGACGAATTCTTGTGATAAAATCCTCGGCTGACTCTCATTCGGAGCGTCAGCGGTACGTGCTGGAGGCGGTTGACGCCTCGCCGCTCTCACATCAGGCTGTCTGGCTGCTGTTTACGGCAAGCAATGGGGATCGCTTTTGGGTGCGCTACGGGTCGGTCGAAGAGTGTCACCGGTGGTACTCCCTTTGCCGTCGACTGCTGCATGCAGAGGCATCGTGGCATTGGCTCCCCCTTGCCGAGGACGATGCTGGCCGATCGCTGCGCCTACGCCAAATGACCAGTGGGGATTATAGCGATCTGCACGTGCAGTACCACTGCGCTGCGATGGTGCCACCGTTTCAGGAAGGGCGGTGGTCCCCTTTGCTGTTTGTCTTCGGTGGTGCAAAACGGTGGTGCAAGCAAGTGTTCAACCCTAAGGCACGCAGTTTCCTGCCCCACGCAGAAAACGCTCACATGACGGGATCCTTACTCTCTCTCGAGTTGGCAGGTCCACATCTGATACAGGCGTGGAAGCCGATGCCGTTCCCCGAGGGTCCGCACGCCTTAGTGTGCCCCCATGCACGGTATGGAGGATCTCTGACGTGTATGCCGGGGGAGGCCGCCACCCCTGCGATGAGCGATTCGTCGTCGCGGACGATCGCAGCTCGTTTGGTGCTCTTCGGGGGTATTCTGTCGGGCGGCTACCAGCCACCCACCACCGAGCTGTGGAGTGTGTGGTGTACTGCTTCCTTAAGTACGACGGGAGAAGGCCAGCGCTGGGATCGCCACGATATACCATCGTACGAGCTACCCATGCTTGCTTTCCACGACACTCTCTTCGTACCATGGAAAACCGCAGCCCAGTGCGCCGCGGCGGACGAAACTGGAAGGTGTAACAGCACGGCAGAGGCACCGCAGGGTAGTGGGTTCTTACTGGTAACCGGGGGATTGGATGTGGAGTTTCGCTGCAGAGCCGAATGCTATGCGGTTCTGTGGGAGGAGGCACTGACGGACGCTCCGGACCAAGCGCAACAGGGGTCCAGCGTTGGCGCTGAAGAGACGAGACAACGAGAGGACAAAGTGCACTCCGCAAAGCCAGTCGTCTTCGCCTTTGGACTGCTGCCAGAGCCGCGCGCGTTTCACCGCACGACTGTTCTGTCGGATGGCACGGTAGTACTGGTCGGTGGACGGGGTGTTGAAGGTGCAGTGGTAAACCCCTCGGTTATGACGCTTGCCCCGCAAACGTGGCGACGCGCCTGCCGAAGTTGGGGCGCAGGTAGTTCGCCCGGTGCGCCGATGGGGCAACCAGCCGCGAAGCTAAAGCACAAGGAGAAGGTAAAAGACGGTATGCAACAGCAGCAGTCAGTACAAAACCCCACCGAGAAGTGGTGCTCTCTGACCAGCAGCGACGAGGAGGATGAGAGCAGGACATGCGGTGCGGACGGTGCATCTTTGTCACCGCAGTGGCTGGGAGTCCACTATGAAGGACGAGTATCTGCGGCGTCGTCTACGACACTCCGAAGCGTTGCCGCGCTTCCGAACGAAATGGGCGACGTGGCCGTCTCTACTACCGCTCAGGGGAACCGTGTTGTAGTCATGGGCCAAGTTTCACAACCTTGTCAAGATGTGCGGTTGTACTTGCTGGATTTTGATACTATGCCGTCAAGCCCTCCGGCACGGGGAGGTGGGGTCCGCTCACAAGGTCCTGGGTTGCAGTTCCTCCCGGGCACGCGACACGTCCGATGCTACGAGGTGCTCCTATTCGTTGGTGCGGTGCCGAATCGTCTTGTCGGCGTCACCTTGCATATCTTCAACGACTACCTCTACGTTATCGGTGGTGGTACGGTGGACAAATCAAAAGGTGACCCGTACGAGCTGTGCGGCCCTCTCCGAATTCTGTTAGAATAGGACGAACGGCTGCAGCCTACCTTTACCCCTCCCCCCTCCCCTGCTCCACACCCCAAAAGAACTGGCAAATACTTCTAAAACCAGCCCCAGAGCCATACTCCGGAGGCGCCTGACGGATAGGATGAGAGGCTGAGGAAGACAGGCTGGCACGGCGACAAGTATTTGTCGCTCTCCCTCTCTCTGCACATATATATATATATATATATATATATAGCTACCTCCAAACGAGCGAGCAAGAGGGCGAACAGAGAATGTGTAACATCATCTTTTATGGAGATCCTAGAGAAAGGGGAGGATGTGAGGTGAAGGAAGTTGCGCACCGCTGAGACCGGATGTATCAATGATCTTTTCCATTGAAGCAATTCTAGATATCACACGTTATCATTACCACCCTCGTTGAAAAAGGATCACTGCGGCCACTTACGCCTCTCGGTTTATCCACCTTCTCTCTCTCTCTGGTAGTAGAGCAGCCCCACCTCTTTTTTTCTCGGGCAGTTCCGATGATGTGCCTCCGGTGCGTATAGTGAGCTCAACACTTTCGGCCCGATCTTATATCGCGGCGCCTCTTCTGGGTGAAGATGCGCAAGGCCACGCGACAAGCAGCTAGGCGGGAGAAACTACCATTCAGAAAAGCGGACGGTGAATATGGGATAAGGAAGCGATTGCGAGAGCCCAACCGCGACATTGTGGACGAACTATCATCCTTCATGGAAGCTGTGGGCTTACTGTTTGCACTGCTCTCGTTCTCCTCCATCATTGTCTCCCATTCCCCCCCCCCCGCCCCTCAAAAAAAATATGGGAGGGATCCATTCTCGCCACCTTTCGAATTTGACGGTACGCATGGACGCCACTCCCACCACAGCGACACCCACACAGCCACCCCTGATCCTCTTTGGCCGGGTTACCCCCTGCCTCTTTTGTCTTCGTTATGTATCCCCCCTTTTTTATGGGCGATCGAGCGGCGTCCTCTGATGATAGGGGGGGCCAAGACTCCCACTCCCTGCCGAGATCGAACCACCTCTGAGTGGTGGCAGGGTCCAGTACCGACCACGTAGGGAAGTCGGCGCGAGGGGTTAACCCCCACATCTCGTGACTCGATGTCGGTGAACAGGCCTGGGCTTTGGCAACCGATCGGAGCGACCTGCGATCATATTCATATCTTTACACCAGCCCAACGGTCGATATCGTGGCCACATTTTACCTGCATATCCTTCTAAGCCTACGAAACGTTCCTCTTCGTCAACACCTCTCCTCTCACGGGGCCATTCTCTGGAAAGATGCGCAAAACCTCTGGCACGAGCATAGGAAGTCTCAACCGTGAGAGGGGTGATGGCGACTGCGTGTGTGGAGGAGCTTTTCGCAGGCTCCCCTTAGTTGGTGGAGTTCGTAAATTTATATGTTCTACGGAAGGAGCGACATGCTGAAAAAAAAAACCGAGCAGCTTCCATCACTCTCGTTGCCTCCCTTTTCTCAGCCCACGTGAATAGCAGAAAAAGACCGACGCGCTAAAAGTGCGGTATAGTGACGCTGCACATTCTGGAGCAAGACTGGCAACCGTGAGTTTGCGTCAGTCAGTCTGTACTTCCGGGACTGTACTCCTCTCTTTTCGAGGGTGTCTCGATCCGCTCTACAACTCCAGCAACAATCGAATCAGCGGGAATATTTTTCGCACCAACGCCACGAACATTTACGCCTCAGCATTTCTGACACACGCTGGACCCGTGACTGCTGAGTGCCTTCGCTCTTCCACAGCTCTTCACTTCTAGAAAGGCATTCGCACCGTTCGAAGGCCGTCATCCCCGCACCTCGTGTCTCCCTGGGGTGCCATCGGTTCAAAAGCGGTGCCAGATGCGCGGCTCGTGGGTGCACGGCTCTCCAGGCAGGGCTGCTGCGACGCTGTTTTTGTCGGTGCCCGCACACAGGATGATCCACAACTTTGAATGTTCTTCGACGGCGGCGATGCCGCCCATGAGAAGCCTTGTTGAATGAACCCTTTAACTCTGAGGTGGTGCGGTGGTCGTGTGCGTGTTGGTGATGGTTGTGGTGTTGAGCGCGGTGGTGCCGCGCTGCCGCGCGCGCTGATCCAGGCCCGCACCGTTCGAAGGCCGTCATCCCCGCACCTCGTGTCTCCCTGGGGTGCCATCGGTTCAAAAGCGGTGCCAGATGCGCGGCTCGTGGGTGCACGGCTCTCCAGGCAGGGCTGCTGCGACGCTGTTTTTGTCGGTGCCCGCACACAGGATGATCCACAACTTTGAATGTTCTTCGACGGCGGCGCTGCCGCCCATGAGAAGCCTTGTTGAATGAACCCTTTAACTCTGAGGTGGTGTAGGGGCCATGTTGGCTGATACGGGGTTTGAAGCTCGAAAAGATAAAGAAAGGAAGGGATGGTGGTGGATGATGAGGTGGCAGGATGTTATCCCTAAGGTTGCGGTTGTACCGCTGCTTTTTCTGGGGGCCTGCGCATCTGTCCTTCCAAAGGACTTGTGGACAGTTGTTGAAGCCTTCCCAACTGTAGGGAGGCCCGCAGATGAATGCTCCTGTGCACACCGTCGGTACTAATCCTTTTGCGGCGGTGGGGCTCTACGCCTGCACATGCTGATGGGTTCGTCTTTTTCTGGAATACCGTGGAGAAAGGTCTCCTGGGCGACGAGGACCGCTACGGAGCATTCGAAGGACACCTATGCAGAAGGCTGGTACCAGTACTGCTGTGGGGTGTGCTGGAATACACGAATTTTCTTGGTCTCCCTGAGAGGTTCCTCAACTCCCGGAGCTGTTCGCCGACATGCAAGTTACGAGAAGGGGTGCAGAACTTCCTCTGTGTGAACTTCTCTGTACAGGAAATCGAGAGGCTGGGCTTCTTCCTCGTAAGAGGGGTAGTGAGCCCCTGATACAGTGGTGAGGTGTCCCCCATCGTGTGAGCTCGGGGCGGTACGGCAAAGAAAAGAAGAAGACGGTGCGAAAATATGAGGTGAGCGCAGGGGAAATGCCCCCGGTGGCCAGGGGAATCCGCAAAGGAGGCAGCGGCGGAACGGGATGGCCGAGGTCTGCGAGCAACGGAAAGCGTGGTCCTTGCTGACGGTGGAGAGGTGCAGTCGCCTCCGGCACTCCCATAAATGGCTTCTGGAAAGGGGATCCTCTCTTTTGGTCAATCCTTTTCCCCCTCGCCATGGCACTCCTCGCGGTCGGAGCGTTGCCACGGTGGGAGAGGGGGAGGGGCAATAGGATGGAGCAAGATGTCAGAGAGAGAGAGAGAGTGAAGTGGCTGTTCCATCCTAGGTACCCCCTCCCCCCAAACCGATGGCGCTCAAGGCAGGAAGGAGGTGAAGGTGAAGGTGCTATCGGGTCGACAATGTCTGAAGGATGCAGACGCACCCAACAGCAGCAACAAGAGAATATGTAGTTGTGAACAACGGAAGGGAGATAGGAAGGGCGGAGGATTAGATCGACGAGGGAGAGTGCAGAAAAGGTCATCGGTAGCTCTCACATCTACTTCTCGGTGCTTCACACATAAAAAAGGATTCAGGAGGAGTCGGTGTGAGACATGTGGGGCTTCTTTCTCTTGATGCGTTAAGGGAGAGGGGGGTGACATGGCTGTAGTGCTTTTGTCCCCTTGACGTCAACTTCGGATAGAGTTTTATAAAAGAGAAAGTCACGCTACCGTTTCCTCTTTTCCCCCCTTCCATTTTCGCGGTCGCGAGAGGACGGGATTCGCTACCAGCGCCTCGGTGTGGCACCTTTCATGGGGGGGAACAAATTTTCAGTCACCCACTCTCTCTTGCTCCCACTGCTGTTCTCTGTCTTCTCCTTTTTCTCTCCTCATCCCTCCCCACGATCTTCTTCCTTCCAGAGTTATTCGCCTCCTCTCCCCCTACCCACTCACGTACACCTAAGAGTTCAGCTTTTGTGTGTTGTTTTGGAACGCGCTCATCATCGTGGTGGGATCTACATCGAGGCCGACTGTTCAGACGGGAAGATAGGGGGCGCGCAGATACTTCTCCGTTTCATGTGGCGATCGCTCGTTAGCAGCGGTACCGACGTTGAAGCAGAAGAAAGAGGTGCACATGCATACGCGCGGCGCAAAATAACGGCTCCTGTTTAATTTTTTCCCCCTAGACAGAGCTGTGAGGCCACAATGGCTTGTTTCTGGCAGCGTAGCTTGGCAGTGGCTGTCGCCGCTGCCCTTTGCGTGCTGCTGCTGGCCGTGCCGGAGTGGGGCGCCGCTGACTCCAATACCCCGTACACGCAAGCGGCCTCCACAATTCCACCCTTGGAACTTATCTTTGGTCAGTCCTTCCGTGTGAGTGTTATGACACAGTCCTTTGGGACCTTCAATGCCACCTTACGTATGCGAAGCTCCTTAAACTTCCCTGAAAAAGTGCAAGGGGAGCTTATTCCCATCGGGGAGCCGACGCTGACTCACTCGGCGCAGCACCGACTGCCACACTTTGCGCGAGCTCGTAGTGTCGAAGATGACAGGCTCGCGGACATCCCAATGCCCCAGCCAGAGGTAACTGTCAGTGGACCAGGCCAGAAGGGAAGCGCAGACAAGAGCGCCCATGATGAATTCACCACGCCAGGCGAGGAGGAGCGTCCATCCTTGCTGCTGGTCGATGTGCAGCTCCAGCGCAGCGATGCACTGAGTGGTGTGGTACACGCGTACTACTTGCCCGCTGAATTGGTGGCTCTGCGTACGCGGCGGGCGGCCCTGGGTGAGGGCAGCGTGTCACCGTCTGCGGCGGCGGACTTTACCTTCCGCCAGGAAGCGGTGAACATGACGAAGAATCCGCTAAGCGACGTTCCCGATGTCGCCCGCGTATGCAGCGCTAGCGTGACGGTGGCGAACAGTCCAGAAGCGTTGCACGGAGCTACAGACAGCACGCACGGCAACGGTGTGTCGGACATCACCGCAGAAGCCGGTACCGTCATTTTCCGATGGATCACCGAGCATGAGTTCTCGATGCAGCTGTCTCTGCCCATTCCTGAGATGAGCAGTGGTGTTACGGCGCATAAGGAAAAGGTTTGGGTGTACGGCTATGCTACTCCCTCGGCAAGCGTCTACGACCGCAAGCAGCGCGAGCTTCCGTGGTACAACAAGTACCTCATGTTCGGTGCATGTGTCGCGGGTCTTGTGGCGCAGATTATTTCTGGTGCTAGTGAGGGAAAAGCGAAGGCGTCCAGGTCGGAAAAGATTGCGGCCCTAAGAAAGGCACAAGACAAGGCGGTGCTGGAGGGACAGCTGAAGGAGCAAGAGCAGCACAGCAAGAAGAAGAAGTGAGCGGTATTGAACGCTTCAGGGGGAAAAGAAATGACGAAAGCGTTTGCCGTCTCGATGGCTCTCCTCATGTCCCCCACCCCCTCTCCTTCTTTCTTTCGTCTTTGAACCCTCCTTCGTATCTGGCAGTCGCCCTTTCTAACCCTCCCATAGCGTCTCCCTTTTTGCTGCTCTCTGTGCGTGGCTTTGGATGGTTGCCCGTAGCGAATTCGGTGGGAAAAAGCGGACTCTCTTGCCTCAACTCGTGGGGATGTTTTCGGATTGATCTGTGGCCGATGCGACGGCCGCTCTCCTCATAATATTTGTAAGTCGTGAGGTTGTAAGAACCGCCTCCCCCCTTTTTAAATTCGCATTGTGAACTCAACGTTGTCACGTAATTCTGGAGTGGGTATCCCTTTCCACACTTCTCTGCGGCAGTGTAGGTGTTGGTAGTGCTCACTCTTTGGGTATTGAAGATAAATTCTTTAGAGATTTCGCATCTGTTTTCCTCAAAGGTGGGATGGGTTACTCTCGCTCACCTTTTTCCCTGCCCTTCCATCCTCTACGGCTCTTGTTCCACGCACCACACCAAACCTGCAACGGTTGTTGGATTTCGATGCGAATGGCCTCTCCTCGCAGGGGCTAGGCCTTAGTGTTGAACTGTGCGCCGTTGGACCGCCAGCCGTCTAACGTGCTTTTGCAAGTACGATAACGGCCATCATACAAGACGAAATAAAGCGGATATTCGCTGAGTGGATGGGTTTCACGCGTGGCCGCGTCCTGCCGGGCTTCCTCTCTTCATCAACTCCTTGTCATGTGTACGTTAAGCTTCTCTTTCACTGGATAAATGATTTCCCTCGGATAGTCCCCCCTGTAGGCATGCCCTACGTTTCATTTTCTATTTCTTCTTTCCTCTTTTTGTTCTCCTCTCCATTTTTCTCGCTCTCATCGGTTTATATATATATATATATATGTATATTCTTCAACAGCACAGATCTTCGTCATGAGCTCGGCGTTGTCGGCGCTCGTGGTCTATGCAGGCCAAATGGTCACCTACATATGTGAGGCGGGAGATGTCCAGCCTACCTTTCCGATTGTGCACCCCATCACGGAGGAGATGTTACGGTATCTGCATCCCGGCACCACCCCCACATTGGCGCGCGGCCCTTCTTTGCCGCTCTCAACGCTCTCTCCTGCTTCCGCGTCTGGCGACCGCTCATCGCGTCTCCAGCAGCGAGCTCGACATTTGGAGCGCCACCTACTGCCGCTCATGCAGAATCGCGTTTTACTGTTGGTCATCCCCCTCAGCAGTCCCGATTCGTACAGGGAAGAATGGGCGCGCCTGTGCTTTTGCCCTGCCGTGCGTGTTCGACGTCTCCTCATGCTCTCTGACACAGTTGCTAGTGGTTTCGCCAGTGGGGTGACCTCCAGCGTAGTCGTTCACGCATCCTTGTCAACTGTGAGTATCTGCCGCGTCAAAGAGGGCTCGTCCGTGCGGTACTCCAACACGCCGGTTGGGAGCGTGGAAATGCTGGGTGGACCGTCCTCTTCGCACCACTTTATGGAGCAGTGGCCCAACTTTTGCTCCGGCGCTGTCGCGGCGTCGTCCTCCTGGCAATCCTCACGGGAGGGTCGAAAAGGTAGGGATCGGGGTGGGTTAAGCGATGCTCGGGCAATGGAGTGGACGGACGACGGTGGCTCATCTGAGTGGCTGCCCATCGAGGGCCTCGTAGACTTGACCAATGCGGAGCACCGTGAAGCTGTGATTCGGGCCTTCGGCTACAAGGCGTACTGTGCTGTCATCGTTCAAGCCCAGATAGAAGCGCAGCGCCGTGCCATGAAGAGCGCGTCTTCCTCCTTGGCAGCCGGAGACCAAGGTAAAGGACCTTCCCGACTTCGCAAGGCATCTTTGCTGGACGAACTTCGTCGCGTGTACAACCGGAAACAGCGTCGTGACCCTGGGCAGGTTGCGAAGCTACTGGCGCGAGTGACGCGTGGTGGCTCCTCACCAACTTCATCTTCGCTTGAGGTTGGTGAGCCGTGCATACTTTCTGGGGAAGCTTTAGCCATTCCCTTCGTCAAAGATCTGTTGCAGCACGTCGTGGCACACCTAGGGGAATCCACTTGGGAACTTGTCGAACAGGAGCGACGACGGTCCTCCCGCAAGCGGCCGCGCCGCTCCTTGTCACCTCAGCAGTGCTCTAGCTCTCCTCGCCAGTGTAGCCCGTGCATCATGCAGAATGGCGCAGCCCAAGGTGAATTGGCTTCTCCTGAAGTCACACTTAGTGGCCCTCAACCCGAGCACGGCGACCACAGTGCAGCAGCGAACGTGGAGAATGCAGAAGCAAACTCGCGAAGCAGCCTCAAGAAGGGAAACGAAGGTAGTCATGAGAATGTAGAGATGGGAGAGTTCTCTGATCCCGAGCTGGCCTCCTCGTCCGGCTCTTCTTCATCTTCGGTGGAGAACAGCGAGGACGATGCTTGGCTGTATGTGCATCCCGCACCGCTTCCCAATGCGCCGTGGTGGTTACCGCTGCTCGGCGGGTCCATTGTGGGCCGGCTCACCGAGAAAGACCTGCAGAAAGCGGTTATTACGGAAGAAGAGGCCCGAGATACGAATGGCAGTGTCGTCCACTGGAAAGTGCTTCTGTAAAGTCAGCGCCTTTCTCCAAGTCCCCCCTCGCCTTCTTCGCTCAGAAAGGGAGCAACATCCTCGAGAGGACGTCCTATTATTTTTTGGGGGGCATAATCGCTGGGGTCTCTTGTGTGTATTGACATGGCTAGCGAGCTTGACATACGTGCGGGGTGTGACTCCACTGCTACGATACAGTAACGAAGGGTTGAATCTATAGAAAAGGACGTACTGTCGCATCCAGAACGACGACGACCTGAATGGAGAGTGACTGAAAAGATATTATTGATATCCCGCAACCTTTTCTCTGCACCTTACTTCTCCTCCTCCCCTCCCCCCCAACACACACTCCTACATACCATACATACATATCGTCCTCAGGGAGAAAAGTGCGAGAACTGAAAACTGTCTTCCGGTGCTGGCGCTTGTCAATAGGGCCGCAGTCTCCCATTCCCACTAACTCCTCAGCGTTGTGGTTGGCGCGTGTCCCCTGCGCCTTTCTAGTGTTCGAAAGGCCCATCTCACAGCATTTTTGCATCTCATCTCCTTGGATCTCTTTTCGCGTGAGACCACCGCCCTCTCTCTCGCCACCCTTTCTACCTCTTCTCCTCCTCTGCTTTTCTGATTTTTTTAAAATGTAGAATGGGGCACGATGTCACCACCTCCTCCGCTTTGGCACACGCGCATTCCCCTGACTCTTTTCTAACTTTGTGCTTGTGTTTCGTCTCCTGCGCTGACTTCTTCTGTTGGCTGCCACAGGCATTCCCGCTCGTCTGGCGAAGCTCAATGAGACAGAAATGCAGTGAGAACGAATGGGAGAAGAGGCGTTGTGCATGAGAGAAAACATTGGTGTGGTAAGGTCTTCCTTTTCCCCGTAATCCCTCTCCTTCCCCCTTCTCTCTTTCTCTCTCTCTCTCTCTCTCTCTCTCTATATATATATATATATACATATACATATGTCCTCTAAGAGTGTCTCTGGCTCCACAAAGCTTCAGGAAACGCGGCCCAGCAGCCCCTCTACTTTCGTCGGTCATACGCCTGATCCTTCTCCCTCAGAAAAGAACCTCCCTCTCCCTCCCTGCATATCGGATCGTTCTACATATTGAAAATACCCGCTGCGAGACAACTCGACACTAAAGAAGTGCAGAGGGGCTCATCATCTTCTATGGGTCATTGCATTGGGAGAAAGTTTCGCAGATAAACGTCGGTAACACTTCTCTTTTCACATTCCACTCCCTTCATCTTCGCTCTCTCCCCCCCTCTTCATAGCTTCGCCCTGTGAGGTGCGTGTAACTTCTCTCGCTACTCATTTCTCACAGTTTCCTTTATTCTTTTTGTTTTTTGTCCGATCCGTGGGTCAGCTCTTCCGTGTGTGTGTGTGTGGGGGGGGGTGCGAGTATGTGGCTGCGTCGTGCACTTAACATCATCTCCCTGATATACACACCTATTGATTTGAATTGATTTTCAGGAGCGTGTCTGCGCGCGTAATCTGGGTCGCTCGTTAACATTGCTGCGGAGGACCCAGGAGCGAGAACTAACATGCGCATGTAGGTACCTTTCTCTCCGTATATGTATACGCAAATATGTCCGACCTGCTGCATACGGCTCCCTTGACACGCAAGTCATCTCTGTACTATCTGACGGGGGGTGCAGCGCTCTGTGTATGCTTCACACTTCTGGGTATGCACGGCTGGCTCACCCAGGAGTTTTTCCGACCTGCAAAGCCAGGGCATACCCGCTCACTCGGTTATACCAATTGGGGTCTTGCGAGTCTGATCGTCGCCGTTACCTTTGGTGTGGCTTCGGTCGTCCTCCTCGTGGAAACGGCACTGTACTGCGTCCGCTATGCATTTCATCTTTCGCAATCGTCGCCGGAGTGGACAGTGCTGCAGCGCGCCGCCATCGTTGCCCAGGCGTTGCTTGCTGCTGTATTTTTTGTGCTGGGTATCACCCTTCTGGCGCAGTGGGCGGGTGACCCAGCCAAGTGTGCCTTTCTCCTTTGCATCGGGTCGGAGAAACATCCATTCACTCACCAGGCCCAAGGTGACAGCTTCAAGATAGTCTTCGCCGTAATGATGGTAGTGCTTCTGGTGCCCCCTGCGGTGGTGCTATGGTACCGCTCGTACACGCTGTGGCTGCTGCAAGGCACCATCAATGCACCGGAGCTTTTTCCACTGCGACGGCGAAGTACCGTTGATGCGGGTAGCGACGAAAGCGGTTGTATTGTGGTGCCAACCGAAAAGCCGCGCTCGGTTTGGGCGTCGTGGATCCCGTTCTCTGCCACCTCCCCTCGGGTTTGCAACCCCAGCATCCTTATGGCACGGCCCCGCATGCAACTCTATCGTCGACCCATCACATGGTCTCATCGTCTTCCACGTGTGCTGTGCGTCTGTGCGGCTATCCTTTTCTGCGCGGTGATAACGTTCTGGCTGCCCAACGACCCCCGTAAGCTCTGCGCCAATTGCATCGCCTCCTTCGCTAGTCTCATCATCTCGACCCATCAACGCACCGCGAACACCGCTGTGCCCGAACTTCCCAACGCCATTTTTCGGACCGGGCAGGTCCACATCTCTCCGGATCTTACACTGAAACTTTTTCCTGGCAATGTGTTCTTTTATGTCTACCTCCTCACGACCACTGTCATCGTGTTTGTGCTGCGGCATTCTCGGCGGGGAAGGTACTGGATGCAGTGCCGCATACCCCCATGCGTCTGCTTCACATACGGGGAGGCGGCATTTGTGGCCTCAACGGGGTTGCTCGTGTTTCTCTTTCTGGTTTACTGGCTCCATGACCACAATTACAAGCAAAGCTGGAGCCTGCGCAAACCCGACATGGCGGTTGGCGCCTGGGAGAGGTGGGGCCGTGGGCTTGGTCAGCTCGCCATTCTTTTCCTCTCGCTGCTCCTCTTGCCTGTTGGGCGGCAATCCATTGTTGGCAGCGTGCTTGGTGTGTCACGCGATGCCCTCCTGTGGTTCCATCGTGCTGTGGGGTATGCGATGCTGGCCGCTACTGTCGGGCACATCCTCACCTTCTATGTATCGTACGCGGAGTACGGTAAGCTTTGGCACAACCTGAACCGCATTCCCACGATTGTTGGAAAGAAGGGTGTGTTCGATGATTATACGGTAATGGCGGCTACGTGGACGACGTGGTTTCTGCTGGTCGCGATGGGCATCTTCGCCCTGGACGTGGTGCGGCGGCAGTACTACGAAATCTTCTACTATACCCACCTTGCCGCGACGTACATGACGTTGCCGATGATGATCCTTCACGCATCGGCGGGCTGGATGTACATGATGCCGGGAGTGACCGTGTTCTTGTTGGATCAGTGGGTTCGACTGTGGCAGCGCTCGGCAGCGGTGCGCGTGGTAGAAGCGCGTGTGGTGAGCCAAGATACGATCGAGATCAGATTTGCAGTACTTGGGAGGTGGGACATGCTGCAGGTGTATCCTGGGCAGCACGTTTTCATTTGTATTCCAGAAATCTCGGCACTGCAATGGCACCCGTTCACTCTAACCAACGTGGTAAACGGTGCTGCAGGGGTGTGTGGGGCCGAAGCGGCCGGTGGAGCAGAGACGGAAACGGTGTTCTCCGTACACGTCAAGTCTGTCGGACTGCTGACGTGGACAGGGCGGCTGTACGATTGTGTACGCTCCGGGCAGGTCTTCAGCCTGTGTGTGGAGGGCCCGTGTGGAACGCCGGTGGACTACAGCCACTACGACGATGTACTGCTCATCGGCGGCGGTATTGGCGTCGCAGCGTGCGTTTCCGTGTATGGGTCTCTTCTCCGGGAGTCCAGGAAGCACTCGGGTAGCACTCCACGTGTTCGCCTCCTGTGGTCTACCCGCTCGGCTGCGTTGGTGGGGGCAATGGCCGATCATCTTCTTCTTCCGGCCGCCTATTGCATGATGAGCACCAAGTGGTCAATGGAAGACGGGGAAGGGTTCACTGGGGACCACATCACGGCCGTCCACCAAGTGGTAGAGCTCGCCGCTGCACCTCAGTTCGATGCCAACATTTTTGGCTGCGACATTTACATCACACGTTCTGGAGAATTCGAGAAGTTTCCTTCGGTGTCGAGGGAAGACGGCAGTGCCAACACTCTTGACCATGCCAGGAAAGGCAGACCACGCGTGATGACAAGGGAGGAGGAAGAAAGAAACGCGTCGGTCAGCGATGATATGCGAGCGAATCGCGGAGCGCGCGTGCATTTGCACCAGGGTCGTCCAGATGTGAAGCGGGAAATAGGAGCAATGCTAGCAGACCCGGCAACGGGCCGTACTACTGGAGACGTGAAGGACAAACTTGTGGTCGTATGTGGCCCCGCGAGTCTAGTGGAAGATGTCGTGAAGGCAGCTGCATACTTTGGCGTAGCGGTGCACACAAACGAATTCTCTTATTGAACAAAAATGGGGCCTCGAGGGGTGCGGCATGTGCACCTCCTCTTTTTTTCTGCTCGTTTCGCGCTTCGTGTTTTCAACCTTGTGAAAGTACGCGAGCTAACGTGATTGAGTGTAGCGGACAGGAATGTTCCGATGAACGAGCACGAGAAACGGATGAGAAGGAAACCGAAAAAAACTGGTTGGAGCGAATGGCGGCGGAGATTCTCCGACGTCAGCGTCTCCGATCGTTGTGCATGACCATCGAGCTCGCCGCGTTCATTCTTAATCAATGTTCACTCTGTCCCCCAACACCTGCCTTGTTGAGGGGGGGGTGCGCTGTTCTTTTTACTTCCTTTTGGTGCACTTTTCCGTTGGAAATGCCGCTCGTCTTCCCTCCGCAATGATCTCCTCTACTTCCGCTGCCGCCGCCCCTTTTGTGTGGAGGTGTGTGTGGGCGTGTGTTTTGGTTTTGAAAAATGGGCCACGTTGAGAAAGGTTAATTTAGCTGGTCTCGTGGGATGTGGCGATGTGTTCCTGTACACGGAGAATGTCAACCACCTCTTGTACTCCAGCGCTCACCCGTGGCAGTACACTGCAGCTCACTACCACCAGCCAGTGCGCATCACTCCTTTCCTCCGCTCATAATCTGCCCTTCACTTCTTTCCCCTACATAACTCGATATTTCTTTCTGTCTTTCTCTACCTAACTTCAACACAATTCGATTCATGCTTCCTTGTTTAATTTTAAACAAATTGCCTTTAACTTGAGTGTGTACGCCCTTTTTCTTTTGCCAAACTTCTTTTCCTTTCTGGGAATGCCGCTACGTCAATCCGTTTACCCTACCGCTGACCAGTTTTTTTCTTTTTTGCCGGTAGAGTATTCCTTTTCTGCTGATGAGTTGCAATGCTTGGGGGCTCCTCTTCCTCTCTGAGTGCTAGTGTGAGGCCGGTGATGCGGCCAACAGTGGCAGCAAGGCAAGAGTGCTTTCCTTGGCTTTCTGGTGCTCAAAGCATGTTTATATATATATATATGTTGAGACGCATGAACGCAAAAGCTTCTCTTTTGCGCATTCGTATGCCTTCAACTACTTCGCATAATATGAAAACTTCGGATTTCTACATAAAAAATGAACCCTGTTGGTATTTTTTTTCTCACCAACTCTCCACGCCTTCAACTATTAAATGTGTGCCTCAATGAGTGTCACCTAACTTTTTTTTCTCTATGCCCCGGTTCACCCATTTCTTTCCTTGTTATTCGCTTTTTCTGGCTACTGCCGGATTGTTTTTGTTTTTCGGGTGTGAGAGCGAGAGAGGATAGGGGAGTATCCATGTGCTTATGGGTGTGTGGATGTGCGTGAGTGTTTCTCTCCTCGCGGGAAAGCTGGGGGGTGGGTGGGTGGGGAGAATTTTTATATTTTTAATGCTTCGATTCGTCCTTTGATAGTGCTCTTTTCGACCAACATGCATATGAATAGATACATGTTCTGTTCTCGTCACGGGAATTATGATAGGTCGAAGGAACATCTGCATTGTATCCCCCGTCCCTATTTTTGCTTTCGCTTCTGGCGAGGGAGAAAGGAAGGGAACTGCATCGAAACACATCGTTGATAGCGTCATGGAAGTGTAAGCGTGAAGCGGCCTGTAGGCACACCCCCAGAAAGGCCTTCTGTAAGCGATGAGATGAGGGGGTGCCTGATATTACTCCGTCACACACCCGCGTGGACATTGTCCGCTGAGACTGTCTGCACACGAGCTGGACGGTGAAGGTGCACATAAGTACTGCGACATGCGTGGTGTGGGTGCGTATATGTCAATCTTACACATAAATAAATAAATAAATATATATATATATATATATATATCGCTACAGGGAGGGGGGAGAAACACGCATTCAGCTCAAGTAAAAAAGTAATTGGATTGTTCCAACTCCTTCACCCGTCTTTATCAGTGACGGTGATGTAGTAGGCGGGTGAATAAAAAATCCTTCAATGCTCTCACCTCATCCTCCTCTTTTTCCTTCGGTCCCCCCTCTTCCCCCACCTTTGCTCTTTTCTCTTAGAGAGAGAGAAACGTTTTCTTGAGAGGTGGGGATGGGCACCGACAGTGGAGTTGTGGAGTGCACACAACGTCAAAGGACACCGCTGCCCTCTGCAGGGCCACTCTCCTCCCTTTAGCCCTCCTCTCCTCTCTCGTTTTCGTTCCAGTGTCTTATATGAAGGAGGGAGTCCGGTAGAAACGGCGAGAGGGTGGCGTAGGGCGGTCTAACTTATGTTTTCAACGCTTCCTCCTCTCGTTATCCTCTTCTTCCTCTGGGATCATCCCCTGCACCGGTCCTGCTCCTGTCAACGTGCGCCGGTGCCCGTCTTTTTCTTTCTTGCCCCCTCTCCCCACAAAGGGACCCACGCAAACCCACCGTGAGCAGTGCTGTGAAGAGGTGCGGATAGCTCCTCCCTCTTCGCCTTTGCTCATGCGTATGTGAGGGAGAGAACAGAGGAGATCGTGATATCGGTCGGTCGGGGCGGGGCGGGGGGGGGGGGGGGGGAAGGTAGACAGTGAAGCTGGTGCTGGGGCGTTTGGCATGTCGGTATCTCGAGAAAGACGTAAGGTACCTCAGGTGGATCGCGGATTTCTTTTTTTGCTGTTGTCGCACACGTCTGCACAAAGAAGAAAGGGAGAAAACATACTCTCCCTGCCTTTCCTCCTCAGAAGGTGCACACATGCGTATACAAAGTGAGAGGGGAAACCCAGGTTTGCGTGTTGAACGATTTGCCTTGTTGCGATCCTTATGCGTATTTCTCTGGTGTGGTATGGGTTGCGGTGTCGCAGCCTTTCTCTGGCACGCCGCGGCCATGGTGGCACTGCCTATACACAACGGGAGTTGGAGAGACTGGCACTCCTAGAACAGTCGATGGCAAAGCCCGCAGCAGAACGAGCTTCTCAGAATCTCTCCCCCACACCAGCACTCACCGCTACCTATCTCCGTGATTTGCCGCAGCGGGTGGAGCGCATTCGACGCACCGTAAGAAGTGCGGAGTGCAATCACCCCAATGCGTATGGTGAAACAGGGACAACGGAGGAGGTGGAGAACACGACGATGACATCATCGACGCAAGCACTACGTGACGGTGCGAGACAAGAGGTCCCTCAAGTCGCTACACTCACGGAGTTTCTCTCCGCGTGTAAGCGCTACCGTATTCAATATGGAAGCCACAGTGACCCGGTCTCGCGACGGCAAGGTCGCGAAGCGTTCCGTTTGTTCTGGGCCCGGCATGCGAGCAGTGCTGTGGCGTGCTGCTATCAAGGCATTCATGATCTTGGATTTGTGGCGAGTGTGGGACTTGCAGATGATGGTTTGCATCTCGAACTAGGGGACCTGCGTTGGATGCTACGCATACTGCAGGCTGAGCGCACGGTGGCCTCGAGTACTGATTGCACCTGCGTCTTGAACTACCTCGCACGAGAGTTGCATTACTGGGAGATGCATGGCCGAGATCGCGGTACGGAGGCACCAGATACCGCAGATTTGAGCGCTTTTCGCTTTGCACTTACAGATATGGCGCTGGAGCGCCTCTCCTTTTTTTTCGTCAAGCACAGTCCACTAGTAAAGAGGCCGCCAACGGACGGTGGTGATGAACCACCCTCCAAAGCTGCCACGGTTCCACGGTCTTCGATAGCGATCGCCACTGGGGTGGACGCCCTGTGCGGCTTGGAGGTGCTGGCCATTCTACACGCACATGATGCCAGCGAGGAAGCGATTCAGGATGTTTGGAGTACCAAGAACCTCAGGCATCTCCGCTCTCAGCGCAAGCCGCCCCATCTGCAATCCTTACCAACCTTGGGATGGTGTGGCGCGGGCGAGCAGCCACCGATAGAAGAACTCGCAGATGAAGTGCAGTACCTTTTAGTAGCAGAACTGTTCCGTTTCGCGTCTGCGCAGAGGCGCAATCTGCGCATAACCGATATCGTGCACGCCTACGCGCTTCTACGGGTACACCTACGGTTGTTGTGGCCTCCATATGCGGCCCATCAGCGTCAGCAGTTGCCGTCGAAACCTTCGCCGACGAAGACGGTAGCTCCTGCCGTCGTTGCGGAACTCAACACCACAACATCGCTCGAAGCGGCGGGGCGGCCCACCTCCTCCGCAACTCCCCCGTCTTGCACACCCACCGACCCAACTATCCATAAACGCCTACCCCTTTGGACCCCCTTGTGGTATGAGAAGGACACACTGTTTCGGGTTACCTGGGGCCTGGCGATCGCCCTCGTGAAAAAAGATCGCGCTTTGGTGAGCAACTTTCATTTTGTGAAGATCATCGCTACACTGGCAAAGCTGCCAGCCTTCGTGCTTTCACCGGAACCGGTAGAGAAGAAGGTTCTTCAGAGCTTCCCACTCGGTGTGAAAGACGGTAAGATGGGTGTTGACCAAAAGACGCCCTACTACAGCGAGCAAGCCAAGCGGACACCCGCAGCGGCAGCAGCGGTGCCGCTACGTCCCAGCGACTTTTGGGGGTTCGTGGTGGCCAAAGCCTGCGTGTTCGTACCGAATTCGTCCCCTGCCCAGCGTCGCATTATCTGCCGCGGTATTCATCTCGCTATCACGGAGAAACGGGCTGAACTTCTGAACGCAGCTGCGGCCGGTGAAGGCCTGGCACCGCGGTTTGCACCCCGCAAGCGCCGTGGCTCTGGCACAGGATTCGCTGTAGCCCGTCGAGCTGCAACGACCAGTATGGAATTGCTTTCCACGGGAGATGAGCACCGTACTTTTACATCGATGCTGTTGCGCCCTCTCGTAGAGGAGATGGCGGAGTACTCAGAAAACTATGAGGCTTGTCTTCAGCCCCTCCGTTCGCCTGTTTCACGTCAGCGCGGCCATCGGCCGTGCCGAGCGCGATGAAGCTTTGAGTCCGCTCGCCCTCTCCTTTGCCACTTCCCGCTATCCTCCACGTAAGGTGGTCTCTCTACCCCGCGCGCATCTCCCACCTTTTGGAAAGACAAAAAAAATCATTGCGGTTGGGTGAAATTATGCGGGTATTCCAGTTCGTGGGACTTAGTATAACGAGGACCGAAGGAGAGCCTGGGAAACGGTTGATGCTCTACTTTTGCTTATCTCTTCCTGTTAGTTTGCTTGCTGTTTGTGTTTTCTTGATCTCTTCGTGTCCTAGCCCTCCCTCCCCCGCCCTCTTTCTTTTTCGTGAAGGCGGCAGGCCAGAGCAAGAAGCCATCCAAACGTCAGGTTCCTCCGAACCCACTCTGCTCCGCTATACAGAGGAGAGAAACAGTAGAGGCGTCGGCGGCTTCTGCCTTTGCACAGGAGGCAGCGTGAGCAGCAGGCGCAGGAACCACGTGAACCAGATGGGCGGGATGGATCGATGTGCCTCTCTCTGTCGGGTGCCTGTCTGAGCATGCCTATGGAAGCCAGAACCGAACTACTTCCAAGAGGGTGTGGCCGTTACGACGTCCGCTGGCCCTTTTCCCTCCTAATTCATATCATGACGGAGCGAAGAAAATAGGGGGGAGTGAGCCGTACATAACAAATACATCCTTGCATGTGCATATGTGGGCACACCATCCAACACATATTTCTACTCTCCATCCCTTTTCCTCTCTGTCACGCTGGTGTAACGTCTGCCGCCATCGGGTATCTGCGAGGGACCCTACTTTGTTTCCCGCTAACCTCCTGGGGTATTCCTGCGCGTGAGAAAAGCCGTGCAGTGGCTACACGTGAGCTTTTCCTTCGAATTTTCTCTCTTGTACTATACTCAGCCACGACCCTACCTCATCCTTTCGCACTGAGGATCTCTGCCCCTGCTGTTGTGAAGGGTGCCGTAGCTGCGGGAGAGACTACAAATATATATATATAGGTAGATATCATGCTTCGCCGCTTTAACCTATCGTCGCGCTCTCGGGCGTCTGATGGGGTGGCACGTGTCACATCGGCAACAACCCTGACCATTGCACAACCCTTGCGTCAGTTCCATAGCATCTTTGGCATCATAGGTTCCGGCCTCATGTGCGGCGCCTGTATGCTCTGCTTCGGCTCGTGGGCCAACAACTACTGCAATGTGAAAAAGTACGGCCGTTGGCGGTTTCGAAACTCCATCGATGACGTCATCATGGTCTCCGACTTTCGAGGCGCCCGATATCTCGGTGCTTTTCTAGGCTTTCTCTTTTGGTGGTTTGTCGTGGGCCCGCAGAAGTACCGCTGGAACAGCCCTCTGGCTGACATCCCTGGAAACGTGCGGATCGGCCCCTTTTAAGCACGCAGCCTGATACGATGCCAAAGGAAACCTACCGACCCTTTCCGTTCCTCCCCCCCCCCGGCCATGAAACAGGCAGAGGGTGTGAGGCTGCGAACGGAAGAGAGAGATAGGAGTAAGAGGCATGGCGGAGCGTCGCATAGGAAATAGAAGGTTGACATTAGCTTAGTAGCATTCTGCAGAGGAAAAGAAAAGGGGGGCGGCATAACCAGGAGAGTCGCTGTAGCTGTCAGCTCCCCTGCGCCCCCTTGACATCGAGAGAGAAGAGAGAATTTTCTTATCGCTTCACACCAGTATCCCTTCCTCCCTCCTCCACTTCTTCCCTTATTCCCTGTCTCGCGCCTCTTGGTGGAGGGGAGAGGACCGCTTTTAGATACATCCCTTATCCGTGAAGCAGCGCGTACGCGGGCTTCATCGGTGTTAGCTTGGGCGATAGGTCTTGAGGCACCCCACCTGATAGTCAGGACTTGTCACACCTGCGGCATGTAGCGCAGATCGTCGATGGACTGCTGTAAACTTCTTTTCTTGCGTGGGTTTGTTGATTTTTTTGGTTGATGTGGCTGTTAGCGTCAGCGACGGGAAGGGGCACAGCGGAGGCGGGTATCCTGTACCCCATGGCAGGTCGCCCTATAGACAAGCACATATATATGTACGTGTGTGTATGGCACTCTCTTGCCAATCACCGCCACCCACCTTCCCTTCCTTTTCTCTTTCCCTCCCTCAGTCTCTCATGCAGATGCCATCAGATTCATATCGAAACCATCCGCAAAAGCCGACATGATATTCGGATGTGCAAAGGAGATGAGAAATGCATATATATATATATATATATATATATGTATTCACTCGCCTTCTATATGCAATTCTTGTGACTCTTTGCGAGCTTGGTAAGCTTCTCTTTCCAGCTTGACTCGAACCTACATGAATACATATAAATACCGTTTGAGGGGGGAGCTGTGTTGGTGTGGCGGTGGGTATGCCATCTCTCCACGTGCTCGTTAGGGTTCTGGGGCCTCTCGTAATGGGGACGCTGCCATGACATCGCTGGCACGCTGAGGTTTCACCCACCCCGTACACAGACACACACATAAGTACGGGTGACACGTCGCTGCGACTGCCCTTTTCTTTATTATGCATGTGCGTAGGTATGTTGTTGGGTGGTGAGAAGTGCTGTAGCGACTACGGGGCTTCCGCAGCGTCAATGAAAGCAGCTCAGCACCTCCACCTCTCCTTCGCTCTCACAACCGTCCCTTCCCGATGGATTCCTTCGGTGTTTCCGCGGCGTATGAGCACGAACAGGCATCCTCCACCTCCCCCTTATCCCCCGCCCATCACCATACTCCCCCTCCTTCTTTTCCACATATCTGAAGTCCTCTCTCCATCAATTTCTTACGTCTTACGCGACGGTATCGCTCTTCGTAGCTAAGCATTGTCTTTTCTCTTCCCTCTTCTCAATTATCACACGGGAATCCTGTTGGCGCACATCAACCAATCCACAGTGGAGAGCATCGCATTCTCTGCTCTTGTCCATCTATTGGTGTGTGGGTGTTCAATCTCTGCGATCGCTAATGTCATCTCCCACGGTAAAGAGCAATGCGGGAGCAGCGGCACAGATGTCCGATGAGGAAGTCACTCGCCACCGTGTCATTGCCCGCCTCAACGACCTCCGTATTCAGCCCCTCAAGCAGCTGCCCATGACCGCCTTCACGATGTGGATGGTGGGAAACGACGTGAGCATCTTCTCCATCATGTTCGTCGGTATGGCCGTCGTGAATCCACTTCAGTCCATCTTCGGGGCCACCAAAATGTTCGTTGACTTCGAGGAAGATGCCAAGGCAGATCGGCAAATTCGATCCTCGGTGAGCCAGGCTCGCTGGATATACATCGGATGCTGTCTTATCGCCTTTCTCGTAGCGCTTGTGAAGTTGAACTGGATGGAGCTGCTCCCGGTCAGCTCCATGGACTGGATGGACAACACACCGCCCGCCTATCAAGAACTCAGCTTCGGTACATTCAAGCACTAACTGGGGAACAGACTGAGAAGTGGGAAAAGGAAGAGGGCGGGTAGACGCTGCCTCGTAAGGTCGAAAATGAAAGCGCAGGCGAGAGGGATACGAAATGGGAGGAAGAACATAAAATTGGGGTGATAGAAAGGGATGCTGAGCTCTTCGATGCCGCTTGCTGCACCTGCTTGCGGGGAGCCAGAGGAAAGAAGGCAATTGGATGGCCAGCTGTGCTGGGCCTGCACGTCTGTCTAGGCGGATGCTTTGCAAGGAAGTGTACTCTTGTGCGTGCAGCGGGTTCGCTATAAAGTATCGATGTTAATATCTTCGTCTACGGCTGCTATCTCTTTGAATAAGGAGAAGGAGAGGAGCCTTTCATCATGCTTCGCTTTACCACACACAAGAAGGAGAGGAAAAGCGGCCCCCTCCCTTCTCCTTCTCTCCTCTTCCCTCTCTAGCGTTTGGGCTATGGATACAGAGGTGCAAGCAGCCGCAGTCAAGGGGCCCGTGGTTCGGCTTCCTCAAATGAAGAAGAACCGCAACTTCTTCGCCACTCAATAGGGAGAGCACGCATGCGGTATAAAAACAAAAGGATTATGCCGCGCAGTTCGGAGAACATCCCTGATAGGCTGCTGTGAAATTTATCGAATAGCCTTTCTGCCTTCCTCGCCCTCTCCGTTTTGCTGTCAGCCCCTTTGTTGCTATGCTCCCCGCCCCCTCACATGGAGGGGCAGCTCTCCTGGTCCTCGCGGTGCTGTTAAAAAAAAACAAAAAAAAGTATTGCCGCAATCGGGAGTCGTCATTGTCAGACGAAGATCTGGGACCGGGCAAGGAGATTTCCTTCCTCCCTCCCCCCCCCCCCACTCTTTCCATGCACGCATAGGTGAATCAATGTGCCTGTACAACGCGGCCCCGCCCTGACTTCCTTTTTTTTTTTGCGGGGGGGGGGGGGCCTTCTGCTTCTTAAGCAAATTCCCTCGTCACATTTGTTACGGATCTCGTCTATGGCGTACGCATTCGAATCTGGTCCGCTCTCCCTCCACCTTCCGGTCGACCCAGCCCACCCACCCACCCCCCTCCTTTTCCATCTTCCTCGTTGCGCTGCCTCCTCCTCCATCTTCTTCTTTCCTCTATGTATCGAAGCGCCTCTTCGGGCACGTTTCGGGGGAACCGGTCCCTGGCAGTGCGCACCGCTCAAAAATATTCTCTCGAAGCGCGCTGGGAGCTCCCTGTCAGTTTTGTTTATTTTTTATTCTGCGCCTGCCCTTCTGTCTAACGTTTTTTCTTCAAGTGCCGTCATTACCACGCATATCGTCACCGGCGCATTGCTAAATGAGGGTCGCTCGCCTGTCGCGCTGCACAGTAGGCGGCGCCGTTGGCGCTCCTGTGCTACCATCAACACCTTCTGGTCCATCAACGTCCACCTCGCTCAACAGCACCTTGCACGCCCTTCGCACGCGCGATATCACGCTGCTGGTGCCCAGCAAGGATCACATGGTACGCATTTCTTACTGCTCCACGCGCCGTCTGTTGGCGGAAACTATTCGTCGCCACGATCTTCTGCGCAACACTAGCGCGCACCTAGACTTTCTACAACTCCTCGGCACCAATCTCACATTTGCAAACGTGTTAGCGTCTGCGCGGGATGGCGAAGAGCGCGTGGAGACACGGTTTACCGCGGAAGAAGCCACCATCTTGGTGGAAGCCCTGGCGCTGGGGGAGTGTCGATGCTACGTAAGACCTGAATACAACGCGCAGCTCGAGGAGCGTGGCCTACCGACCTTCCCCCTTCATGTTCATCACATCCTCTATCGCCAGCAGCGACCCTTCTCCTCGGTCGTGCATGCCAACCTCGCGGAGCTACTTCAGGCTCCATCACCGCCGACCGATGCTCCGGATACTGCCGCGGGTGCTGCGAACGACGTTCGTGAAGCCGTCCCGTTCTCTCTCTTCACGCCCGGGATGGCAGACCGCGTACCGGTTGAAGCCTGGAAAAGATTCTTCTCCTACTCCATTAGTCCGCACGCCTACAATTACCTTCGCCGCTCTGACGGCTGCACACCTGCAGTGTGGATGTACACTAGCCTGAATTCTGCACGTTTGGCGAAACATGGATTAGTCGGTGAAGATGGTGTGGTCTTATCAACTCAGGGGAACCGAGCGGACGGATGCGGTACAATAGAGGAGGAAGAGAAGGCTGTGCGGGAGTTCCAGCGAGCCCTTCAGGACTCCACGCCACATTCCTTCGGTGTGATCGTCTCCCCTTTAGCCGCCGGTGCGGAAGTGGATCGTCAGGTAGGGCACCTGAACCGAGTACTCATGGAGGCGTCAGCATTGCTCTACAATCCACAATCGGTGGGCTCGATATTTTCTTCGCCTCTCACGCCACTCCTGAATCGATGCGCAGAGACGCACACCACCTGTCAGCACATCTTTTCGCTCATCTCCGGAGACTATGAAGGCGCCTACAAGGCTGCTGAGGTGGCGCGACAATACTGCGAAGATCCCGCTGGAGTGGCTGCTGTGGTGGACCCGATACGTCGTCGTCTTGGCCTCTGCGAAACCGTGATACCCCTTGCTGGAGCGGAAGCAGTACGGACTGGACTGGATTTCTTCTGCCGATGCTCAAAGCAGAATATTTTGGACTCGCTCGTTTCCGCTCCCATGAGCGCGCTGCGATCGCTCCGCGAGAGTGACAGTCTTGTGCACTGTTCATGCTGTGGAAAGCGGCATCAATTAGCGGCGGCAGACTGGCAGGAGCTGGAAAAGAAAAGGAGCGCTGTCCACCATTCCGCAAACGATACCTCGCAACCCCCCTATTCTCCCTTCTTGCCGTGATACCCAAACGCACCAAGCTGGGAGATGGTGTGGGGTGATGTGCAGAACCTGCTGCGCGCGTAGCGTCGCCAGTGGCGCCCTTTTTTTTCTCTGCATGGCACCCCTCGTCTTTCACCGCCCCTTCCTTCTTTACGAGGGAAGGAGATCTCTGCTCTTCACAGGGAACCGAGTGCGCTCCCCTCTTGATGTGGTTTTTTTGGGGGGGAGAGGGAAGGGCCCTTCTCTTTGGAATGGAAGAGTCCCGAGCCTCATTTCCCCCTCCCGCTCCAACGGCTTCCTCCTCATCTTCGATGTGAGGAGAGTACCCCTCCCCCCATGCTTGCCACCTCTCCCGCCAACGATATCCTCTTCTCTACCGATAGTCGCGCTGGTGGCGCCGTTTACCGACTTTAGCGGCGGATTCTCGTGCATGTGATGTAGAAAGGTACCTCACCTTTCCAGCTCGCTCTTCGGTATCCCTCTTTCACCCTTCCCTCCAATTTCAATGCTTTCATCATTGACGGTGTCGCTCCTGTTGTGCATTCATCTGCGTATTCACACATCTCCTCTCTTAAGAGAAAACAGAGAGGAGATACTCGAGCGCTCTTCCACGATTGCTTCTGCTTTGCTCATTGTTATTCTTTCTCATCTTGTGTCGGTGCTCGGCAGCTATTTCTTGAGCCTTTTTTCTCTGCCCTGTGTGCGCGTTTGTGTGCACCAGGATGGCGGCGGAGCCAGCATCAAAGAAAGAGCTTTCGTGTGTGGTCGCCCTAAAAAAAAAATTCCCAGTGAGCGAGGTAGACCCGGAGGATGGAGACTTTCTCTGCGACAGCACATACCTCCGCTTCGCACGCGCGCGCGACGGCGACATCGAGAAGGCCTCCGAGATGTTGCGGGCTGCGCTAGAGTGGCGCAGGCAGGCCAAGCCGTATGCCATCACAGCTGAGACGGTGCAGAAAGCGATGGAGCAGGACACCATGGTGTGCGGTGGCCGATGCAAAATGGGCTGTCCTGTAATAGCCATGGTTCTTGGCTCCCGCAACGACTGTGCTGTCGAAGAGCGCACCCAGCAAATGATTTACGTTCTGGAGGAGACGCAGCGGAAGGGCTACGAGCGCCTCACGTGGATCATTGATTTCGAATACATGGGCCAGCACCGAGATGAGCGCAGCAAGGCGACTCGGAAGGATACGATGAAGATATTGCAGGATTACTACCCGGAGCGCATGGCGTGCACCTTGCTGTACCGTCCACCGTGGTACATTCGCATGTTGCTTGGTGTCGTAAAGGTTTTCATGGATGCTCGCACCGCCGCCAAAATTTACAAAGCTGGCACCACCATCGAGGAGCTGGAGGAGTTTGTGAGTCGTGATCAGGTGCCCGTCATTTGTGGTGGTACGATGAAAGGAACTGCCATGGATCACCTTCGCGAGCTTCCCACAACGGGCAGTGCCGCTGTGCCGCTGTTGGATCATCAGCAGTGAGGCAAGGTACTTCAACTACGCTCGCACGAGATTGCTGCAGCCGCGGAGGCAGGTCAAGCAACACAAGCTACCTAGCTGTAGCCGTTTCAAGGTTAACGAAGAAAAGAGTACATAAGATCTTGCGATAATGTTGGCGCCGCTTTTCACGCCAGACGGTGCTCCTTATGCCGCCTCTCAACGGCTCTACCGGTGTCTGGTGTACCTCAATCAGGACCTCCGTTACCGGGGTGTGCTTGTGTGATCGGCAGTGTCGTGGTGGACTTCTTGGCCTATGTGATTCCATCTGTTAGCAGCAACAAAAAGATTAGCTTGACGCGGAGCTGTTCGGTGTTGCGTGCCCTCTCCACCTTCCTCTACTTCCCTTGCGGGAGAGTCCGGTGGTTTGGTCTCCGCACTTCCATTTGTCTTCCCTCTTTTTCCTTCACGTCGTCGAACGCTGCCAACTCCGTAAACACATACATATATATCTATATAGATGTTCGTAAGGTGTCTCAGAAGATGAGAAGGAAGTTGGAAGAAATAAAAATAAGTACTGAAGAAATCTAGCCATCGTAGGTTGATGATGGACTCTTTTTGAGAGTATCCTCTCACTTTCTCATCTCTCTCTCTCCTCCCTCCGCTTTCAACGAGTTTATGATTCAACTTTATAATTTCTCTGTTCTTGTGGGTACTTCCGCCTCCCCCCCTCCCCCCTCCTCCTTTCCATTACATCCATCCTCGTGGGGTGACTTTTGGGATGTAATGCAAACGTAAAGGAATATCGTGGTGATAGTGCTCGACTCGAACCTCTTTGGTTCACCGCCACCATCAAACCCTTTGTGTTCTCTTACTGCGAAGATAACAGAGATGCATTCCTTTTTTGGCTTTGGAGTAAGGTATGTGCGCCTTCTGAAGGAGGAGTGGGGGATGCTACCCTTCTTTTTCTTCCGATTGCCGGCTCCCCCCCCCGCGCATCGCGGATGGGCCTCCGTGTAGCTGGTGGGCCGTGCTCCGTTGGAGGGTTGTGGTTCTGCCCCCATCTCGTAGAGTCTGGGCACGTGCGAGAACGAAGTGTGAGCCAATATATATTCTCGTATGTGCGAAGGCTGAATGGGGTGGCGCGGATGACGTGACACTTCTCCGCCTCCCTCATCCCCTATGTTTCCCTCTTTTCTCTCTCGTCAGGGCCCGCATCGCACTGCAATTCGTATTGCTTGTTTTTTCGTTCTGTCGCTGGCACTTTCCACATAATGTACACTCCCGCAAGCGGACATGTACTCTATTCCTCCTTCTTCCTCTCTTACGTAGAGGCTCAGTTGTGGAGAAAAGAGTTCACATGTGCATTCAAGGTGGCGTGACTCCCCTGTTTCTCTCGCTCCCTTTCTCAAGTCCCTCCTTCCCCACCTCATCAGCCGTCTCTTTCTGCTCTTTGATGGCGCGGCTCACAGTGGGGCATTTGGAGATGGAGTTATCGGTTTTTTCCTGTCGTGCGTTTGTTTTATTTTTCTCCCGATTGTTTACACCGGTTGATGCGCTACTTTCTATTTCTCTTCGGCTTGTCAGTTAGGTGAGCGCCTTCTTAGCCACCTCTTCTCTATATGCCCAACCAAGCAGACTTTCTTGAAGCGAAGCGAACGGGGAGAGAGTGTGTGTGTGATGATCCTCAGCATCTTTCAGGGTTGGGTGTATGGCAACTCTTCCTCATCCCCACCCCATGTTTTCTATTCGGCTCTTTATGGTCGTCCTCCCTATCGCTTCCCCGCCCTCACATGCACAAGCACGCTCACTTTCGGTTTCTTCACCCTCAGAATACTTGAAGTACGGCTCATCTGGGCACACACACTTGATATATATATATATATATATGGTGCTCATTCATTTTTTATATTTTCACCCTTTTCTTTCCTTCGCTTCTTCTACACACACCTACATCTTATCTCTATATCGCGTTAGACGAGCTCTTTCCAAGAAGGGCTTTACGCAGAGCGTCAAGAAGGAATAGAACGGAGAAACGGAGGGGAAGCGTCTCCGCACTTTGCACGCTTCCGTAAAGCCCCCTCTCCCCTCCCCTCCGGCTACCTTGGACGACGCACCATGTTTACACCAAACGCTACAGCGAAGGAAGCCCCGGTAGTGGCGGAGCTAAAGAAGCGCGTTCCATCAGACTTGCTCGATCCCGACGATCGAGACTTCCTGGACGACGGTGCCTATCTCCGTTTCCTGCGTGCACGCAAGGGCAACGTCGACAAGGCGGCTGCGATGCTGCAGAAGACGATTGAGTGGCGCAAGACGGTGAAGCCGTACGCTATCACGGCGGATAGTGTGACCGATACAATGGACTGCATGAAAATGGTTTGCGGCGGTCGTTGCAAGGATGGATGCCCGGTAATTCTGTTGGCGCTCACCAAAGCGGAAAACATTCCGATGGAGGCGCGGAGGAGGAACCTGCTCTTTATGCTGGAAGAGACGCGGCGAAAGGGGTACGACCGTGTGACGTGGATTATCGATTGGGGCCACATCACGAAGCACAAGAAAGAGGAAAGAGAGGACGAGGAGTCTAAAAGAGGCGGAGACGAGCGGAAGGAACGCAAGGAAGTGATGGAATCGCTGTCTGATCACTACCCAGAGCGACTGGAGAAGATGCTCCTCTTCCGAGCTCCTCTCGTGATAAGGTTGCTGCTACCCTTTATACGCTTCACGGTGGATTCGCACACCTCGGCGAAGGTGCACAGCATCGGCAGCTCCGTAAAAGAGTTGGAGAAGTTTGTCGAGCGAGGTCAACTGCCACAGGAATGTGAAGGCGCCATGCAAGGGGTTGTGATGACGCACTTCGCGGAGTTACCGAGCTTGACGGCACACTAGCGGCGTTTCTGTGGGGGGAAGGCGTGCATACCCTCCCTCTTCTCTCCCTGTTATGGCGCTGTCCGAGTGGATCGTTTAGCTCACGATTTTTTTTTACGGTCCCCCTATTCGATCGCTCTCTCATTTAAAGGCGGATTTCCCTTTGTCTTTTCTCTCGCTTTACCCTCTCCCCCCCCCCTCACCCCTTTTCTTTTTCAACGTCCCTTGTTTTGGTTTGCACCTTCTTGAGCTCTTCTTGCACCGCGTGAAACTCATTTTCCTTTTCGCTGTCAATGCTTCTGTTTGGGCGCTGGTGTGTGTGTGTGTGTATGCTCTTTTAGGCTTCCCTTACGCTCTCTCTCTGCTTTTTAGGTGTCTCCCTTCTAGCACCGATCCTAGCCTTCTCGTGAACTGTTGACAGGACCAGGTGAAAGGTGATCGAAAAGCAGAGCGCGTGAGAAGCGCTATGGGGATACTCATATTTCTTTTTTTATCTCTTCATCCCTGCTGAACTCACAAGAGATATGCAAGGAAGCACTTTTGAAAGTCTTTGGCGATGAAAAAAGTTCCTGAAGTTGCAGATGCCGCTGAAGAGGACGTGGGCACACGTGCACGCCCGCTTACATGTGGGATCCCCTCAGAGCGTGCCGGAACGACGATGGCACTACACACTGTGTGGAGGTGGCTAGGGGGGGAGGGAGGGGCGATAGCATCAGTCCACTTGAACGAAGGGTGACTCAGCGGTATCCTGCGACTCCGTAAACATAAATATGTTTGATCCCTTCGATGTTACATCTTTGCCACACACGACAAAGACGCAGCGTACAAGCGCAGAGCGGGACTGGTGCATAACCTCTTCTCCGTGCACATGCGAACTTCTTTTTGCTCCCGAGCTAAGCCCCTCAAAGACGATGGTTTTCTGCAACAGTAGCTGGCTCGGAAGTGGAACTTGCATACGGCCGAGAGCTGGCAACATCACTCCTGAATGTCGTTTCACCACCTCAACTCACGCTAACTCTCTCTATCTCTCGCTATGATCCTGTGCTTCATTGTGTGTCCGGCTTCCTTTTTCTGGTAACACTTTCGGACGCCTGTGTTGAGCATTTCGGTGTGCGTGGCACTCCCCATAGGTGTTTGTGGTGATCGGCGAAATACGGTTCGCGGGTTCTGGTCAGTTGTTTAGCAAAACAAAAGAGGCCATAGAGCGAGCTCCACCTCCGTAGCAAGCAAGTTTGAAGCGATGGGGAAGAAGGGGGTGACGAAGAAAGGCGGCGGTGATGGCACACCGCAGAATGGTGACGAGGACTACAACGCCGCATCGCTGACACCTCGTGGCGTCAGTTACCGGACGTGGATGAAGCGTGTGGAGGACACCGTCATCGCCATGCGACAAGTCCAGCAGCTGTTGCAACTACATACCAATGATGTAGACGCGCTAAAGCGTGAGCTAGAAGATTTAACACTCACCGCGGCGGCCCTGTGGGCTGTCAACATGGACGATCTACCCATCCAGTACAAGGATAGGCACCGAGCTCCGACACAGCGGATGACAACACCGGGTGGAAACGCGTCGCGCTCCACCGAGGTCTCACCGCTGAAGCGGCAGCAGACCTCCAGTGGCAGCATCAGCTCGCGAAATGGGGCTGACTCGGCATCGCACGGCGGTGAGGCTGCTGCGCCGGGAACGCCCATGGAAAGTGTAGAGCAAGCGATTTTGCAGCTCACGACTGCACAGCGAACGAAGGTTTCTGTAGCACTGCAAGCGATGTTCTACGCTCAGCCCGCGCCACCTACGGTGGTCGTGGTGACAGAAAAAGGCTCTGACACAGCCGCATGTGGCGATGTAACCCCACGCGGGTCTGTTAACCCAGGGGCAACGAAGCAGGGCAAGATTTCTTTGACTGCGGCGACAGGGGGCGCGGGGCAGTCCATCTTGACCTCCACCACCGGTGCGCCAGGTAACGAAAGGGATACGCTAACTGCTGGCAGCCGAAAAAATGCCATCCCGACCGCACTACTCTATGCCATGAGGGAGCTACAGCTCAAGCGTGTACACTTGGAAGCGCAGCTAATGGAAGCTGCGAGCGACACGGCAAAGCAACTGCAGCGCTTTCAGCTCCTGGATGAAGAGCTGATGGTGGCTCAGTACGCCTGCGACGCGGCACGCCGTGACCCACAGCAAGAATTCCAACGGCAACTATCGCAGCAGCAGCTTGTCTCTCCACAGCACCCAGAGTCACCAGAGCAGCAGCAGAATCCACAAACTCATGCGGAAGGGGTACCAGCATCATCGTAATGGACCTGCTCGCATTCTTTTCGTTGTTGGGTTTTTTGCTCGTCCTCCTTTTCTTTGGAAAACTGTCCTTCTGCCTACCAAACTCAGCAGGCAGGCAGGCACGAAGAAACAGGAGGACTGATGAGGCATTGAGGTGCGCTTGCTACTGCTCACCACATCTGTCTTCGCTGTGTGCGCCTCTGTCGTTTCGCAGGGCGTGAGGAGAGAGAGATGGATAGGGAGATCGTTCCACAATCCGGAACGGGGCGACCATAGCGTTAAAGGAGGCAGGGGGGGAGAAAAAGAAGAAGCTGGAATACGGCGCCACCTGACGGCATCAACGGCCTCCTGTGCCGCTCAACAACAGTCACGTGTGTGCGTGTCCCCTTGCTTTGTCTGCTAACTAGCGTTTTCGTTGCTTTCCGTGTGCGGGTGCGGGTGTATTTTCTGATCTCCAGAAGTCCCATACACGCGTGCTTTTATCGGTCTTTCCTCCTCTCCCTTTTGTGCATCGTCGGAGTTCTCTCCCTTTTGCTGCTCCCGCGTACGCACTGAGGCGTGGCAAGGAGGGGAAAGTGTCGGATGCAAGAGGGAGGGAGGGGGGGAGGGCGATGCGAGTCAGGGATCACTTTGGCACGAGGTGAGGGGCATGACTGATGATGTGTACAATAGGGAGTCCTCTGAAATGTATAGGCGTATACGCGATGGTGTTTCTCGAATTTTCAATCTTCATCCTTCGCCTACAAGCTTCTTTACCAAAACTCCACCGAGGGGTACGACGACAAGCTCTTTTCTGAGAGGCATATTCAGACGTGTGGACAGTCATGTCGCGGCGTTAACGCAGGAGAGGAAAGGGGGACGGTAGGGATAAGGGTTCGAGAGAGCATCAAGGTGTGCTCGCGTGCGTACCTTGCATTTTCCCTGACGTCCCCCCCCCCCCCTCTTTCCCTCCATATATATATATATATATATATATATATATATCTTAGTTCAGTGGGAAGCGACTCGTATGTTTTTCTTATTTCCTGCACTTCTCGTCCTTTTGGCTCCCTCCTCTTCTCTTGCTTTTGTCGTCTTTCCCTTTCTCGGCTGTCTTCATGTACCCACATCTACTCTCTTGCAGGCTAAGGGCAGTTCGGCTTGTCTTCTACTCAACTCCGCTGGTGCTCCCCCTCCCTCGCAGCGCACACACCCTTACACACTCAAGAGAGACACACACACAAGCACTTCACAACCACACGTAGCATATCTCCCACCTCACCCGTACACCCTTCTGCCACGTGCGGGAGGGTTGACTGGTTTGAGTTGAGCGATCCATTCATCCCCCTGTTCTCTCCCTTCTTTCTTATGGGCTCGTCTCTTTCCCAGCAGGAGAACCTCTTCCTCCATCAACGATGGGAGGATCTGCTGCAAGTGGCGATGGCAGCGGATGAGGAAGCCCTCGCCCACAGCGCCGCACGGGGAGGTGATGCGGTGTCACACTTCAAGAGAAATGTCGCGGTAACGAGTGACGAATTTCGCCTGTCATTCCAGGAATGGCAGGCCTTTCTGTCTGTGCTGGAGCAAGGTGAGGCGAAGGAGGCAAACGCTGCTCCCTCGGACATATGTGCCCACCTCTCCGCTACGCAGCTGAACGTCCCCGTGGTGGCACTAATGGTGCATCTCTGTGTGTGGTGGAAAGGGGCCATCCCCTCTGCTGTGTTCGCGGAGCGAGTGGAACAACTCGTACGACGGGTGACATGCTCAGGGAAAGACAGCCTCCGTGGTGACGCCGTTGCATGCGGGAACAGTGTAGAGGTGGAGGCCACGCCAGACGAGTCTCGTGAGGCACACCTCGATCCTGTAGTCGGTGGTAGTTGCGCCCGTCTTGCGCACTTTGTAAAAAAACGCATCACTGAACGCGCATCACGGAGTTTTAGCGCCATCTCCAGTCCCGCAGCATCGGCTGAGAAGGCCACGGAGGAGTTGTCACTCGACTTATTGGTGGACATGCTAGTTCTTGTGCAGCAAATTCTGCATCAAGAGGACACTTCGCATTCACCAGTCTCGAGCGTCTCTGCCGATGGAAATTCCGCGATGTCGGCGGCCCATATCTATGACCTCTACGATGAGAAGATCGGTGACACGAAGGAGCTCCGACGACGCCCGGTTCTGTCGGTGGTAATGGTGTTGGTGCTCGCTATTTACGCTGAAAGACTTCAATCGCAGCCGCAACTTGCATGGCGCGGTGTGGGGCATCTGGAGGCCCTCACGGACGTCATAGCGGCTCATTCTGGGCCGAGCGGTACAACTGCTAGTTCCGTGACGTCCGCTGCGCACCAGCCTTTGGCATCCTCGTCAGCGCGCTCTGACCCCTGGCCATTGGCGAAGGCTCTCGAAAAAGCACTTGTGCATCGTCAGCACGAGGCCGACGCTAAGCGATGCTTCTCCCAAGAAGGGGCAGAGCTGCGGGCAACTCTGCTCGATATGCGGAAGAGGCGTCTTGCTATTGCATCCGAGGGCGTTGCTAGCGTAGCAGTTTCGACCCCGAGCCAGCGATGGGCCGCCGCTGCCTCCCAGTACGTGGGACAGCGTCCGATATGGGCAGCGCTGCATTCTCATTTCCTCTCGGCTGGAGTATTCGATGACGATAAGCCGACGGTACTGGTCTTCTTCGGTCCATCAGGGTACGGAAAATCCGAGTTGGCCAAGCGTGTCGCCGGTGTGCTACACGGTGTCTCTGTTTCAGAGCTTGAGGCATCTGGTAAGATGGTTTTCATTCACATGCCATCTTTCTGTACCAAAGACAGCATCTACTCCCTTGTAGACCCCCCAGCAGCGCACGTCGGTAGCGGCATGCTGCTTTCCGCCCTGCAGCGAAACCCCGATGCGGTGGTGGTGCTAGACGAATTCGAAAAGAGCACGGCGGAGGCCATCAACAACCTGTGGCTGTCCGCATTTCAAAAAAATGGCGTTTTGCGCTCGCTGAAGGAGGCGAGTCGATCTGTGTCCACGGTACGCACCACATTCATCTTGACGTGTAATATCGCTGCCGAGAGCATTGTAGCTCGCGAAAGCCTCTACCTCGGCGCCACGCCGGCCGACCAAGAACGGATTCGAGAACTCTTCATCACGCAGTGCAAGAATGTGTGCCGAGAACTCATGGGTGAACCCTTCGTCAACCGCGTCGATCATTTCTTTCCATTTATGCCCTACACCCGCGCTGAACGACGGCAGTTTGTCTGCTTGCTCTTGGAGAGGCTGCTGGCGAACCAGGCTGATAAAGGTCGCATCCTTTACATCACTCCTGCGTTTGTTGAGGCTATGGAAGAGAAGCTGCGCACTTTTCATGCTGCCACGTTAGAAGCCGTCGTACGCACTCAAGTGGTGCGCATGGTGCGTGAAAGGTGGACGTCGGGGGTGTTGACGGTGGAGCGGCATGTGGGATGTCGTTCAGTGGTGGTTCTGCTGCCGGCAGTGGAAGCGCAGTGGCGGCGATGCAAAACGCTCCGACGATCATCCATTGCAACGAGCAGTGAGGTGGAGAAGGGTGAAAAAGTGTATGACGAAGAGGACGCCCTGTTCACCAGCGATGACTCGCTGTCGTTGGAGGCTTGGGATTCGCTCCCCTACGGCGCGCAATCGCTGGCGCAGTGGGCCGTAGTTCATGCCGTGCCCGCGGTGGGTCTCCCTGCGGAGGATGAGGCCGGCGATGACGATGCAACGAAGCACACCACAACGGAAGTGTCATGCAGGAAACCCCTCATAAAGTCCGTGGCTGACCAACCCTCGGCACAGTCAATATCAAGTTCAGCGGCGCAACCGCAAGCAGTACCGCTGCGCTGCACTCCCTCTCGCGACACACCACATCGAGAAAAGGAGTACCAACTGGAGTATACCATCGACAAGAAACGAATAGTGGACTTGGAGGTAGAGTTGGAGAAAGCGAGGGAACTCATTGCGGTGCGCGACCTCGAGATCGTCAAGCTGAAGGATAAGGTGATGATGCTGCAAAAGGCACTTGCGTTACTGCTGCTGTCGTTGTTGAGCTGCCTTCTTCTTTTGTCGCTCTTTATCGGTTTGAAGCTGGCGTTCCTCTTCGCGTTGGGTGTTTTTGGCTTTCTCGTAATCGTTCTCGGCGTTCCTCTTTCTGTCGTGCTCGACGCTGTGCGGGGACTTTTCCATTTTTTAGGGCCCTTCAAGGTCGGAGGATTAGTTGCATGCCTCCTCGTATGGGTTGCCCGCGTGTCCTCGAAGACGGTGCTGTCGTGCGCGTGACGACCGGAGAACAAACGATGGGATACGAAGCGAGGGAGTGTTTCTTCAATCCCCGATGGCCTCATCACCAAAAAAATTCTCTTTTCTGCTTGCGTTATTCGTACTGCTGCTGAGCGCATCAAATGGCGGTCCGAACTAGTTCTCTTCGAGTTTTCGGGGAGGGGAGGTCTTTCCTCCCTGACACGCTCGGACACATCGAGAACGGTGAGGTGCCCGTGTGCTGCACCAAAAAGAGAGTGATGGGAACGCATTATGAGGGGTGGTGTGGATTTCTCGTACCCCCCCCCCTCTTCCCTCTTACTGGGTACTTCCAACGTGGCTGTAGAGTTGGGCGAAGCGAATTTACATCAGCTGACTTCGCCTCAGACGTACAGTGCCTGATGATCTCTATGTTTGCCTTCATTCTAGTTCTCATCCTGCTGCGTGATTGCGACGATAAGGTGAGCGGAGCAGCAATAAGCCGCGGTGAATCCTACTTCCTCTGCCCCCTCCCTGCTCTTCCGTCCTTATTCTTTGCAGCAGCGTCCCCGCATGCAGCTGGTCAGTTTCCTCACATATATATATGTATATACATATGTACTGAGCTAGGCCTCCGTGGACATTTTTACTCTCTTTCTGTGACAGATAACTAGCCATGGACAGCGGCAGCGACACCTCAGAGGATGGGACGAGGCAGTTCAAGGTGGTAATGCTCGGTAACGGTGCGGTTGGAAAAACGTCGTTGATTCGCCGCTTCTGCAGCGGCGGTTTCGCCCCCAATTACAAGCAGACGATTGGGCTGGATTTCTATTCTCAAAAGGTGCAGCTGCCGCACGGGGCACCGGCGGTCACGCTGCAAATTTGGGATGTTGGTGGCCAGCAAATCGGTGGCAAAATGCTTGCCAACTATATTCACGGCAGTCACGCCGTGTGTTTTGTGTACGATACGACGGATTTGAACTCCTTCAAAGATCTCAGAGACTGGAAGGAATGCGTAGATAAGATCTTTGAAGGTACCGCAGCGGTAGACCGACCCAAGATGGTCTTGATTGGAAACAAACTGGATCTGCCGAACCGGCAGATATCGGAAGAGAATCGGGTTGCCTTTAGCAAAGATTTTAGTATTCCACACTGCACCGTGTCAGCACAATCTGGTGAGCGAGTGAACGCATTGTTTACGCGTATTGCTGCCACGTTAGCAGGGATAGAGATGAAGCAGCAAGACTTAGACTTGACGGACCGCGTGACGGCAAATGTGGCGAGTCGCCCCGAGGAGCGGTTGGCAGCTCCCAGAGCCCCTGCGCTGCAGTCGACGATCACGGCCAAGGCCAAGAAGGACGAAGATTGCTCTGTGATGTGAAGCTTATCTTCCCCTCTTACGGTCTCCCAAGGTAGAGACTCTATGTGTCAGAAGTACTATCCGCAATCACTTCGATACTTGCGTAGGGGGTGAAAGTACGGTGCCGGTGAAGTCTGCGTCAGATCCATCCTGTTCGTGACACAGCATCCTCTGCTTTCTTTTTCCTACACACTAAGACACACGCATCGATGCGCGTCGTCTTCTTGGTCTTCCCTTTTTACTGGAGTAAGTGAAAATGCTGACCGAGTAGGCGGAAAGTTGCGCTTTCTCGAGGCCTTGCAACGCAGTTCAGGCCGTTGGGGGGAGGGAGTCCATCGTTGGGTTTCTTTCCGCCTTGGTTTTCGTTGTTTGTCTTTGAGAAGACCGTTTTTGCTTCAAAGATCCTCTTGTAAGCGGTTTCAATCCTATGGATAGTGTCACCGTTGTCGCGAGATGCAAACAGCGCGTGGGGAATGAAGTGAGGGAGAAGAAGTGTTTGCGAGAGATACGTCAAAACAGTCCCTCGCCGAAGCCTTTGGCACGCACACACAAAAAAAGGCCGCAACGGAGCAAAGCGACCGGCCTGCTCGTGCAGAATGTCTCTGGCTCCTTTTTGTCATCTCTTTTTTTTGTCCGAGGCGGGAGGATGAGGATGAGTTGCGGGTGGTGCTGCTTCTTTGTGGCTGTGATGCTCGAACGAGGATCATTGATGGCCACGGTGTCACCAAGGCAAAGCGGTCTAGCGTAATTCCAAGCGACGACGATCCTATTTCGTATCAGTTTTGTCAACATTATCTCCTTTTTCGGTTCCACGTCGTTGTGTCCCCACTGCTTTCCGGACAGAGTAAGTGTCCCGAGCCTCCGAAGAAGACTCTTGGCGGATGGCTCTGAAGCTTTTATTGCCTCTTGCTCACTGCTATCCTACCTTCCTGTGCTGCCTTTTTCCTTCCATAGATACACATTTTCATGAATGCTTCCATGGATTGAATTTGATCGCCTTTGCACACGAATAAAGCACCTGTGAAAGCCACGCAAAAGGGGGTGCTAAGGAAACGGAAACAAAGTGGAAACCTCCGCAGTGGTGTCCCCTTACCCACACTACCCATCGCGCTCTCCTAGGCTCTGCACAACTCACAACGCATAACACCTTTGAAAGGCATCCAAGCGAAAGGTGTGTCTTGAACACATGCTCACCACCGGCTCGCATAGAAAATGAAGACACTTGGTCAATGGCTAGAGGATAGCTCCACTTCGAGTAGTGAGGATGCTGAGCAAAGGCAGCTTGGCACCAGCAGCGGCGGTGGCGCAGCACCGAGTGTATCAGATGACAGACGCTCTTCGGTGTCCCAAGCTGTCGACGGCATGGCTGTCTCCATGACGGGTAGTCCCGTCGTCGCTCACACGCCGACCACACTGCGGCCTATGAGCGGTCTGCCAGGCGAAATACGCGGAAGACAAGAAGAAACTCGTGAGAAGATGTTTCGGCTGCTTGGCGCAGAAGCGGTGATCAAGGCAACAACGCCCACCTTGTCGAACACTACGGCCGATAGTCCTGCATGGCCTGTTGCTTCACCGCCAAATCGTACTCATTTCCCTTTCGGTGCTACACCACTTTCCCAACCGGCCGCATCGCCGAAGCTGTGGAAACCCAGTGGTTCAGAGGGAGGGGAAGCCGGGGAGTTGGATACGAGGAAGAGCGCCGTGCACGACAAGGATGTGCTAAGGTCGGGTATACCTGCAGGAGCTGACGTGGCGACGGACAGCAGTCAGCTGCCGTACATGGAGAGAACAATGCCGGGCTTTGGGAGAAATGCGGTGTACGAGCCTGTGGAAGTCGAGGTGGTGGACCGTGGAACACAGACGACGTCGACCGAGGGGACACAAACCGATCCATTGCCCATGCCGTACGGCGCGTACTATTTCGGCCCCTATGCCCCATCGCCGTACACCGGAGCAGGTGCGTACGGAGAGTGCATACCAATGACAAGGGCTATGGCGATACCACCGCGCAGCTTAGGCGTCGGTGTGGATGGTCGGCCCTACCGCCACTGCACGAATGATTTCGAGGAGGCGGAAGCAGCCGAGGGGGCAAAGCTACGGGGTGAGTTGGAGATGATACAGAGCTCCATCGACATGTTGATTGCCCGCTATAATTTACCTCCCCCACCGATGTAGGGAAGCGAACGAGGCAAAGTTTTGGTAGGCATGTTTTGTTGGAGAGTTAATCATCCGCTTTCACGAAACTGGCTTTCGGATGTTGTCCGCTGTGCGCCGCATTTCACTACTGTGGTGTGTAATTTTGCAGAAACAGAATCAGGTTTCCTTGGATATCGATAGTTGAATGGGGATTTTGAGGCACATTATACTCTTAGCAGGGGGGAAATGTGAGCCGGCGCATGTTTCTCGATCCTTTGAAGCTTGGTCATGGCAATGCTTAAGTGGGTGAGGCCACATATCGTTCTCATCGCTTCCCCTCTTCCCTCTTCATGGGCAAGCACCATCGCCCCCACCACCACCGTCCTTCCCCCGCGCCAATAATACAAACGCCTGGCTGTCAACTGCTCTTTCCATCATTGGAAGTAGAAACGGCGAGCACGAATGCTAGTCTATTAAGCGAAATCATTACAGCAGATTTAACGCACGCCCCACCGTCGTTCCACGTGTTTACGAGCATCAGCGTACACTCACACTTTCGGGTGGAGCCTCTTTCACACCAAACGAGCTCCTCCTCTTCTGGCGCCAATGTTCGATTCCCGCTATTATGACAATCCGTTCGCGGAAGAAGAAGACGATATTTGCTACGCGGAAATCCTATCAGAGGATGATGACGCAACTGGCGATATCACAGTCGATGCGTCGGCGCGACGGATTTCCGTCTCGCCGAATGTTCCGACGATCTCCTCCGAGCATAAACACTTCGATGTCCCTTTCATGAACACGGAAGTAAATAGTGCAACTGATCATATGCTTCCTGCCCGTGAACCTACGCCCGGGACTGGTGCAGCAGAAAACCAGGAATACGCCGCGCATATCGATCGTCTTCGAACGAAGCTGGACGCTGCCAACACAGAAAACAGTCGATTGTCCTCCGCACAGACAAAACTGGAAGGGCGAGTACGCAGCCTCACATTAGAGAAGGAAGACGCCGAGTGGCAACTGCAACAAGAAAAGGAGCGGAGTCGTGCACTCTCGGAGAAGGTGTCTGCTCTGGAAGACGAGCTTGAGCAGCTAGTCGCACGTGCCAGTTTAACAGCAGCAGCGGCGCAGCGCGCTGGAACGTCGACGGGGACCAGCGCCACCGCGCCACCCCATCCCCTCGAGGCCTCCCCCACACCCGCCGGTCATTCATACCGCCGAGATCCCAACGCGCCATCCGCACAGTTTCTTGCATCGGAGTCGTTTCACGAGAACAGCTCGGGGGTTGCGAACAATGCGGTGCCGTTGGGGGAAATCGGATCCGTGTGGGGGCCCGGGCGGCCGCGCCAGCAGCAACCCGCCCATGAAATCACACAGCCCGCCGCCAGGAACCAGCAAGCCCACCCGCAGGCGAGAGGCCCGACCGCGCCAGAGGCCATCGAAGCCGAGCAGAAAAGCAAAATGGAACAAGCCGCTGCGGTGAAACAGCTGGAAGCGCAACTTCTCGAACACAATCAAAGGCGTGACGATTTGAACGCGCAGCTGCAGCGTCTCGAATGCATGCGCGCGCGCACGGTCGCAGACCGGAAAAAAAAAGCTCTTGTGGAACGAGGCCTCGAGGACGAAGAAAAGGCGATCGGCCACATTCGGCTTCAACTGCGTTCCCTTTCGGCCCTTCAACGATGGTAGCCGTGTTTGCATGACCCTTCGTTTTTTCCATAACCCCGCCGCCCTGGGGGGAAGGAGAACCCACCGGCCCCCCCCCCTAAACCCTGTCCCAGCCCCACACGGACCCTACCCCCGTGCCCAACGAACGATGGGTGCCGCCCACCCCAAAACGGGCCTGCCCCCATTCAAAACCCCGAATGACCACCCACACCACCCCCTTCTCTCTTTTTGAAAAAAATCCGCCCCACACAGCCGCCCCCGGTCCAGCCCCCACAAAACGGCCCCATATTTCCCACCAAGGTAACAATTTATCTGCCATAAGCACAAATGGGTGGAAGTAATCTTCAGAAAAAGCGAAGCGCGAGCCCTGGAGTGGGTGAGGCGAAGTCGGCAAGAGCCGCACGGTCAGGCGCGCATGTCGCCTTTCATGATGATGTTGTAACAGTGAGCATACCCTCGGATCAGGAGAACCCTTCTGACGTGTGGAATGTGTATTCGCACGTTGCCTACACCACAAAAAAGGAAAAACGATACATTCAGCGGTGCTTCAACTCGCGCGTAGGCGAGGTAATCGATTCCTGCTCCAGCATGTTTCCTTTGCTCCACCACAGCAATAGAGGCATTCCAGCGTCGTGTTCGGCGCGTCAAGCGAAAAAACATGATAGATCCATTGTGGATGCGCTACAGGAACAGGGATATGGAGATAAGATCGCTGCCTGCGCAACGTACGTCCTTTCTGTGTGGCCTTCGCTTCCGGTAAAGCAGCGCCCGCCGATTTCGCCAGCGGTTGAATTGGCCATGGAGGCACTGGAGGCCGGAACTTCCCTCTTTATTTTCAACGAAATGCCGAATTCCCCACATCGGTGTGATGTCGCACTGCGATTGCTGCACAGCGTCGATTCCGAAGAGGCGAGCTTTGCCATTTTCAGTGCCGCTGATCACAACTCTATTGATGGATACATACCCCTCTCGTTTATAGTGTCGCTCTCCTACGGTCTGCAACCTGTTGAAGCACAGCGTCACTTGAGGAGGAGAGGAAAGATTATTTGTAATGATGGTGATCAAAAAGTGGAGGAGACCAGCAAAAGGGCCTTCACACTTCATTGCGCAGCTCCGGAGGAGTTCTATGTGACATTCATTGCAACAAAGGATGAGGACTTCGACAACTGGACACGAGTGATCGACTACTTCGCGAGCCTTAATACCTGTGGCAGAGCCTTCATGCAATCTCAGCAAATTTGATTGAACACAGGGAAAAAGAAACTATACAACTACTCATGTATCGGCCGCGTCTACTTGCAAGTACCGACAGCCTTACAGTGTACGAAATGCTACGGTAATTAAAGGTAACGTTGCTTCATTGTTGCTAGGTCACCAACTTTATTATCCGGCAATAGCACTTATCTTATACCTTGGTGTAAAGCTCTCGCTTTTCTACTGTGCTTCTTAGCCCAACGCTGCCGTGGTCATGCTTTTTCTCCCCACATTGCAGTAACAAGGATGTCAACTTCTAACGGTGCATTTCAAAGTGAAGCACTGTTAGTTGTCTTTTTTCTTTTTGTTTCTGTTCGAATGGCGTACACAATATATTACTGGGTGTTCCCGAAACTACGCCAAGCTTTTTTTTCGCAGCCGCTCCGTTTATATCGCGTAGGTTGCCTGCTCTGGTGTTCATCTTCCACAAACCAAAACGCTACAAATACCTTCCAAAAGAGTCGCCGTTCTTCGACGTATTATTGGAATTGCCTCACAGAGTGAAAAATATCGGATTGTGGATAATCGAGCTCTGTATCAGCGGATTTATACGCATCTGCTCACTCAGACGCTGAAGATTCACGTAAGTGAAAAGCATTCAATTGGCATTCTGGTCGCGTAACTTTCTATGCATCCCCTTCACTTACACCTGTTTTTCTCTCCTCTTACTGCTTCATTGCTGCCCTTTTCGTAGTTGTAGCACCTGTAACCTAAGCACTTACGATGTCGCTCTACACTGATGTTGTTTCTGACCAGCTACCCGCAGCGATTCGCGTCGTGCGGAGTCAATGTGCTTCTCTGAAGCCTACCCGCATTGTTCGAACCATCTTCCCGGTGTTGATAACTTTCCTTCGCAAGTACTGGGTGTGGGCATTCTACTTCATCATTATACGAAAGCTCTACCGCATTCTCAGTCGGACGAATAGGCGCAACTCACGACCCAAAAAGATTAAACGATCATCAGCTTCCATTCCCGACAGTAGTGAATCAGCTTTGGATTCTGAGGTGACGATCCGCTCGGCAGACGTCGCGTTCGTAGACGACCATACAAACTCTATACAGTCCAACAAACAAGTACTAGTTGGAGATGGCGTCATCGTTGTCAACCGTGGTGACCGCTTTGTAGAAGTGTATGAGCGTAAGAACATTTCCAAGATCGAAAATGCCGATGCTGAGGTAGAGAATCTATTGAGAGAGTTCACAGCTCGAAGTTTGAAAATGCGCAGCTCAAAAACGGATGCGTTTGACTAGTAAACCGATTGGAGAACAAAAGCTGTACTTGCCCATAGTTCTCTTATTCAGGAGTGTTTTCAGTTTTTGCAAAAGATTGTAATTATATGCCACCATTTTCTGATTTGTTCCGCCACCCGTGCTTTGTCATTAACCACACCACCTTTTGATACTCTTTCAGCTTTCGTCCCATACGCATTCCTCGAAACAAACGACTTTTTGACTGAGTAGACGAGAAAAGATTCCTTACTCTAGTCGATGATTTCACTCCTGCGTCGTGTTTTATCCTTGTGGGAGGATAGAACACTACATTACCGTTGAGATGCTCGGAATTAAGATAACGTGAAAGAACCGCTGATTTATCTGACATTTCACAGGACTAGAGTGGAGGCGTAATTAAGTTACACACGTTACATTACTTTCATTCACACAACTTTCCTTTGCCGATGAAATGCTTGGTTGCCTACTAACAAAGCACTCATCAAACTCCATAAGCTTCTCCTCTTTCTTTACTGCGGATATGCCATCACTGTGACTCGTCTACCTGCACTGCTAAGCACAAATACACGCAGTTTTGAGTTGTGGGTGCGTATAGTACTGGCGCACTATCATTGCACTGCGCTTGCTGCAATATATACAAAAAGAAAATTTACATGCGTCACGAGGCGATGAATCAAGAGAAGGGTCACGTCGGTGGCGGAAATGGCCTGAAAACGTTTGCTAATCCAACCAATAACGATGAGGACTTTAGCTCCTGTACAGTTGGCCAGCTGCTGTCGCACAGCAGCTGGAAGGCCCGGAAGGAAGGCTACGAGAGAGTACAGAGGGAACCGGAAAAGCACCTATCGACGATCCTTGAGAATTTAAAGTGCGTGTCGACGGAAGGGAATGCCATTGTGCAGGAGGCAGCCATCGAGGCACTGGTAGATGTCCTGCATCAATGTAACGATGGGCAGCGTAGCCAACTCGCAGAAGGGACAGTAAAGGCTGTCGTAGAGAAGGGTATCACCGGTAGACCGAAGGCTGTGCAATTGAGTCAGCAATTTATTTTTGCACTTGTGGAAGGAGGGGACGCTGGTGTCGTATTCGATGCTCTTCTACCTGCTTTCGCGCACAAGACCCCGAAAAGCAGGCTTGCAGCAGTGCAAACTGCTGCAGCACTCGTGTCCGATTACGGCGTGCAGCACTTCCCCCTGAAAGGAATTCTCACAGCAATGCAGCCGCTCTTTAATGATGCAGCAGCGCCAGTCCGTAAAGAAGCTGCCACCCTTTGCTGCCAGTGCTATCGGTACATTGGTGCGAACATCAAGGGCTACCTCACAGATCTGCGAGACGTTCAACTGCAAGAGTTGCAGAAGCAGTTCGAAAGTGTAAAAGTGGGTGAAAAGCCACCTAAATCTATTAGAGGCGTTTCGGCCTTACCGGGTAGAGGAAATGCAGGTAGTAGCACTGTAGTGAAGCCTATTGGATCACTTACTGGCGATAGCACCGATGTCGTTGCAGACGATGCAGGTTTCGAGTTACTGGATGAATCACCTGTCATTCCGAAGTTGCCTAAAAAGTTCTTTCGTGTTGCATTAGACAAGAACACAACATGGCAGGACCGGGTAGAATACGTCAATGAGCATCTTTCTCCTCTTCTTTCTGCTCCTCGATACCGCGCCAAAGATGATTACCATGATCTAGCAAGCATGATGAAAGAATACTTGATTGATCCTCAAGCACCGCTAATGCTACTAGGCTTCAAGATGATCCAGGAATGTGCTCGGGGACTAAGGAGCGATTTTGCAGCTCACGCAAAACTGTACGTAGCCCCGTTACTTGACAAAATGAAGGATAAAAAAGTTAGCGTTCAGCTTCACGTCATGAAAACTCTTGAGGATTTAATTTGCTTCAATTGCATTTCAATGGACCAGTGCAATGACGAATTCGACCAGGGACTGCAGAGCAAAAATCCAACACAACGGGCGGTGGTTCTAGGTTTTCTTATCCGAATGATCGACAGCCTGGGCGACCGAAGCCGCTTTGTTAAACTTGGGCGCTCTACGGCGATGCTGACTCGCGCAGTCAACGATGAAAAAGCTTCTATTCGTGACGTGGCGTACGTGTTGCTCGACAGGCTTATTCGAGCGTTTGGGGATGCACAATTCAAGAACGTGCTCGCCAGCCTAGACGATAACCAGCGGCACAACATGGCAGCGGCAGTGGCGCGAAACGCAACAATGATCGGTTCGCATGCAGGTGCATCTAAAATGTCCTCAGATTCATCCTCACCGAAGTGCCTCGGCACAGCAGGAACCACACCGTTTAATTCACCCGCTAAGAAGATCCCGCGAGTAGAAGATTCCGCTATGGGAGCATCGTCAGCTCCCGGCTACCAGTCCCATCCGCGTCCTGCGCCTGCTGCGGGGCCTTCCTCCGCAGCCCGCCGCACATCTGCTAGCGGCACGGAGGGTACTGCAGAAGCCCCCTCAGTGGGCCTCCATGGGACGGAGATGCAGCATCAGTCGTCTTCCCTGCCGCGCCACTCAGTCGCCTCTACAACCTCCATAGTTTCTGCGTCAGAAAAGGTGGCTTCCAGAAACCGAACTTCTGTGCCACGAAGCAGTGTTAGTGATCAGAACGGTATTGCCGGCATCAGCAAGATCTCCGTAGAGGATGCTGTCGTGCTAGAATCCGCCTTGCCCACAAAAATGGACTCTGTAACCAGCATACTTGGACTCCTGGAGGGCGATGATACTGTATTGGATATGGTGCGCTCTCGCGAGTGGGCGCGTCGGCAAGAGGGTGTGAATAAGTTGCTGCTCATGATTCAACAATGGACGCGTGCGCAGGCGACGCGCCACTTGGAGCACTTAGTGGTTTATTTACGAGCGCACCCGTCCTTTCGTGAGCCTATTTTCCAGGTATTTAACATAATGACGCAAATTCTCCTCACAACGCTAATGAAAGTTGCGGCGCTCTCCGCCGCCGCAGGGTACGCTCTCGTCTCCGGCTTCACACCGCGCCTGTCAGAATCGAAGAACGGACCGCTCGTGCGGGATGTATGTAGCGCTGTTGCAGGTAGGCTAGGTCAGCGCTTTGTCGTAAGACATATGCTCGATACAACGGCAATGGCTAAAACGCCTAAACTACTACAGGAGGTATGCGAGTACGTGCGAGAGGTAATCCAGCAGCAGCCGGACAACGAGGAAACGGGACGTGAGGCGGTGGAGGCAAAGGGGGTGCTTCACTTTGTCAAAACGGTGTGCGCTGATTTTAACAACGCGGCGGTGCGGCAAGAGGCTGTATTGCTGCTTGTTGCTCTGCGTCGATCACCTCACGCATCGTCAGCGGCAGTGGAGAGATGTGTTGCATCACTGCAGCCACCATTACCAGCCCTATTCGAGCGAGAGCTGCATCGAGTGGAAAGCGGAACTCCACCTGCCGTAGCACTGCTTCCAGCCAAGGGCTCCGTGACATCCTCAAAGGGGCTTCCACCAACAGCAACTGCCACTGCAGTCCAGACGTCTCCAGCATCGAAGCGGGTACGTACGCTGAGCCAGTCTCCAGGCTCTGGCGCCAACACCAGTGTGGAAGGGTCACTTTTGTCCAACCGCCAATCTGAGCACCGGCGCTCGCTCAGCGATCCAGAAGTCTTGCTCATGCAACGCAAGCGTACTCCCTCCCTGGGAAGAGCGGGGTCTGCGACGCGGGGAACAGTAGGCCGCACGAATTCTGTAGGACCGTCACCGCGCTCTAGCTTCACTTCGAATGTCACGCCGTCGGCAACGCTGCGCTCCATTATTCGTGAGATAACTTCCGGCAAAGATTGGCGTGATCGACTTAACGGTATCCGACAAGCCGAAGCCTTTGTGAGAGAAACACCGTGCCCACTTCCCGCGAACTGCGCTGTCCCGCTTCTGAAAGCTATGCAAGGTCGATTTGAGGAAGCGAACAAGAATCTTGTGGTGGATGTGCTTCGTTTCATCCCCGTCGTGGTGGAAGCAGCTGGGCATGAGGAGTGCTGTGGCGCGCTGCGACAGCTCACCCCTGGAGTGCTGGCCATGCTGGGGGACCAAAAAACATCCCTGCGGGAAGAGGCGCGCAACGTGGCTTTTCTTGCGATGAAAGTCGTTGGCTTGGAATCCCTACTACCGCTGCTCCAGCGGCCCCTCTCATCCGAGTCCAACGCGTGCCGGCAGAATGTACTTGAGATGATGGTGAGTGGCTTCGAGCAGCTTCCCGCGGACGCAACGCTGCCACGTGCTGGAATGCAGCTTCTTATCCCACCTGTGATTTCTTCCATCATGGACCGGCTGCTCGACGTCCGCTTGATCGCTGAACAAGTACTTGGGTGGATGATTGGCGTCGTTGGCGAAGATGCTGTGATGCAGTCTGTGCACAAGCTAAGACCTGCGGAGCAGCAGGCCGTCATGCCAGCGGTGGAGAGGCAGATCGAGCTCCACCAGCGAACTAAAGCTGAGGAAAAGCAGTCGGAGGAATCTCAGGTGCAGCAGCCTTCTAGTGCAAAGGCACTGGCTAGCCACCGTATTCTGGTGGCTGACCCACTAGAAAATGAAGAGGGTCGCCGCACCCCTTCCCGTTCGGTCACCTCGCAAGCAAGTCAGCTGGACAATCCATGCGCCGCAAACGGTGTTGGTGCCGCCACGCCGGCATGCCATCCTGTGACAATAACGCCCCACCATGCACATCCGCGTACGGCTGGGCAACAAAACGGTGGTAACGGTTCTGCTGCAACTGTGATTCCAGTGCCGATGGCTGAGCGCGAGTCTGATAGTGCACGACATCCCAAGAATCTGGAGGTGTCTAAGACCCAGGTTGAGCCTCCAATAGTGTCCTCAAAGCACGGTAAAAACGGTGCAGTGGTAGGACCTCCTGGTGTCGTGGATGTCACCGCTGCCCCAACGGTGATCCGGGTGCCGTCCAGCAAGCTCTCTGCAGGGAAATCTACGGTAACGCCCTCTACCACAGCAACGACAAAACGCTCTCCCCTCTCGTCCACGGACGTTTCTCTGCTCGCAGAGGGCCGCGATGAATTGTACACCGTGCGTGATATTCTCGCTGGCTTGCGGTCTGCCCCCACGGATGTGGCGGTGACGATGTGTGCAGACGTGAAACGCCACCTGCTTGCCGGCGTTGACTGTGGCACCCCGGAACTGGTGCAGGCCATGGTGGAAAGGTTGTATGAGCAGACGCAGCACTTCGACAAGGACTTGGCGATGGCCCTGATCGAGTGCCTGACCAACCTGTTCATGACCCCGCGGTCTGCCATGCGGTGCCACAATCAGCTGTTGTTCCGCATGACAGGCTTGCTCTTCGACTGCTTGCTCTCAGAGAACTTCTCCGTACACGAGTCGGTAGTCAAGGCTTTGAACGTCACAACGCTACGCTTACTGGAAGGATGTCCCACCGACGAGGTGTTCAGCGCGTTGCTTTCCCGGCTCAGCTGTTACTCCACTGCGTACCTCGCGCATGGCCATAAAATCGACTTCAAGTTCATTCAGGTAACGGTAAAGTGCGTGATGCGCATAGACTTCGCCAAAGTAGGTGCTAACGCAACGGTTCTCAGTTGCCACGAATACCTGCTGCAGCACCCACCCAGCGCCTTTCGCAATCTGGATGATTTGCCGATTCGAACCGTCAAAACGATTCTGCAGACGGCGACGAAGCGCCATGGGCTTTCCTTCCTCGATACGGCGGAGAAACTCGTTGGGCCGGAAAACCTCGTCACGCACTTCATTCGAGCTTGCCTGGATCTCAATGAAAAGGCAGCGAAGGTGAAGGGCCAGAATGAGCAACAAGTCATCGAGGAAAGCCAACAGGAGCGACGGGCCAGCCAGTCCCCCGCACCTACGTCAGCGAAGGAGAACGCGTTGCCTGGTGCACATCTTCTTCGGCCACCTTCCACAACAGCTGCGGCATCGCCTACCGCGGGCACGGACTCGATGCCCGCCGCAGTGACCCCGGGAAAGCGCGCAACAACACCGTCTCGGCGAAAGATGCGTGCGAGCAATCATGTAGATCCTACGGACCTGACCCCATCCACTCCTATCACCGCTTCACACACAACAGCGATGAAAGCATCCACTTCTAATAGATCCTCACAGATCCCGTCTTCCACCCCAACGCGCGCAGGTGGCACCCCGGCGGTGAAAGTCCCGCCTCGACAATCCATCGTCTCCGTGTCGTCTGGGGAAGGTCACGGTACATCAGCAGCGACCCCACTGGCCGATACACCCGCGCCTGTCGTGCCGCCATCGGTGATGGCAGATAATGCAGTTGACACCTCCACATCGGTGCATGACATTGGTGGGGCGGTGGTGTGTCCGCGTGACGTCAAGAAGGACCTGACCGAGATATTTGCGCATATTCGCAATCATCTAACGTCCAGCAAGGGTATCGATGAGCTCTACGTATTTCTGAAAGGCTCATCCCCGAGCAGTTATGAGGATGCGTTCCGCCTGCAGTTCAATCGCTGCTCCGAAGCTTTTCGACTTTACATCAAACGCAAGTTGGAGCGCAAGGTTGAGGAAGACTCCGCAAGATCCCCAACCTTCCGTCTCCCGATGGTGGTTCGGGATCTCTCGTGATGCGCTTGTCCCTTCCGACCCTCCAAACTGAGTTTTTGCGGACGCGCGGTTGCCACCGCACGTGCCTCCTCAGCGGAGGTCGTTCGCTGCGTGGTTTTTATCAGGCATCGTTTCATGACTCCTCCACTCCTAATCGACCTCCGTTTCGTCTTCTCGATCCCCCGATTCCTACTTACCAGCCATACACTCTTCAGCGGCGTTATAAACTGGTTGGTAAGTTTATGCTCAGGCATGTGCAGAAGCGGAGGAAGGAAGGTGGGGCGGAGAGGAAAATCAGCTGTTTCTCTCCACACAGAAGGTTGTGGTGCACATCTATGCATAAGGTTCTGTATGTATATATGTGCATAGATACACATGCTCACTAACCCGACAATATGGTCCCTCTCGCTGCTATCATGGTAGCCCCCTCCCCCCTTCCCCCTCCCGCTTCTCTCACATCCCTCATCTGTGATACCCTCTTGTGCCCCCCCTTTTTTTTCACTCTGTGATGCTTGTACTGGCTGCCTCCCGGCTGCTGTGGATCGTACCGTTGGGTGGTACCTCTGCTGTAACTTCATACTGATTTTTTCGTGATATTTTTGTGGTGACGTGGCGGTTTTTTTTTTTTTTGGGGGGGGGGTTCCATCTATTCTCCTCTCTTCTCTCTCTCAGCTCTCTTCTTTATCCACCTCGCGCGCCAACCGTTGAGGGGTCGGTTTCTGTGCTCTTTTTCTCCGCTGATTCGTTTGATGCGCCGCCACCTCCCTTTTTTCTGCAGTGGTCTCGACGTGAGACCAACCGTCTCGACCGCCCTTCTCTCTCTCTCTTTCAAGTCTCTCCAGTCTGTGCACGCACACACCGCTGCAGGCTCTCGCATCCAGACAAAAAAAATAACAAGAGCGAAGTCCTCCGTATAGGCAGGGACTCAGAGAAGGGAGAAAACTGTGGAAAAAAGTGAGTAGAGATGTCAGAAGGGCGCCAAATTGATTGTGTGCTCTTGCTGGAATTTTTGATATCTCTCTCCCTCTCCCTCTCCCTCTCTCTCTTTTTTTCTTCATTTGTTGAGCGCTTCCCTCTTCTTCTTGGTGGTGGTGGTGGTGAGGCCGTTCGCATTATGTGACTGTTACTCCCACCTCGGTGACGGCACTGTCTCCTGAGGCGCGCACGCCGCTTCCTTCCTCCTTATTGGGCTCTTTTCTTTTTGCCACGTGTCCATCCCCTCTTTTGGTTGACACCCGCACAGAGAGAGGGCCTCCCGATTTCCACGCCGGGCTCGGGGGCTCAGGTTACCGTTTCCTCCCAACGGACTATCGCTGCTTGGAAAGGTTGTGGGTGGGCTTCGGACTCGTGAGGCTTGCGTGTGCATGATGTGGGCTATGTGAGAAAAGAGTTGAGAGAGAAGGTAGCGTGACCTCAGCGTATGTGTGCGTGTTATGGAGAGATGTGGCGTCTTTCCCCTTTCTTTTCCCTCCCTTTCCTTTCCTTTAGCGGTATCCACCCCACGTCAGAGCTGGCTTAAAAAATCCACTTGCCTATCCCTTTTGGAGCGTATTTTTATTTTCTGTTTGCGTTTAGCATAAAAGAGGATTCGCTCTCCTTGAAGGGGATAGAGGGGGAGAGTACCATATAGAAAATGGATGGTGATGATTGCGGTACAAGGTGTGACGCAAGCCCTCGTAGTGTGCAGCCGGGACGAGGTGTTGTGTGGTGGGCGTGTGCAGGCACCACTTCAATAAGCCATTGGCTGAGGTGAAGCAACTTTTTTTTATCGGATGCAAACTCCGGCCCGCTCCTCCTTTTTGTTTTTACGGCTGCCCTGCATCGCTGATGTTTTGTTTTGATTCACAGCGCATCTTCTGTTGGTCTTTCTGATGTTGCTGTCCCTCTCTTTTAAAAAAATCCTGTTCTTCATCGTAGTCGTTCAGACTCCCACTTTCCCCCGTTTGTGCTCCTCCTCCTCCTCTTCCCCCCCCCGTCTTCCATTCGGAAAGCATACGTATATAGGTATATGTATAGGTATGCGTCTTGACGCAGGTTTGTTTGCTGAAAAAAAAAGTTTCTTCTTTGTATCCCTGATTGGGGATCGCTTTTTTTTGTTCCCATCGTGGTTGGTGGGGCTTGCCTTTACAGTGGACATCTGTAAAGTTTGTTTCGTGTATGTGTGTGTGCGTGTGTGTTTGGAAAGAAAGGATGAACCGCGGGAGCACTCTCGCTCTTGCTCTTGCCTTTCCCTTTTTTATTTATTGATGCATGCTGCGCACACATAGTTGTGCTTTCCTACTCAGCTAGGAGGTGCACGTGTGCGTGTGCACTGAGAGTAGATTACTCTTTACTCAGCGGATGCGACGGGATCCATTTGGGGTAGAATGGCGATGAAAACGGACTCATTCCACCAGACTGTTGACGATGTTCCTGTTCAGCTAGCGAATACGATGCCCACTGAAAATACACCGCTGAGAGCGCCGTCGTACATACGCGTATACACAGATTTACGTGTACGAGGCAAAACACGTCCCTTTTCACGACGGAACACTCCACTGAAAGACCTCGTGCAATCTCTCATCCTCCCTAACGCAGGCCCCCTTCCGCCCCTGCTTCCCTCCTTCAGTTGAGCATCTCTCTGTAGCAGCCCTCTTCTCTCCTCTTTTTTCTTGCCTAGGGTGTCTCTCGACCCTGCTCAACCTGTCTACGGAAGTCGGGGGAGTGGGGAGGGGAAGAGGATGCAATAGTGGTGATGGTAGTTGCCATGTGTGCACTGAATGTCTAGAAGGCCCCCCTTTCGACGCTCTCCTCCTCTTCCTCCCCCAGAATCTGCTTTGGTTTTATTACCCATCCCTCTCCCCTGAACTTCCCCTCTTTCCTTTCCTCTTCTTCTTTCAACTACATTTCCCACACGCGCCCTACGCGGGTGCATACATGAAAGAATTTTTTTTGAACAGGTTGAAAGTCGAGGGGCGGGAGGGGGGGACTCGCACTCCCTTTTTTCTGCGCCGTACAATACCGGGCACCACGGGAATATATCATGAGCAAGTTTTGGATTCCCATCAAGTACGTGGTCACCTCGCTCCTGGTGGTGATGGTGTCCGAGGTGGCGAAGCATAGCGATCGCGTCGGTGGCTTGCTGGCCGCTCTGCCCATCACGACCATCCTCACCCTGTTCTGGTTATACGTCGAGAGGGAACCGCCAGAAAAGATCTCAAATCACGCGTGGTACACATTCTGGTATGTGATTCCCACGCTCCCCATGTTTGTGCTCTTTCCCTGGTTCTATGACAACCTTGATTTTTGGTGGTCTCTGCTGCTGGTGAGCGTCTTTACGATCCTCGTGTTTCAGTTGTTCGCGCTCTATCTAAGCCGGTGGGGTGTGGAGCTGATGTAGCCGCGACGGGAGAAGGAAAACAAAAAGAGGAAAGGAGGAGGACGAATGGGGGAGGGGGGGAGGGTGTGATGTGCTCGCCACGGAACACGGCAGCTTAACTAGCGTCGAAAAGAGGGTTGCGCAACCTCAACGACGGAAAGGAAAAGAAGTAATCCAGAAGCTCGTACTAATGCGGATTGCCCTCACACTTCAAGACAGGTTCAGTAGCCGCCCCTCGCTTTTCTGAGGGATGTGTTGCGTGGGATGCTCCTGAATGGGTGGAGGAAGGTACTTGTAAGCACCTAGGTTTGTTGGGGTGTGGGTGAGGTGAGAGGGCGTAGTTGGGCCCGTATGTTGGCTTCTACGAGGACACGCTTTCTCCGCGACTACCCTGTCCCCCCTCCAACTCCTCGGCAACCGTACCCCCGAGTGTTTTTCTCTTTTTCTTTGCATCTCCCAACGTTCGCTCTTCCCCCCTCCCCCCTGCTCTAGTCGTTGCTCCTCCACCGGCTTTCAGGCCGTCGCGACGATGCCTCATCGCTCTTCTCCCCTTCCTCAGTCCCTCCCTCCCTTTTTCCCGTCACGTTCCACCGGTGTTTGTCTCTATTTCCCTATTGGCTATGAGACCGACGCTGCGCTTCCCTGAACTCGACGCTCTCGCTCTCTCGTCCTCTCGTCCTCTCGTCCTCTCGGTCCAACCTCTACACCGCAAAAAAAAAAAAACTGTTCTTTACTGCTCTGTGCGGATGAAAGCTTAATGGTACGGATGAAGAGCTGCATTGGTACAGACTTCCCAGAGGTCCCTCTCTCTCTCTCTCTCTCTCTCTCTCTAGTGATGCTCACTCTCGACTTTCTTCGCTTGTATTCTACTTTTCTTTTTCCCCCATTTCATCACTGTATGGTCGGGCACACGCTACTTGCTTATGATCGCTCCTACGTGTATGTGTTTCTGGGCGGTACTGGTGCTTGAAGTAGATGCGTCCTCATCCTGAGTTTGCGACCTATTGCGCTCCTCCCTGGGCTACATCGGTTATACGAGAGATTCCGTCATGGCTGCACTATTCATTTCTCTCTTTCTCTCTCTGTATTTTTCTGTTCTTCTCCGATACGCCTCTGACTTGACCCTTTCTTTTTTTTGTTGTGCTCCCTCTTTTTTTTTTCTCAAGTTTCTTCCATGATTCCATTTCTTTTTGAAGCGTTTCTTCTTTCCCGCAGAGATGAATATTGCGTACCTCATCTTCAAGTACATCCTCTCTTCGGCAATTGTGGTGATAGTGTCTGAGGTAGCGAAGCGTAGTGACCGTTTCGGAGGCCTTCTTGCAGCCCTACCAATAGTCACGACGCTGACGTTAATTTGGTTGCATGTGGAGGGTCAGCCACATGCGATGATATGGAACCATGCCTGGTTCACGTTATGGTATGTGATACCCACCTTGCCTATGTTCTTGACGTTCCCTTACTGCTTCGGTAGGCTCGGATTCTGGGGGGCGATGGGCGCCAGCGTGCTCATAACATTTGTCACCTTTGCCGCCTTTGCCTTCTGCTTAACAGCTGTTGGAATTCATTTGCTCTAGGGTTCGACGAAGAGCAACGGTGCACCTAGTGGGATCGAGTGCTTCCCGCGCTCAGTAGGTGGCGAGGTGCAGATGCGGAAGGAAGGGATGGAGTATTTGGACTCCCATAGATGGCGCCACTCGGGGTGCTTCTCTCTCTCCTCTCCTATGAATTCTCGGTGTGTAGGGTTGCCCTGCATTACACCGTGCCCAGCCATGGGGTCCCTCATGGAGGGCGCAGAGGCAGAAGACCAGCCCCTACCTCCCCCTCTTTTTCCCGCAGCATGCATGCCCTCTTCCCCACTCGCCATTTTCACTTTCGCTCATCTATTTGAACAAGCTTTACATGGACTGTAGAATATCGTGTGGGAGACGCACCGCGCCGGTATTAACGTCATTTTTTGCCGTCAGAGCTCGGTACCCCCCCCCCCCCCTCTCCCCCACTACCACTCGTGAGGCGGCTGCGGCTCATCCTTCAACTTCTTATCTCCTCGACTTCCCTTTGGAGGAGCTAAACAAGCAGCAAACGAAAAAATGAAGGCAGACGTGAGCGACGAGGAAGGAGGGGAGGGGGGGGGAGGTGACTGTCCGAGCATCGAGGGACGCCATGAAGTGAATTGAATTCAACAGAAAAAAGGGAGAAGAGCAGGTCCATCTAAATACATATATAAGTACGTATTCGCATACACAGACAGATGAAATTGATCTGCGGAAAGGGAATCATTTTCTTCGCATCGGTGACACATACGTATAGACATATTGATATATGTTGGCACTGTTTATTTTATTTTGAGTATGGCTCCTGCTTTGAAAAAGTCTACGATGTCCTCCCCCCCTCCCTAAACGGTAATAGTAACAACAGCAAACGAGGCACGCATTTACCAGATGATGGCATATTTCCGCGCATCTTCCAGTTTAATTCTTACTTTTTTTTTCTATCGTGTGTTCCGCCCTTCGACGTTTTTCATATTTTGGCAGCGCCAAGTCGCGAAAAAAAAACAAGCGAATCCCTTTATAAGTATCGATGTCTTGAGAGTGAGTGCTTATACGTTCCCTGCAACCTTCTCTTCTACGACTTGCTTCTCCAACTAGTATTTTTGCTTCTCTCTTTTTTCCCTCTTCCTTTCTTTTGCGCCCATTTGTTTGTGCGCGTGCACACCCACCCACAATTCGCTTTGACTCTGCTTCCGACCTTGCAACACAACCACACACTCTCTCTCTCACACACGCACGCATGCAAAACAAGGTATCGTACTTTAAACGTGTACAACCACAACTGCAGTGAATATATATATGTATGTATATGTATATCCAAATTGGCAACGCAACATACACTCTCACACCGAGCAGGAAAACCAGCGGCATAAATCAGATTCTCAAGAAAATACAAAGCTCAACCTCAACAGCGACAGTAACCCCCCACTCCCTACCCACGCACCTCCCGCCAGGCTCTTCCCCTCCGTCAACTCTCTTTTCTTCGCGCTCTCCTATTTTAACTTCTCCCGTTGACCGGCCCCCCTTCCCCCCTCACCGCCAAGTCCTTCGCTTCCCTCCTCGCCCCGCCCCCCCCCCTCCCTGTTCCTTCGCTCTCTCTCGTCGCGATCTCCTGAGTGACGCACGTCACGCTTCAAAAAAAAGAAAGAGGGAAATCAAAAAGGGAAATCTCTAACGTAACAAGAAAAAAAGGCAGCAAAAATGAATCCGTCTTCTGATGAGAGCAGTAACCGATCCGGATATGAAGAGGGTGCGAACGATTCAGGAGAGGATTCCTCCAATGCCAGCTCCAGTTCGCCGGTGAAAGGGATATTTGCTCCGCCTGGCGCCGCCGCCGCTGCCGCTGCTACGACGGAAGAGAAGCTCCACCAATCCCCAACTGAATCTCCCACCATGGCAAACCCTCGCCTTCACATGCCGTCGCCCCAAAACGTCAGTGCGGAAGAGTCCAGTCCGATGCGAGGCTCTGAAGGTCAACGCCTGTCACCGAGGCTGACGCCAGCAGCAGCGGAAAATATCTCCGAGCCCGCGGTGCGTGGAGGCCGACTGATTTCCAATAACCCCAACGACGAGTGGGTTGAAGTTCAAGGGGCTGAGGCGATGTCTACTCCGCGTGCGTCCCGGGGGCCGAGTCGCTCCGTGGAAGGGGATGCGAGGCACCTCGGGGGCGGTGCAGCAGCCAGGGTAGGCCTGCCGATTGAGAACGCACCGCACGACGAGGCCATTCCGGTGTCGAGCCCGGCGAGCCACGTTGCCACGCCCATGACGATCCGTTCGGCGCAGCAGATGCGGCCAGACGACGACGACGATGACGACGACAACAACAACAGAGAGGAGGAGGAGGAGGAGGAGGAGGAAACAGAGGACGAGGATCATAGAGAAACGGGACATAAGAGTAGGGAGCATCGGGCAGAGGGCTATGCGGGGCAGAAGCCAGGCGACCTCGACGAGGCGCCTCAGGTGGCGCAGGCTGCTGAACCCCAGCTAGGATACAACCCCGACAAATACGCTCGAATCAACGCGAGCGCCAGCCGTGAGTTGCAAGAACTTTTCAAAAAAATTACGAAGTACGAACCTTTTGTGGCGGAGCTGCCAGCCAAGCTGCGCCCGTTCATTCCAGATTACATACCTGCCATCGGAGACTTGGATCCATTTGTGAAAATTCCTCGACCAGATGGAGAACCGGATGGATTGGGGCTTTACGTGGTCGATGAGCCGGTGATCCCGCAGTCGAACCCAGCGGTGGTGCTGTTGGAGTTGAATGCGACTCATGCACACGGCGTGGCTGCAGACGTCGTGGACTCGCTGGAGAACGCTGCCAACCGTCCGGAAGTGATTGATCGGTGGATCTCGGACATCAAGAAGGTGCATTACAAGAAGGCGCTGCCTACGGTGAATTATCAGCGGCCGATGCCCGATATTGAGACCTTGATGCAACTCTGGCCGCAACCGTTCGAGGAGGTGCTGAACTCTGACGTGGCGTTTCCACCCTCGCACATCGATCTCGATCTCGATCAGTACGTGCGCACCCTCTGCTCCATCGTGGATATCCCCACCTACAGCTCCCTCATCGATTCCCTGCACGTCATGTTTACGCTGTACGAGGAGTTCCGATCCAACCAGCATTTTCAACACGTGTGAAGTGGCAGAAGTCTTCGGTGCGCACACGCCAACACACACACACACACACACATACATAAGAAAGGGAGGAAGACGCTTCATGAGCGAACCAGGGTGAGGGAGGGCCGTGGTGAGAGAATTTACATCTTGGTGTATACCGGCGAAAGAGTTGATGGGCGATTTTTCAGCGATCAAATCGTTCGCGGACATGAGCTAGGTGTGTCTGTGTGTTTGGGGTGGGTGGGTAGGAGCGAGGTGCACAGCGGATGTAAATATATATGTATGTTTCGCACCTTCTTCTCTACCGTGCTGTTGGCATCCCCCCCCCTTTCGCCCCTCCGCTCTTCACTCTCTCCCCATTTCCTTTTGCCGTTGTGTACTGTGTTTGGTTTCTGGGTGCTCCCCTCCTCCCCTCCGTTTTGTTCACTTTGCTAAGACGTGAAGCTGCATTTTTTTTTTGCTCGGTGACGTTGCGTGCTGGAAGAGAAGTGCGCAGACACTGTGAGTTGAGTGAGATGCCAAAAACGGGTGGAGATACGAACAGGTTTTGGAACTGTCTTTTCCTGACGAAAGCTTTGATGACGAGTCTGCATCTTTTCGTCATGTTTTTATTTTTTTTTCGGCGGCCGTGATGTTGGCTCTTTCTACCTACTTCGCAGGTGTGAACCTGATTAGAAACGGGGATGCCTCTCTCTCTCTCTCTCTCTTCCCCCTCCTCCTCCTCCTCCTCCTCCTTTGCTTTCCTCAACTGGACATTTTCCTTTTCTGTGAAGATGCGTCGTTCTGTGAAGGAGTCTCGTGTGTGGATTTTCACCCCTGTACGTTCAAAGGAGGGTGTTCACCCCTTCCCCTTCCTGTTCCAACATCGGTGTAGGGTGCACAGGTGGTGCCAGCAGCCTTATGAAGTTCCTCCCCCCCTCCTTCTCCTCCCCCTCCCCTCCCAAATAACACGTAGGAAATTGCAGGTGAAACACGCGAAGAAAACTCCCCTTTTTTATTTCAGCGGCGCCCTCCCTTCCACGCCCCTATTTTTTTTCCTACGCTTGATCCCTTCGAGTTCTTCAACCTTTCTATGGGGTTTTGCTGAAGGGGGAGGTCGAAGAAATTCTTGAGTCGCTTTCCACCTCGAGCGCTATGAATGTACACCACGGAAGGGGAAGAAGATGATGGGGGATGGCTGTCACGGCACAGGTGAGTTTCTGCGGCGCTGTACCCATCCCTCCCTCCCTCCCTCCTCCCACTTCCTCCAAGGCGGGAATGAACCGACATGACATCGCCCTTTTTTGGGGGCCTTTTCCTTCTCCGTTCCGCCTTTCGTGTCTCTCCCCTTTTTTTATTGCCGGACTCTACCAAAATGCTCATCCTCCCATTTCTTTTCGTTTCCTTGGATACCAACCATGGTGGTTGTACGCTGATGATGACCAAAATATAGACAGTGCAATCGGTGTATATATATATATATATATATATACAAACACACACGCAGAAACACAAACGCATTTATTCACTTCGCCATCATTGCATTGGGTGCAGAGCTACATATCTTCCGCTACGTCAGTGGGAATTCGCCCTTCATCTCCCCGCCGCTCCGCCTCCTTGCTTTTCTTCCTCTTCAGCCTTTCATTCTTTTTTCTTTTTCCTTTCTTCCGGGTGGATCTGTTAGTGGGGTGCAGGAAGAGCACACACTCTGGAAAGCTGTGCACATCTGTACATGTCACTGCCAAACGAACTCGAATGATACCCATAGGGTAGGTGGTAGAGGCAAATGTACTTATCCACTCGTCCTACTTCGACTCGTATTTCTTCCTTCTTTGTACTCCTCCCCTCCCGTCCTTCCCTCTTTTCCCTCCATTTGACACGCCTAAGAGAAGCCGTTGGAAAACCGCCATGCTAAACTTTTTGCTGCAAGGTACGCGCACCTCAGCGGCTGCGGCTGATGTGTCACCTACGTGGTCCGTCTATGATGAGTTCGGCGGCAGTGCGCGGAGCGACGAGAGTGAGGGTGCACCGAAGCTGCGAGGGGGAATGGGCGCTGCGTCGCCGCCACGCCCCGTGCCTCTCATTTCTTTCCCAGAGCCCACCATGACGCTGAAAGGGGCATCCCTCAAGAAAAAGGCCCCCCTTCGCAGAGGTGCGCAAGGCGCTGTCTATTCCGCCTACGACACCGGCCATGCGGCCTCTATCCCCAAGCATCTCAACGACCTAACGAAAGGCCGTGAGGCAGTCGCCGACGAGGAAAATGGCGACAATGAAATAGAGAAGGTGGATATTGAGTTTCGTGGCCGACCCGTGGCGGTGAAGCGCATATTTCTGCAGGCGAGCGACTTTGGTTCACGGGATTTGTCTGCCACGGTACTGCGCGAGGTGACGCTTCACCGATTTGTAAGCGCCAAACAGGAGGCGTACCTGACTGCCGCTGCCGCTGCCGCCACAGCGACTTGGCTTCCTTCCTCTTCAGTGTCAGTGGAACAGGAGAGGAATGCACTGACGGTTCTGCGTGGTACCTTCTCGGAGGATGCGTGCTGTCTTCTCGACTCCTCGGCGCAGGTAATACCACTCTATCGCGTGGTGGAGGCCCCCCACAGAGAGTTGTGTCTTGTCATGGAGTTGGCAGCAACAAACCTTGACCACGTGATTCAGCCTCACGGAGGACGCGGGAGGGGCGATCGGCGCAAGCCGGGCGTCGTTTCTCTTTTTCGCTCTGTCGTCCCACGCGGCGAGGCGGCCGCATCGCCTCCATCCATTTCGATAGGACCTGAGGCTGGTGGTAATGGTGCAGATCCACGCGTTGCTCCTCCTGGGGCTCGCTTGCCCCTTGTGCGCTATCTTATGCGGCGACTTCTGCGTGTTGTGTGCTTTCTTCATGAGGTGTGCGGCGTCGTTCATAGGGATGTCAAGTTAAGCAACATACTCGTGACACAGAATGGAGATCTGCGACTGGGAGACTTCGGCTCAGCGCGCTTCCTGCCGGCTCGTCCTCCGCCTGGCGGGTGTGCTGCAACCGCAAAATCACTTTCCAGCATCGGCACGTCTGCCGCAGGGGCTACACCATCCGAACCACTTCTCTGCACACCGCCGTCCATGCGTACCACACTTCAGTACCGCCCTCCTGAAGTCTTGCTTGGGGATCGAGTCTGCCGTCCTGCCAGTGACATGTGGGCACTGGGGGTGGTGTTTGCACAGCTGCTGCTGCAGAGAAACCTTTTTTGCGTCGAAAGTGAGTTGCACCTGCTCGGCGCGATTCACAAACTTTTGGGAAGCTCATCGCAGCCTACGGTACCTCACGACGCCGCTTCGGCCGGCCCCACCGGAGGTACCGCTGACGTACGGTCCGTACGACCGTTCGATTCACAGGCGAGCCTGCCGTACAAGTTTCACGCTGGTATCCTCCCTGCTACAGGACTGGATTTGCTGAGGCGCCTGCTGTGCGTAAACCCCGAGTCCCGCATCACCGCTCGGGAAGCTCTGCGGCACCAGTTCTTCACAACGTTCGACGATGGTGTGCCGGGGTCGGGAACGACAAGCGAAGAGGATGATGACATGGTTGGGCGACTGCTTTGGTTGGAGAAGGTAGCTTCTGCCCAAGCTGGAGATGAAACTGCTGGGGTGCGCGGTTGGGAGGAGAGACAGCCACATCGATCCCTGCTGCACAGCCTTGAGCATGACGAGAAAGACGAAAGTGATGGTGACGATGACGATGTTGCTGCTCCCTTTCACTTTCATCTGAGTAGCAGCTTTACTCCTACGTGAGAGGATAAGAAATTCTACGACATAATAAAAGGAACAACGATAGATTCGCATCGCATATACTGCTCCTCCTGTGCAGTCCTGATGCTCTTTTGGTCTCGTGGAGAGTACCGGTGGTGTTGCCTTTCCCTCTGCCCAACCTGCACGCTCCCTCCCCCTCCTCTCTACTCGTGTTCACGCATCCTCAGAGCCGCAGATGCGACCTCTGTCGTATCTGGGAAGGGGGTGGAGGTGGACTTCGGGAGACTACAAGCTTTCGGTTTCGCGCACATAACTGACTAGCGCACCCTGAGAGGGATACGTATACATATCTATATGCATGTATATGAAATAATGGAATTGAAAGGGATGGCGCGGCCCATGTGAGGTGCTTGCGTGTTGCGTGGAAGATTCTGCGGGAAGAGCAGCCCCCTGTGGAACGCTTCCACTGCGGTGATGACCCTGGATGGATGGCGAAGGAGAGAAGGAGCAGGGGAGGCGTGGGATCTGTTTGCTTACGACGTTTATACATGACCACGGGTCACTTTATCGCTTTGTCTGCCGAGTGCATCGTGTGTAGGTGCGCGTGTCCCTTGCCTTGACAAGCAAAGTCTTTTCGGATTCTTTTCCTGGATAATGGACATGTTTCTTTTTTTTCTGAAGAAGAAAGTCCATTGTGCGGGGTCATTCTCCTGGCGTCACGCGACTCTCCTTTCATTCACCTGCTAATGTATGTGCGGGCTTGTGTATGCGCCTCGTCCAGGGTCAGTGCAGCTGCTCCGAGTCTATCTCCACCTCGCTTTCTTGCTTTTTTCCTTGTATTCCTCGCTTCTCCCTTTCTTGCCAATGCCATATCAACCCCCGTATGTGTCAAAGTGTCTGCGTGTCTGCCCACCATTCAGTTTTCCCCCCTTTCCCGTTTCGTTATGGGACGCAATCGTGCGTCTTGACGGGATCTGAACTGCTCTCGCTTTGACACTCCTCTCCTTCTCCTTTTTTTGCTTCTTTCTGCCCTAGGAGATCTTCTCTATTCGAAAACTGAGGACGCATGTTGCTTCTTCGACCGCCTTCAGAGGGAGGAGGGGTGAGGGCGAAGGGAGGAGGTGGATGCAAAGGACTGTCACTTTGCGATGTGTGTGTGTGTGTGTGTAGGTGTGTTTGCGTTGTTCTTCACTTCTTCGATTTCTCCTTCCTCGCCGTTGCCCACCCATTTTTTCTCACTCCGTTTTGTGTCCTCTCTGGCCTTTCCTAATTTTGGTATGTCTGTGTGCATGTTAAACTTCTGCTGTTCCTCGCGCTTTTGTTGATAGCTGGGGAAGGGTTGCATGCCGCCTGAAGGCAGTGAGGACGCCCTCAAAAGAAGTGGTATTGGGGTGGGGCGGCGGGGGGGGGGGAGCTCGGTGGCAGAGGCGGTTGGAGACTGGATAGAAAAAAGGATTTTTTGTCCTCTCGAGGGAGAGGTCTCGTTCTCCACCATCGGTGAAAGTGTAGAAGATGAGGATGGTAGGGAGAATGATGGTTGTGGTGGGGGTGCGATGCACTGGAAAATGTGACGGGTAGGGCAGACAGCCCGCACCTCGCTGCCTTGGGCGTTGCACAGGCCTCCTGCAAGGCCGGGGTGCGTGTTCCCCTAAAACGGGGTATAAAATTCAGAATAGCCGTAGAACGGACTGGTGAGGAACGCTGGCGACAGTCGTTCGCGTGTATGGGGCACACGTGGAACTCGAGTTGCAAGTGCAAGAAGGGCATGGGAGATCAGTCCCCTCCTTTCCTCCCCTCCCCCCCTCAGGAGGCTCAATGAAAGGGGGAGGGTTTTGCCCACCAGGCGCATCTGTCTTGAAGAGGAGGAAGAGAAAGGCATCGTTGAAAAGGAGGTGGTAAGAGACGAAGGAGATGGTTAATATGAGCATCGGTGACGACGCTGTGACGATACTGTCCGAGTGCCGTTTCCTTTCCTTCTCTCTTGCGCCGCAGCGTCATGAGAGATATCAGGCTGCACGTCTCACCCTCTTCAGCCTCTCTCTTCCTTGCATCCCTTACTTCCTTCTCTTTCCATCTGCATCATGGACGCGGCCCTTTAGATCTCTTCTCTTCCCTTCCTTTTTGTAGAGAACGAGAAGGAAACGAAGACCCCCCCGATTTGTCCGTTGCTCACTTTCTTTCGCACTCTCTTAGCACACACCCCATTTCCAAAGAAGACACTAAAACCCAAGCCTCTTTCTTTGTTATTATCCACGCTTCCTTCTTCCCCCCTTAGTTTCACGATGGCATCGTCACCAGAGGCAAGACGCGACGGAGCTCCAGCCTCCTCCGCGCAAGGGGGGACATCTCCATCAGAAACTACACGCAGCAACACCCTTTATGCCGTGCTCCAGGTTTTGCCTTCAGCCACGATGGAGGAGATCGTCTTATCGTATCGTAAGTTGGCCCTGCTCTATCACCCGGACCGCCCAAATGGCTCCCACGAAAAATTTCAAGAACTCCAGCTGGCGTACGAGGTGCTGAGCTCGAGAGATTCTCGCGCCAAGTACGATGATCTCTTGAAAGGGAAGCGTGCGCTGCGCAATTTCAAGCGTCCCCCAACGATGACGTCCGTGCAGCAGCCCGTATACGTTCTTCTTGCGGATGGCGGCTTCTACGAGTTCGAGGCGAGGGCGAGCAAGCTGAAGTGCAGCTTTCACTACGGCGACGGCATCGTTTTCAACAACGACCGGGGTAGCTTCATCGGGTTAGCTGGGGATGGGTATCTCTATTGGATGGTCAATGGCAAAGGATATGCGACGCGGCTGTGTGAGGTGGGAAGCACGTTTGCCCTCTCCAGTGTCCGCATTGTATACCGAAGCAATATGGGACTGCAGCGGGCGCCCCTTGTGCGTTCCAGCGTTGCGTCTCCCACCGTTCGTCGCCCAGCCAGAACCCTCAGCCAGGGGGTTATGAAGGACGGCGAGGCGATCGGAGAAGACGTGGCCAAGAGCAATGGTGGTGGTGGTGGAGAGGCTCGTGGTAAGGGGAGCCATTCGAACATGTCCGAGGCCGGCCGCCTCAAACAAATACTGCTGAACAAGGAACGGAGTCGTAATGCGACAAAACGATTGGAGATGATCGACGAGGATGAGGCAGAGTGGCGCTGTGATCTAGAGGAGGAATGCTGGGAGCAGCTCTGCATTGTTCATGCAACGGCACAGGCTGCCTTGGATCGCGTGCTTCGGGGAATCCGAGAACCGGCAGGGATAGTACCGGAGATAAAAGCCCCGCTTCTAAAAGACGCGACGCAGAGTCCTACGGGCTTGTGCAGCCCACCCTTGACGTCTGGCACTGGTAATGCGGGAGCGAACACCCTCAACAGCACCCCGCTTGAGACCGATTATAACAGCAGTGTAAAGAACGAAGAAGTGCTCCACATTGCCTCCAACGACCACTTCAGCAACATAGCCCATACCCCAGAAAAGAAACGGGTGCATTCTGCCCGGCGCACAACTTTGAGTTCGCCGCGTACGCCGTCTCGTGCACCGTGGGGTACGCACTATGAGACGGAGACTGACAAGGATGCCTTTCATGAAGGCTCCCCAGCGGCATCACAAAGCGTCTCTCGATTTTCTAGCGTGCGTAGTGAACAGACTGGCGTTGCATCGTCACCCCTTCCTCATATTGTGGTGCCGGCCGTTGCACTCGAATCGTCGCTACAACCGCCCAGTGAATCTCCTGCAACCCGTCAGCAGGGCAAGGGTGGTGCTGTTGAGGAGGCGCATGCCGGTCAGCCGTCGAATATCCGTGTACATTCGTTGCCAGTTGCCACCTCGGCCACCGCTACAACTTGCCAACCCTTGACAGAGAATCCTGGGCGTGGTGGTACACATGAACGCGACTCCCTCAACCTGCTTCACCTTGCTGAGACCAACCCTGACACCGCACCCGCGTGTCACACTGGTAAGACGGGAGCTTCCCCCGGATTGAAGTCGGTCCCTTTCTCACACTCATCGAGCTCTTCGCATGCTTTAATACCCCAGAGCTCGTTGTCCATCCCCTCAGCAGGCACTACGCCCTTGGTGGCTCCAGCGGCGTTGGGGAATGACGCTTCTCTCTGTCCACCGCTACAGCTGCCCTCCACCGCGACAGCAGTGAAGCCCACCTCAGAGTCAACGGCTATGCCGAAGGAGACGCATGGGGATTCGGTCTCACGGCCGCACGGAAGTGCTGACAGAGCTGCGTCTCATCGGCATCAAAAGAATGGGTTCGCCACGCCGCTGTCTATCCACAGTAGCACAGCTGAGGTGCTCACCACCGACGTGCAAGCCAGTGTGGAGGCCGGTATGGGTGACGCACCGTCCCTGGCTGAGGGTTCCGAGGCCACGGTGCATTCTATTGATACGGTGACGCGCGAGAAGAGGAGCGCCACTGTGACGCCGACAGCGATCCAGCATACGTGTACAGAGCCCGAGCACTCCTATGGGGACGCTTCGAGCCTTCTCGCCCCCTCCACCGAGGCTCTCTCGCCGTCTCATGCGGGTTTTTCCGAGGAGACCAACGCTGCTATGACACGCGAAGATGGCATGGCTGTCGCTCCTACACCGCACGTAGTCCAAGGCCCTGGAGAGGGTAACTACCGGGGTCCTGTATTACTTACACAGCCGCTTGGCTTTGATGCTGCTGACGGGGAGGCTTCTCGCACCCGTGCCAGCAGCTCTATTACCTCCTCAAGTAAGGGCAGGCGACACTATATGCTGTCGACGGAAGCGCATGCACGTCGGGTGTCAGCTCTTTCGCAGAGCTCAGCTAGCACAACGAGGCCCGATAACGCTTCTCCCCCTGTGAATACCCACCACCAATACGAGAACGCGACAGCTGACGAGCTGTTCGAAGAGGAGGTTGAATTCATGAAGCTTTTTGCAAAGACAAGGCGTGTTGCATGAGAGACAAATAACCGAAAGTGAAAGTGCTCAGGGCACTCGAAGCAGCATGAGAAGAGATGGGAAGAGGGGCATGTGACGTGTGGGAAGGGACGAGCACGGACGATGTGGCGTTTTCTACTTCCCAGGAGTTGTCGGCATCTTCTCCTCTTCCTTGTTCCTCATTTCTGGTCATGGAGAAGGATATCCGACGCAAGTTCGTCTTCACGTAGGGGTATCGTCTACGATATTGGGGAGAAGAACGTATGCGGAGAAGGACGTGAAGGTGGAAGCATCATCTAGTTTTCGTGTTACTTCTAATTTGCTCCGAGACTCTCGAATAGACACGGAAGGGCGGGGGGGGAGGCGGAAGAGAAGGCCGCAGTGATGTAATTCCTACATTCTTCCATATACACACGATTACCACATCGTTGCTCCCGTTCAGCGGTCTGGCGTCTCAGCGCCGACACCTTTTCCTGTTCCCCCCCTCCTTCCCTTCTCTCTTCACGGAACAACAACAGCGCATCACATACCGATAGATTCCTCTGTATTCTCACTCTTTGATTGTGTTTTGCAGTTTTTCCTTTTTGCAGGCCCAGCAGAGACTTGTCTTGCAACTGCTTCGGTCTTTGCTTTTACGGAGGGCGGAGGACGCCTATCGAAATCAATTCCTGGGAACCCCCAGCCTCCACCCCTCTTCCCTCACTCCTTTCCTCCCTCGGCTACTCCTTCGTTCCTTGCCCGATTCTCTTCCGTTTCCTTCCATCTCCCGTGAAGATCATGTTTTCTTTTCTTTTGCACTGCTGTATCGCTCCTCTCTCTCCCCCCAGTGTGCATGTATCTCTTCTATTTGCTGCTCGTCGGATGGCGTATTGCTTACGGGCCCCACCCATGGTCTTTGCTTCCTTATCAACCTCCCTCCCCTCAAGTTCTCTCGCCTTTTTTTCGTAGCTTCAACCTCTTCCAGCTCTCCCTCCGTCTTGCTCGTCCCCTCCTCGCGCCATTTGCGTTTCTTACGACCATTCGAATGGTGCAGAGGTGCTTGTTGATGGGAAGGGTGCTGGTTGGGGTCGCTGGCGTCGTCCGAACAGAAAGGAGCTCACTTCCTCGGCTGTGGAAAGGTTCAGCCGTGGTGGGTTGTGCAGGGTTTGGGTCTGGTGCACCCGCTGCACCGCTCAGCCAGTCGCATTTTTCTCTCTTATACTTGCTGTCAAGTTGGGGCCCCAGAGGTGGTGATGGTGGTCTCGATCTTTCTGCGGTTCTCAAAGTATTTGGAAAAACACTCCGGACTGGACAGGGCATCGTCGTGCGTGCACACGTATATTTCTGAAGACGAAGCTCTGTCTTCACGTGGCCGGAGGCGTTCTCCCCCTCTTTAAGGAAGAAAAGGCTATATATATATATATTGTCGTGCGTGTTGCTTCTGCTCTTTGCTATGTTGCGTATCCGGGAGCGTGTAGGAAGCGGCACAGTCACCGGTATTTTCGTCTTCCTCGCCCCCTTTTTTCTTTTCGTCTTGCGCGGCTGGTGACGAGGCCATGATAACGTTCGAGGCGCATCACCATTCATCACCTTAGAGTATCACGCTCGCTGGGCACCGCAATGTGAGAAGCGAAAAGGGTGGGGTGAGGTCGGGTGGAGTCCCCAAGATGGCGTTCCTCTACTTGCCTGTTTCGCAGGTTAAGCCGTGTGGAAGGTGAGGTATACGCAACAGCAAGAACGAGGAAAGAGAAAGAAGAAGGAAGGCGGCGAGGTCGGAAGAGCGGGAGGGCGCTGGAACACGGCGCGCCTCTTTCGTGCCATCTTTTTCCCTCCAGCACGTGTTCCTGTTGTAAAGGGGGGGGTACCTAATACTCACCGGTAGCGTAACCCTGCGCTATTTCTCTCATGGTTTTGCCCCACCCTCATCAGGGAGGTAGGGAGGATGTTTGATCTGCTTGTTTTCCACAGGGCAGCCAACTATCATCGATGCTTTATTTTTCTCACTTTCTCTCTTCATGCTTCCACGACGGCGGCAGCTCCCCCCCTTGAATTTTGTCGGATGTCGAGAGATTCCAAAGCAAAACGAAAGTAGAAGAAGAAGGAGACGAATTCATGCGTAGCTCCCCATCGCTGAGCCAAACTCTCTCTCTTTCTCTTTCTCTTTCTCTCTTTTGTGTTTTGGGGGTTGGCGCGTTTGCACGCCGTCCTGTCATGCTCGCTGCTCTCCTTTTTTCGGTGCAGTCCACGGGCGCGCCATATACGCATCTGGGTCCGCAAGGTTCTGCCGCTAAAAAAAGAACGAGGAACCCCCGCGTCGAAGAAAGGGTCTTCTCTTCACGTAAGAGGTGCACAGGAGCGAACGGAAATCACGGGTTAGCATAATTTCTTTTTGCCAACATGCCTCCTCCTCTTTTCACTTTCGAAACTTCGAGGGGCCCCGCTGGGAAGGAGCCTGTTGCAGCCCGCGCAGGTATTTTTCACCTGCCTCATGGCCCTTTGCACACACCCATCTTCATGCCGGTCGCCACGCAGGGTGCGCTGAAAGGTGTCACTGTAGAGCAGCTAGAGGAGCTCGGTGTCGAGATCATTCTGGGCAACACGTATCATCTTGGCTTACGCCCCGGGGAGGAGACCTTGCGTGCGCTTACGAGTCGCAAGAACGCCCGCGAGGCTGCCACCGGCGTTCACACGTCTGCCGATGGAGTCCACGACAACATGGATGGCATCCACTTCATGGAGAGCTGGAGGAAAAACATCCTAACAGACAGCGGGGGCTTTCAGATGGTCTCTCTGCTGAAGCTGGCGCAGATCACGGAGGAGGGTGTACGTTTCCAGTCGACCCACGGAAGTGGCAGTGCCGGTGCGAAGGTGCCCGTAGCGAGAATGGATGGCGTGACTTCCGCCAACGCCGCGTCTTCGGCGGCCGCGGAGGATGGGACGGACGCGGCGAAGGTGCAAACGGAAGCAGAAGCAGCAGGAGCGTACTCGCTACTGCTTCGCCCTGAGGACTCCATTCGGATTCAGAACGCCATCGGAGGTGACATCATGATGCAGCTGGACGACGTCGTGCACACGCTCACGGTTGGACCGAGGGTGGAGGAAGCTGCGAAACGGTCGATCCGCTGGCTTGATCGCTGCCTTGCAGCTAACAAAAATCCCACAAAACAGTGCATCTTCGGTATTGTGCAAGGGGCCATTAATGCGGAGCTGCGAAGATGGTGTCTAAACGAAATCATTCAACGAACAGCGTGCATGGGTTACGCCATTGGTGGACTGAGTGGGGGAGAGGCGAAGGATGATTTTTGGCGAATGGTGCGTATGTGCACTGCAGAGGGAGGGTTGCCGATGAACAAACCAAGGTACTGCATGGGGGTTGGGTATCCAGAAGATATCCTCGTCTGCATCGCTCTCGGGGTCGACATGTTCGACTGTGTTTACGCCTGTCGCACGGCTCGCTTCGGTTCGGTGCTGACATCCACGGGGAAACTGCAACTGTCAAAGAAGGAGTACGCGGACGACTTCGGGCCCCTCGATGCGAATTGTGACTGCAAGACGTGCCGAACGTATACTCGGTCGTACCTTCAGATGATCGCCGGAAAGGAGGGGATGGCGGCTACCTTGCTGTCGTACCACAACATTGCCTACCTGCTCCGCCTCACACGAGGGGCGCGCCGCGCCATTGAGGAGGGCACATTTGCGTCGTACGTGCAGGACTTCTTTCTCGCGTATTACCCAGAAAAGAACTACCCAAGGTGGGTCGTGGAAGCTTTGGCCTCCGTGAACATCCCGCTCCTGTAGAACGGCTCAGCCGATGAGAAGTCCGCAAGGGGTTTTGCCTTGCACGCAGCTATGTGGGGCCCCTAAGGGGGTAGACGTTCTCTACCTCGGCCCTGTCCTCCAGGTGATGCTCAGGATGCGCATCTATCGTGTGAAGATGGTGAGGGTTTCTTTGGGGTGGTTCTTGCAGAACGCTGATGCAGCGCTCTTCCTGCCTATGCAGAGGCTTCTCTCTTCGCCCCTTCCTTAACACCTTTTTTTCTCCTGAGTTTCTCTTGGGTGCGGTGGGCATAAGGATGCGTGCATCGCTCGAGCTCCGTTGCGGTTTTTTCTGTCTCCTTTCCCCGCTCTTCCTCCCGCCACCTTCCTTCTTTTTTGTCTCTGTGGGCGAGAAGGAAGGTGTTGAGATGAACTGGGGGTCTTGTATTTCCTTCGGTGTTCGCCTCCTTCTTTTAATTTTGTGAGGTTCGTGTCTTACTGCTCTCCTTTACCCTATTCCTTATCAAGGACAGTATATGAGGCTAGGTTGTCTGCGCTGTTCATCTGGGCCGGTGTTCAGGGAAAGCCAAACCAACAAGATATTCCGTGTATTGAGTGCGATACTGGCCCCTCTGTTTGTGGTGCGGAGGACGTTGTTTTGGGGGATTCCCCGTTGAACACACGTGCGCAGAGGCCGGCATACACATTAACATGCACACTTAAACTGAACAGCGTAATGCAGAGAGCTCCTTCGATCCTCTATTCACCCCCTTCCCCCCCCCTCCGCCTTCCTCCCCGCTTCCACTTCTTTTTTCTCCATCCGCCATCGTTTCATGCACACGTTTCGGCTCTCTCTGTGTGTGTGTGTGTCGTGGTAATGGGGGGCGAAGAGGGGCTGCCATGGGACGACAACTCCCTCCCCCTTCTTGTTTTCGAGTTGTTGTTGGTTTCATCGATGGGGTCTCTGTGATGCTCATTTTCACATTTTGTTCTCCTCTGCGCACGGCTCCGAGTTGGTGGTTAGGCGTCGCGCGAGGCTTCGTGTCATGCTATCATGTGTAAGGCAACCCAAACACTAGAAAACGTGATGAGAAGCAGAAATATTATGGCGGCGACAGCGAGAGTCTACCCTTCGTTGATGGGCTTCGCATTTGACCTTTGTCTCCTTCCTAAGTTGAAGACTGAGCGGCAAAAAAATAAAAATGTAAAACAAAAAAGCGAGTTGGAGCCGTGTGTAGCGTGGGAGTGAGGTGATCTCACATGCCCTTCTCGGGAGGATGGCGAGAGGTCAAGAGAGGGTGGGAGCGGCCGAGGAGGAGTGGGGAAGGTGGGAGGAAAGTACATGCAGCAGCTCGCAGGGAGGGGAAGACATGGACGTGCTTTTGTATCCCTTTCTTTGAATAGGAGGAACAGGCCACCTGGCATCTCTTCCCTATTTCTTACTTATTTCTCCCGTTCTTTCAGTGAGTTCGGTCAATGCTTCGCGAGGGATATATATATATATATATATAAACGTGCAGACAGCTCTGCTGGGCCGTGCCGTACTGTACTGGAGCTCCTTTCAGACAGATTTTGCTCTCGCTCGCTCTCGGACAAGCTCCTACATTTGCCCCCTCCCCTCTCTCTTCTCTGCCAGCGTCCTTTCCAAGCGATCTGCCGAGCGTCCGCACACCTTCTTATGTTCGTCACTGTTTGCTCTGATGTTTACTGCGCAGCGTTTGATACGATGGCCTCATCCTAGCCCTCTTTCAGAGATGCACCTGCCTTTCCCACGTTGGCGACCTCACCTCGATCGATCTTTCCCTTTTACCTTACCTTTCCATCGCTCTTCTTTCTATTTCCCTTTGTCTTTTCTGCTTGCCGCTTCTCTCTATCCACCTTCCTCGTCCTTCGTGCTGGGTATTCTCACGCGCTGACGTATTTCTTGCCCCTTTTCCAATTCGACTTCACATTCTTCCTCACACTGACGCACAATCGCCTGATCATCCCTCATCATCGCTGTCAATGCAGTAACTAGATTGCGGAGAGAGCACAGAGCGTTGAACTCAAACCAAGATCTTTTTCCGCCCCTTTAACTTCTTCAACAGCGTCGCCTTGCAGTCGATTCCAGCACCCCCCCTCTGCCTTACACACCTCACCGAACGACGGCTAAACGGACGCACAAAGTTCGTTACAGGAAAAGGTATATCGGCGAAGGAACCTGCGCTGTTGGTTTTGTGGACACGGATAGGGGACGCTCACACAACTGCAGCGCTCCCGTCCTTCCTGCTATAAATTCTCTTCGATAGAGAAGCATCGATACACCTTCTGCTGGATCCTATCTCTCTCTCTCTCTCTCCGTCGTCTCGCTGTGGATTCCTCTTCCGCCTCCCTCATTTGTTCCTCAGCGATCGAGTAGAAGAGCGAAGCTTTCGTGCCTTGTGGGTGTTGGCGTGTTGACACTCCTCTCCCTTCATCTCTTCTTCTGTGAGTCTATGCCTGTGTGTGTGTGTGTGTTTGGAAGCCGGTGCACGCCTGGGTGACGTTCAACAGTTCCATTTTTCTTTAACATTTCCGAATTTTCCCCCATCACGTACAGGGTGACTCCAGCATAACGGGAGCTCTGCAGTTCGATTCTGTGTGTGCGTGTTCTGTTTCCGTTGTGGTGACGTGTCTCTCTCCCCTCCGTTTCTTGATTTTTTTTTTTGTGTGTTTCGCCTCATTTTAGAAGGATTCCGTCGAGCGGCGCTGCAAACGGGAAAAGCGTGAAGAAGAAGAAGCATAATGGAAACGGAGGCTCGCAAGGCTGCACAAGCGCTTCGGTCCACCTCTCCGGCTGCACTGCCGTCGCACGCGGTAGAGAGTGCAGCCTCAGCAGGGTTCGCGGGCACGACACACCGAAGTACCCCAGAGACCTTCGCTAATACAGGGCCGTCGACGAGTCAGGGGAGAGATGCGGCACGAATGTCTTCTGTGAAGGAGGCGGCGGTGGCGGCATCAGTCTCATTCAATGCCACCGGCAGCCCTTCTGCGAAGCGGACAGCTTCCAAAACAGGTGTTGTCCAACCCAATCGACCAGCCGGCACTCATGGGAAGGGACCTGCACGGATTTCTCGGCCATCCCCGAGTAATGCGTGGGGGACAGCGAACTCTGCGAAGGAAGTGTTGTCGGTAGCGAACACGGGATCTGCCGGCCGAGGCACACTCGTGCCCCGTACTCTGGCGACCATTGCCACGGACACTCCAGTGGTGTCGTTTCCATTCGATGTACATCCCCCTCAAATTGTCTTCGATGCCTTCGAGGCCAACCGTACCTACACTGCCACGCTGGAACTGAAGAATCACACCACCACCAATGCCTACGTGCGGGTGGAACGCCCGAGCTCCTCCACGGCGTTCGTGGTGAGTGCACCGCATGGGGCCGAGACATCTTCCAAAGTGGCCCCTGGCCTCACGGTTACGTATACGATTACGTTCGCACCGACTAGCGGTGCCCAGGACTTCATGACAGAGCTGGTCCTGCGAACAGAAAACGCGGAGCCGGTGACGGTGCCGGTTCGCGCCTACGCAAGCCGCGGTCTTCTGCAGCTTCCTGCAACGCTCACGCTGCGCGAGGCGCCCATCAATGGATCCAGCAGCACCCCCTTCTTCTTGCGCAACCCCAGCTCACAAACCTGCATCTGGAGGGCGATGATTTTTGATAGTGATCGCACCGGGTTTCCTCTCGTGGACGCTGAGGGCACATGTTGCAGCCTCACGGCATTTAAGGAGCAGTCCTGCCAGGTTTCTTCGTCCTTTTCCATCGAGCCCACCGGTGGCGCACTCGGACCCCTGTGCGGGAGCGACAGCGCAACAGCAGTGACGGTGGCCCCCGTCACGCTGCACTTTCACCCCTGCCCCGATGCACTCAACGCCTCCCGCATGCAAGACGCGGTGCTCCGCTTCTTTCTTGGTCGAGATGGAGATGTGGTACAGGACGTGCAACTATCTGCCCAAGCGGTGGTACTAACCGGCATCGTATTGGAGCAGCAAGAAGTGACGTTTGCAGATACCTACGTGACAACGGAGCGGCAGGCAGTTGTACGGCTGCGCAATGACTCCAATGAGACGATTCACTTTGCATGGAAAGGCGAGCTGCGCAGCAGCGGCAGCAACGCCGGTGACGTCGCGGTGATGGAGGACGTACAGGGAGTAACGAGTGACACGGTCTGCCTCGACGGCGGTGCAGACGCTGCACAACACAACACCATTCGGGACGGGATTTATCGTCGCACTGCGCCAGAAGACTATACGGGCGACGAAGCCTTTCGAATTGCACCGCTCACTGGTGTCCTCTACAGCCGCGGTGTTCGTGAGTTTACCATCACTTTCAACCCTCGTCTTGCGGTTGCCTATGATTCCATGGCGTTCCTCGAAGTGACGGGGTTGCCCTCTCGACTACCGCTGACGCTCTGTGGCCATGGTATTGGTCCCAAGTGCGTGCTAGAGTTCAACCGGCTCGATATTGGCGATGTTTATCTGCACGCCTTGCACGAGTATACGATGAGCATGGAGAATCCTTCCTCGATAGAGTGTCAGTATATCATTATGCCGCCGCTGCCCATCACAACCGCTGCCGCCGCCGCTGCCACCTCCCTCGGTGATACCCCCACCCGCACTCCCGGAGGGACGGATGCTTCGGTGTCAGCGAACAGCTTTGCCAGCAAGTTTGACTTCAACCCGTCGCACGGTACGCTTTCTCCAGGAGAGAAGATACAGCTCCACATTTACCTGCAGTCCGACCGCATCGGCTGCTTTGCCGAGAAATTTCGGATACACATGCAGGGCTCCTTGGAAGAGACGCCGTTGCTGCTCAGAGGACGGGTACTGGGCCCCCACTTTCACTGCGACGTGGAGGAGCTCGACTTTGGCAACGTTTCGTATAACATGACGCATCACCGTACAATGCATATCTCGAACACAAGCCCGATCCCCATGCACTACACCCTGCGGGTGTCGGAGGACTGTACGTGCGCATCTGACTTCGACATCGAGCCGTCCACCGGCATCATCGAACCCACGGCGACGCAAGAGGTCAGTGTCACCTTCCACTCCCGAACCGTTGGCCATTACGATACCGCTCTCCTAGTAGAGGTAGCGGATGTGGGCGATGTACTTGATTCTATTCCATTGAAGGCCACTTGTATGGTGCCGCCTTTGTCGTCGAACACGACAGAGATCGTCTTTGGTGGTGTTTTCGTGGGCCACCCCTCCACTCGAACGGTGTCAGTCTTGAATGAGTCGGCGCTGACTGGTATGTTTGTGCTCGAGTTGGTCGGCGGCGCGGCCCTCTCCGACGTCGTTCATGTGGAGTTACCCGCTTCCGTTGAGCACAGCGATGGTGTCCACTGGATTGCACCGCATCAAACGGCCCAACTTCCCGTGACATTGACGGCGCTACGGCCTGGGAAACTCCATTTCTCTATAGCGCTACGGGTTCTGGGTATGGAGGACGCCAATGCGCCGTCGAAGACGATTCTGGTCAGCGCCGTCGCCAGTGGCCCTCATGTAGAGATGCAACCGGGCAGTTTTCAATTTGGTGTTCTGGATGTCCTCCACGAGGCAGAGAAGGAGCTCCTTCTTAAAAACACGAGTCCTGTCCCTGCACCGTTTTCACTTGCCTTTGATCGTTATGGTAGTCTCTCCACGATGGCGTCGACTGCTGCAACGGAGGATACCTCGACGGCGAGTGGGGGGCCGCCGCTTGCCGCTCTCCCCTTCCCATATGTTCCCGTATTCCGAGTGGAGCCATCCTCGGGGGTACTGGAGCCGCACAGTTCGCTCACTGTGCGCATTTGTGCCAAACCGGATGACGCTATTACCTTTACAGACACGCTGCGCCTGTGTCATGCCTCGACCACCGGAGATGCGGGGGCCACAGACGATGCCGTCAACACGGAGAGTGCCCCATTGGTAACGGTGAAGGTAGCAGGACGTGGCATCCCTATTGTGCCAGGGCAGCCCATCGATTTGGTGGAGCTTGGCGACGTATTGACCGCCACGACGGTGACCGAGACCATCACGTTGCACAACTACGGCCGCCGTGACCAGGAGGTGCAATGGCAGAACACGCGCGGCACGAAGGCCAAGGAGGGGGAGCCACCGCTGACCTTCACGTACCGACCAGAGCGTGCCTCCATCCCTGCGCGTGGCTCCTTGTCTTTCATCTTGTCGGGTAGCTCGGAGGAGGCCGGCGTGCGCTCTGACACCTTCACGCTGAAGCAGTCAGGCACCTTCAAGGAGATTTTACGCAGTGTCGCGTCGGCCACTTTCACCGTCCCTTCGCTTTCGTGCAGCACCCGAACAATTCAATTCGAGTTCGCCAACTCCGAAAATCTGCAGCCCCTCCCGTTCCTGCCACAGACCTCCGAGGCTGCTCAGTCGCTGGTAAAGTCGCTTGCGGTGAAGAACATCAGTGGTAAGACGCTCGTGGTGATCCCGCGCATAAAGAGTGCCGCTGCCCCGTCGTCGTCATCGTCTGTTCCGCACGCCGCCAGTGCCAAAGCATCGGTAGCGGCGAGCTGCTTAGCACCGTTCGAGCTCGAATGCCCTACAAGCATCACCCTTGACCCGGGGGATTCCTACGTGATCGGGGTGCGCTGTAACCCTTTTTATCGGGGGGATTTCACGTCGCACGTCGCCAAATCCAGGATACAGCTGAGTTTTGCGCGGCATGCACGCAAAGAATATGTGAATTTGAATGCGGTGCTACGCTTCCCTTCCCTCTCGATCGAACCTTCTTCGTTGCTAGAATTTGGTGCTGTACTGCGGCACACGGAGCAGAGACGCACCATCGTGCTTTCCAACCCGTCCGCAGATCTTCCGGCTCACTTTGAATGGGCTTTGAGGCCGCCTGGGGTCGTCGCCCGCTCCTTCGAGTCCGATGGAGACGCTGGGCATGCTGTCGCGGCTGGAACAGCGGACGGGCCGCACAGCCCTGAACGATACGCCTCTGTCCAACCCGCTGCAGACGGCGCAGCAGAAGCGGCGGTGAAGCGCTTCGATATTGTACCTTTCACCGGCACGCTCCAGCCGGGTGAGTCGCGCAATGTGGAGGTGGGGTACCAAGGAACGGAAAGTGGGACGGCGCTCGCCACGGCAGTATGCCGCGTGCGGGGAGGGCCCACCTACACGCTGGACGTGCGCGCCACATCGAATGTGGTGCACGCGCACTGTGACCGCACGGACATCAATTTTGGTCGACTGCCGTACTACGAATCAGCCACCCAAGTTGTGATGCTGTCGAACAGCACTCTGGTACCCGTGAATTGGGAGGTTGACTTTGGCAGTATACGACACGCCGAGTGTGTGCGCGTCTCGCCCATGTCCGGTGTGCTACGCGACAAGGTCCGGGTGCTGATAACTTTTACGCCTACCGTACCGGACGTGTTCGATGAGACGCTGTGGTTGCGTATTGGGCACCTTGACCCCCAACCTATTCACCTGCGAGGGTCAGGGTACCTGAACCGGCTGATGATTACTACGACTAGTCGATCCGCATTGGTGGGAGAGAACGAGGTACGTGTGTACCGCGCGCCCTTCCGTGCTTTCACCGAGGCACTCCATTATGTCGAGTCAAACCCATCGGAACTGCCGCAGCGAAGCGCGTATAACACCCGAACGGTCATGGTAGCCCCGACAACGTCTACCGCGGCGAATGCACCATCCATCCCCGCCGTGGTACAGAAAGAGTGGCTCACGCTGGAGGCGGAGCGACTGGCGTTCTGCAGTGCGGTGAGCACGGCCGCAACATCAATGCCGGCCATGCTTCAGCTTTCTGACAACAGTTTGAGCGAGTGCGTGGAAGGAGCGGGGGAGGAGCAGCCCCTCTTCCCCCCCACCCGCGCGTTGCGTCGTGCGTCCTCTACGGCTGTCGGCGGCAAAGACTCTAGCGGCGCAGGCGTGGAGAAATTTGTGCTAGCACGCTACATCGTCGACTTTGGTCATCTCACGCGCCACGATGTGCGCAAGGTGAAGCTGTACCTGACGAACACGTCGGCTACGGAGACGGTGAATGCGATGTTGGATGGCAAGGAGCTAGAGCAGCTGCCGGTCTCGGTGAGCCCTATCAAAGGGATTAAGGTAGCTCCATTTGAGACGGTGGCGCTAGATGTTGTGATGGATGCCACGAAACCCGAGAGTCTGGTTCATCACGGAGAGAACCGGTTCGATTTTGCCATCGACATCCGACGCGGTCCTGCGATTGTGGTCGAGTGCCGCTGCTACGTAGCGACTCCCAACCTGAAGGTAACGGAGAAGGAGGTGCACTTCGGCCCGGTGCTGCTTGGCGAGGTAAAGGTGCTGCCCTTGACACTGACCAACCCGGAGGCAGTGTCGTGCCCGTGGCGCGTCTCGTGTAAGGAAGGCCAAGGATCGGATCTCTCAGGTTTCTCACCTCCTAGTACGCGGCTCTTGCGGGAGGGGCGAACTACACCTTCATCGAAAACAACGGGAGGCGAGGAGGGGCGTGGGGGCAGTCGCGTGCAGAAGTCGGGAGGGGGATGTGCAACGGCGCCGCAGTTCTGGGTGAAAAGAGACCGCGGCATTGTGCCTGCGTCGGGCACGACAACCATCGAGGTGTATTTTGCCCCCAACTCGTTTGCAGCTGGGAGCGGCGAGGGAGGCGGTGATACACAGGCTACAGCGACGCTGCGATTCCGGTGCGGCAGTGGACCCTCTGAGAGCGTGCTGACCGTGAAGCTCAGCGGCTCTGCCCGTCAGCTCCAGGTATCTTTGTCCACCACGCAGCTGCGGTTTCCACCGGTGCGCCCTCACCAGGTCCTACACGAATCGGTTACGCTGGTCAATAACGAGGAATTTCCGGTTGAGGTGTACAGTGTGGAGCTGGACACGCAGCTCGCTCACGAGGTGAAGCTGCTGCGTCGTGCGATGGAGGTCGCCCCCGATCACGAGCTCTTTCTCCCTCACATGGCGGCCGGCGATAATCTTCCTCATTCTCTGCTCGAGTCTATTTTCGCTCGCCTCCACGTTGCCTCAGAAGCGCTGAAGGAGACGCCGCCCGTAGTGGAGACGGTCGCCCCGGAGGTGGAGCCGCTTGCCGTGCCGAAGGCTGGAAAATCATCTCGTGGACAGTCTCTCACGGCACCGCCTCGTAACACTGGCGGTGCTGCGAAAGGCGGGCAGCGCGACAGCGCCCGAAACAAACGGCAATCGCTCATGAACGCTACAGGAACAGGTGAGCGCGGTCTCGGCGACGCCAGCGATGCCCAAGAGAGGCTCGCTAGTGTTTTCGCAGCTGAAGGTGGCGCCAACGGGCAAAGCGCAGCTTCACCGAGCGTAATCCTCTTTGTGGGTCCTCCACACAGTGGCAAGACGCTTCTCGCACAGCACATGGCAGCAGCCGCAGATACGTGGACAGCGATCAACGTCAACATCGATGAGCTGATCCGTGGCGAGGCCGCACGCGACGACACGGCCAACGGGGCAGTGGCCCGTTTCCTTCTGACGCACCAGTCCGAGAGTCTGACCAGGTCGGCGCCTGCTGGTCTCGCCGCCACCGTTACCGAAGCCACGACGGCTGTCGAGGCGTCCACAGCTTCTTTTCTGGCGTGCACTCAAAAATTGGTCCGTGACACGCTGCACAGCTACCTCACTCAGTGCATGTCCAACTTGGCAATGGGGAAGCCATCTTCTCCCAATGCTCACGGCGCGGCTGGTGGTAGGACCATTCGCTTCTTGTTGGACGGTCTAGCTTGTGCAGTTCTCCAGAACCCGTGGAAGTTATTCGAAATAATCCAGGAAACTTGCGCTGGTTTGCATATGCCGCTGCGTATCGTTTCCTTGGGTGTCAGTGCCCCGATGTCTGGGTTTCGCAGGGCGGAAGCGTTGGAGGCACACCATGCAAGCCGTGTTGCAGAAAGCTCGCTCACACTTCTCAGTGAAGCAGCATTCGAGGCGTTGGACAAGAAGGCTCGGGACGAATACACGCGTCGTCTCAAGCACTTCAATGATTGTCGTCGTGAGATGCAGGCGGCTCAGCAGCTGAAAGAAAAATACGCAGCTCAGCTACCGCAAAAGCCGGTGCAGCGAGAGATGGAGGAAGCCCTTGCTCAGTCATCGCTGGAAGGACTGCAGGGATCGGCGTTGGAGTCCACGACCCGGTCGGCCCGCCAAGGAAAACAGGGTGCGGGCGGTGGTGGCGGTGGCCGTGGGGTGTCTCCCACGTTAGAGGAGTTGAGGTTGTCGCAGGAACCCAAGTGGGCGGAGCTCGATGCCCATGCACGCTTCCGTGAATGGTACAGTCGCTTTCTCGCTAAGTACGGCAACCCGCCACCGATGGAAGGGGAGGGCGGTGGCGACACGCCGACCACCTCGGTTTCCACTGCTCCGACAGCCCATGCTCTGAAAGGTGCTGCGGCAGCTGCGGCTACTGCTGCGGCGCAGGAAAAACTATTGGCCTGGGCAAACGTGGTGCGCGTTAGCACCGAAGCGGTGACGCCAAACAAGGTTTCAGAGTTGGTCGAGTCGCAGCTCGCGAAGGATACGTCGTCCCGTGCCACTGCTGAGACCGAAGCCGACAATACGATCTCCCTTTCCCAACAATCTCTTCACCCATTGGGTGGTGAGGCTGAGACGACATCTTTGGTGGGACCCCCCGGTGATGACGCATTCGCTGTCGAACCTCGCAGACCGGCGGACGTTGCCCTAAGCACCCTTGACACCGATCCCGCTTGCACGAGCCAGTTAGGGGAGTGGTTCTACCTTAACGAGGGCCGACTGCGCCTCTACACTGAAGAAAAGCCGAACAATGGCGACGCTTCTTCGAGCGCACGGGGCCGGCCGCTATCAGCGGAGGAGGTACTATCGCCGAAGATGACCGTTGCTGTCGCGGCCCTCGCAGCTGCGGCGGATGCTCAAATACCACTGGACACGGTGGCGACTCGTTCTCTCACCGATGGAGCGACAGGCGAAGCGCGGACCTCCTCGCCCTCGCCGGTTCACTACGTGCACTTCTTTTCCACACTGGAACGGGACGTGATTCCTGCGAAGAAGAGCGGCGCCCGTAAGCGATCCATCCCATCCGTCATTTTACAAAAGGAGGAGATGACGAGATGGTGGCTGCCACCCCAAACTTCTGTGACGGTCACGCTGGAGTTCTGTAGTGACCACGTCGGTCCCTACCTGAGCAAGTACCTCTTTGGGATCGTCGGCACGCTGCAGCAGCTATCTCTGACGGTGTCGGCGATGGTCGCTCTGTCCGATATCAGTCGGGATCCCAAAGATATCTTCCCTGTAGTACGCTCACGGGTTACATCGATGGTTGGCAATCTGGATTCGGTGCGACGCACACCGAAGATGTACGTTGCATCCAAGAAACTTTTTGATTTCGGTCCTCTGCTTATTCCACCACCGCAGGCGCCAAAGGGCCGTCGCCGCAGTGCCGAGAAAATCAACGCGGCTTCATCGTCGACGACAAACCTCACCGGTCGGGGTGTTGGCGGCGGTGCCAACGTTTTATCATTGCGCTCGCTGCGCAATGATGGTGTGCCCGGCGAGGAAACGCTCACGTTTCTCAATAAGGAGGCCAGCGATGCGGAGGTGACGCTGTCTTTCTTGAACGAGAAGGAGAAAACGTTTTCTGTGTCACCAACCACCTTTCTTCTCAACCCAGGAGCATCACAGCAAGTCGTTCTCCGCGCTGCGCCAGAAAAAGTTGGCGAGTTCACAAATGCGTTGCTTGCCTGCATCAAAGACAATCCAGTGCCATGGAAGGTGGATGTGAGGTGCACGGGTGTACGACCGACGCTCACGGTAAACGGCTGCAGGGAGCTGGAGGTTGAATTCGGTCGACTCGTTCTAAATCGCAGCGTAGTGAAGTCTTTCGAGCTCAGAAATGAGGGACCATTGCCACTGCAGTGGAAGTTGGTAGCTGCGGTGGAGACTGGCACGGGCAGGGGTGCGAACAGTAGCGCTACGAGCATCCCGAGTGTCGGGTCGAGCGCAGCGTCGGCTGTTACCGCGGCGCAGCAGCTCTCGGAGCTCCAGTGCTCTGTTTTGGAAGGTATCATCGAGGAATTCGGATCACAGACGTTGACCATGACGTTCGCCCCTACGCATCCTTGCTTCCTCACTCGTAATGTGGTGTTTGTCGTATCGGACACGCTTCCGCACCAACAAATCATCTATGAGCTCGTCCCCATGGTCCTAAAGGCAGAGGGCTATGATGTGGTGCTGGAGTGGACGCGAGAGATCCAACTGGGCGTCCTGCATGTGGGGGAAGAGAAGCGGGAAACCATCCGAATACTGAATAAGAGCCCCTATGACGTGGGGTATCAGCTGAAGCTCCCAAAGCGGCTTCAGCGCACCGTAACCGTCTCTCACCCGTCCGGAATACTGCGGGGAATGGTGGGCCATAAAGATGCGGCGGTCGCCAATGTGGACGTCGTGGCCCGTTTCGAGAAGGAGGGGGAGCTGCCAGCGAAATTGTCCCTCATCGAGGCCGCCTTCTTCGATGTAGAGAAGAGGGAACTCCTGTACCCTGTTCAAACCATTCCGGTAACGGGGGAGGCGTGGTATACGAAGTACACTGTGCAGCCTCCGAGTGTTAACTTCGGTTCCTGCATGGTAGGCCAGCCTCGCGAGAGCACCTTCGAGCTACGTAATACAGGTCGATTTCCTTTGGAGTATGTGCTCTTCAACTACCGCGAGGCATTGGCAGCGGCCGAAGCGGGTGAGACGAGCAGCTCAGCAATGCTCGCAAGTGCGATGGGGGAGTCAGGAACCACAAGCTTTGGCGCCGGTGCCGCCTCTGGGGCCTCGGCCCCTTCAGGGGCGAGGAGATCCCTGAAACAGGCGAAGGTGACGGATTTAGATATCGTCGTCGGGGCGTTCACGTGCCGCCCGTTCCGAGGTGTGGTCCCGGAGGGTGGTTCGCAGACCATCACGGTAGTGACGGTTCCGGGAAAGCAAAACCGAACACGTGAGACCGTGGGCGTGCGTGTAGGACAGAGTGGGCCTGAGCTGGAGCGTTACGGTACCCCAGTGGAGGTGTCGGCCTATCCAGCACTGCCTTCCATCGCGGCAGACTTGACGTCTAGTGCGGATGTGGAAACAATCTTTGAGGAGCAGCGCATTGTGTACCGCCTCGATCAGCTGGCGAAGGGTGTGCGTGCTTACAGCAAAGAGGAGCGACTGTTCTCCTTCGGCACCTCGCTGGTGGGCCGCCGTAGTGAGGAACGTTTTCGTATCGCCAACAGCAGCCCGCTGCCATGCACTGTGGTGGCGCAACTTGAAGGTGCGTCCGTCATCGTGGGTGGTGGTGGCGGTGGCGGGGGCATGGGAGGCGGAGGCGCTGGCGCTGGTGGTAGTGGCGCCGCAAACAGCAGCCGGCGATCCGTCGTAAACGTTGGTGGAGGTGGCGCCAATGGCAGCGGAGGGCGGTTGGAGGGGTTTGACTTGTCGCTGGATGGTGGTGGCACGGCGCAGGCGCAGTCCAAGACGGCAACGGTCACGATGGTCCTGCCCCCGTACGAAAGCCGCTTTCTCATCGTTGGCTTCACTGCCGGCTCTCTGCGACGTCTTCAGGCGCAACTCGTGGCTACCGTGAGGGGCAGTGGTCTTGGCAACGATGAGGTCGGTGAATCAGGACAGCAGCTGCGCTTCGCCTTGTGCGGTGAGGGCACGTTGCCGAGTGTGGAGGTGGATCTCCCCCCACGTCTGTGCAACAACGCGTGGAGCGATATGGGCGGGAGTAGACCGTTGGGGGCATCCATGAATTCTTCCGATCGCCTCTACCGACGGACAGAAAGCAACGTGAGCACCAACAGCGATCGCAAGCGGCCGCCACGTCGTGGGGTCACCGGCTCCGGCGGAGCTTTCTCGCCCTCGTCCTATACGCGCGTAGAAGGGTTTGCGGCGAACGCGGTGACTGGGGAGGTGCTGGAGCTCCCGCTCGCCCGCGTTGGCGCCATCACATCACGCACCTTTACGGTGCGTAACACAGGGTGTGTGACGGCGACAGTGCACTTGGAACTTTTGTTGCCCGACGGTGAGGGCGGGAAGGGCAGCGCGCCGCCTAGTGCGTTGTCTCTCAATACCAGCGCAAGTACGGCTTTGAAGCCGCGAGCCACAGGTACCCATCACCAGATGAATCTGCATGTTTCGCCTGGACAGGCGGAGGTGGTGGAGGTGACCTATGCACCGACGGTGGTTGAGTCAATGGCGATGCGGCTGCGGGTCCAATTGCAGGACAACCCGTTTGAAGACAAGGAGTTGCAAGTGATTGCGCATAGCTTTGCGAGTCCCATCTCGTTCGACGGTATCGACGACGCCTGTGCCGACTTCTTCGATGTCGGTGATTGCTGGATCGGCGTGGACAAGTCGTGCATGTTCACTCTACGCAACAACACCAACACTTTGGTGCGGTACGAGTGGGAGTGCGGTGACGTGGGGGTACGCATGATTCCCTCTGTGGGGCACCTGGGGGCCGGGCTGACTCGTCAAATGACGGCGGTGGTGCACAGCGACGGGCAGAACGTTCAGCAGCTCGTACGCTGCCAGGTGAATGTGCAGTCCATTCAGCTCCTGAACAACGCGCTCAGTGCGGGTGGTACTGCTGCGATGACCCCTCTCCTTCCATCCTCCGGTGCCGGAGCTGCAATGGTGGGGGGTGGGGCGGGAGGCAACGCGACGGTGCCCGGGTCGACCAATGCTGCCATCACTGCGTGGGACAATTCTATGGAGAGCCCACGGTGGGTACTCCGTGAGGACGAAGCCGTCACTAGTGCTGCGACCTCCGGCGTGCATTCCGCCGCTGCCACGGCGGCGTTTCTGTCCACTGCCGCCTCCATGGTGGGTCGCCGGAACCTCAAGCAGGTGATGGAGGCGGTACCGGAGCCGCCATGCGTCCTCACCGATACCGTCAAAGTTGTCCAGCCCCTGACGCTAGGCTACCGATGCAGTGTGCCGACCTACATGTGCCAGTTGCTGGACACGTCGACAGGAGTACTGAAAGACTTGAAGGCGATCTCGTTTGAGCTCACCTATCTCATGCAGAAGCGGGTGACGACAATGCGGGTAACCAACACCGGTGTCGTCGGCTTGCCTTTTTCGTACCGCATCGCGACATCGGGGGATGGAGAAGCAGCGTCGGCAGCCCCAGCAGTGGTGGCAGTTGCGGGCGAGTTGTGGAACGCACCGCTTTCCGAGGCGACGACGACGGCACAGCGCCACGAGAACCGGGCTATGGCGGGAGGATCATGGTTGTCATCCCCTCCCAACGCGATCGTCACCGGAGAAGACGACGGGGAAGGGATCACGGAGTCGCCAAGCTACACTGCTCCAACAGCGGACTTTGCGGTGGTGCGAGGGCCCTCAACGACCGCAGGGTCTTCGTCCGATGCGATTACCGTTCCCTCCGGCTCCCACGTGGATCTGCAGGTGGAGTTTACCCCTCGCACAGTCGGTCTCATTACGTCCGAGATGATCCTGTCCTTTCCGCAGAGCGAGTCGTCTATGATGCGGGTGCCGCTGCAGGGTGTCGCAGAATGCCCGTTGGTACACTTCCACGTTCCACCGTCCAACGCGGCAAATCTGCGGTCGGCAGTTGCCAGTGGGAGCATCAGCGCAGCGGCCCCAGGACAAGAAAGAGTTGTGGTGGAATTTCTCGCTCGCGGGCTGCACACGAAGGCCACAGTGAAATTTCCGGTTATCAACCCGACTTCGACGGCGTACAACTTCGAGTGGGTGGAGGATGGTGCGCTGGGAGGCCGTGCGGCAGCCGCTGGCGGTGGCGGCGGTCTCCTTGGCAGCGGTGGCGGCCATTCTGTATCACCGTTCCGCTGTTTGACTCCAATGGGGGCGATCGCTGCGGGTCGCCAAGTCGATGCCACCTTTGAATTCTTCGCGGATGCCTTGGGGGTGCGGGAGGGGTCTTGGTCGTTCCAAATACCAGGTCGTGCCGCCATCCCTTTCACGTTGATTGGCACCGCGGTAGAGCCAAATGTCTATCTCCACGTGAGCAAAATGAACTTCGGGCACGTGCAGGTCGGCACGCAGGTGGAACGGACCGTTATCCTTGAGAACTGTGACGATGTCGCCTTCGCGTATGCCTGGGATAAGCTTTCCATGGAGGGAACGTCGTCCTTCTTGTGGGTCAAGCCGCTGCGTGGGACCATCGCCCCTCACGAGTGTCTCTCCGTCACGATCGGTTTTAATCCGCCGGATGAGGTGGAATACAACGTGCCACTGCGTTGTGCGGTGAAGCGGTCGAGCGTGCCACTCTCCATTAACGTGAAGGGCGTTGGCGTGAACGTGCATGACGCACTGCAGGTGGAGCCGACGGAGGATGGGGCAGAGCCCACGATCATCACGCGTGGCCAGCCCCTTTGCCTCAACCTCGAGCGTGTCCAGGTAAACTCGACGGTGGTGCGGCGCTTCGCCCTGCGTAACAATGGATCCCACAGCTTCCACTACTCTGTCGAGGGGCCAGAGCACGACGCCATTCAGCTCATCGGTGCTGTCGGCGACGTTGAGGCGAAGCAGACGGCTGTTGTGGAGTTCCATTATCACCCCACGTTCGAGGAAACGCTGCGACAGTGTCGTCTCGTCTTCCGCATCGAGGAGAAGGTGGCATACAAGGTGAACCTCAAGGCCAGCGCATACTTACCGCGTCTGCAGCTGAGTTTTGAGCGGTACGATTTTGGACCTCGCTTCATCTCAGCGTACAACAACGGGCTCCTGCCTCTTCCCTCGGACGGGGCCTCCGTGACGCGTGGTGTCGCTGGCATGGGTAATGCGACAGCCGTTCTGCAGCTCACGAATACGGAGGCGGAGATTGTTACTGTGGACTGCGGCCTTTCCGCGGTGAACGCGTGGTGCCGGCTCGACTGCACAACATTGGTCGTGCGACCGAAGGAAACTGCTCGACTACGAATGTCCTTCGTGCCATCCGAGGTGCGTCACTACGAGGACAATCTGCGCTTGAGATTCAATTCCTTACACACAATCTTCATTCCGATTGTTGGCGAAGGTGTCATTCCACGCGTCGAGGTGGCTAACCCGTATGCCAAACTCGGCGTTGTCCGCGTCGGTGAGATGCGGCAGCTAGAGGTTAAACTCCAGTGCCTCAGTAAGATACCCACCCCCATTTCCTTTGCCCAAGCTATCGATGATGATCTGCTTCGGAAGGGCATTTGCGTTCTCTTGCCGGGCCAGACGCCGGCTTCTGCGGCCGCAAATCCTCCATCGCTCTACATGAAGCCGAAGGAGAGTGCCGTGGTGTCGCTGACCTTCACTCCTACGCAGCGGATGGGAGAGTTCAGCAGGGAAGTGAAGATGCTCGTGTGTGGGGTGGAGATGCCGTTTGTGTCGGTGAGTGGGTCGTGTGCCGACGCGGAAGTACATCTTGACACGTCGATACTGGTTTTTCATGATGTGATCGTCGGTGCCTCCGCAACACGGCGGGTGACTATCCTCAATAGTGGTGATGTATCGCAGAAGTTCTCGTGGGCGAGTGGCCTGCAGAAACTTAGGCCGCTAGGCGAATGGAGCATCTCTCCCGTATCCGGCTATGTCCGCGCCCACACAGAGCTAGGATGTGAGCTGCGCTACACTCCCGGTGCCCCAGGCAAGGCGAATCCGAAAGCGCCAACAATGGCGGCAGCGGCTGTGGCTGGTACTACAACCACGCCTGCTGCGCCTACGCTACCCGCATTGCCGCAACCACCGTCGGCTGCATCGCCGCTCCCGACTGGACCTTTTCGGCAGCTATTAATGCTTGAGCTTGAAAGCGCATCCGAGATCGCACTGAATGTTGAGTCGAGTTGTGTGACAAGACCGACACCAACCGAGACAGTGCAGTTTTCGTGCCGAGCACGGGAGACGGACGTAAAAGCCTTGGAGGTGTACAACCCGACGGAGAACCCGTGGACGATGGAGCCGGTACTGGACTCCACGTTATGGACATGCCCTGCCCAGCTTTCGTTGCAGCCGAAAGCGAAAACAAAGTTACACGTTACTTACCAACCGCTGCGTCCGACCGCTTCCCTGCCCGCTTCTGGTGCATCGACGGCAACGAATACGGCTGCTGGTGGGAAGGCAAGAGCCCGCGGGAATAGCGTGCGCAATGTTGCCCCGACCCCGAAGGACACGGCCACGCTCTTCATTCCCCTACCGGACGGCACAGGGCGTTGTGTAACGCTGGAAGGGACGGCTGAGCCGGCCGGGTCCTCTGCCCCGTTGCAGGAGATCGACGGTGTCGCTCAAGTGAGCCTGCCACTTCGCTTTCAGGTGCGTAACTGGTCAACGACCGACCAGGTACGCTTTCGCCGTGAAATAGAGTGGCTTTCGGTTTCTCGAGCGGGCGACGCCGATGACACTGATGTGGCTGAGCAGATCAGCACGCTGATGCGCATCGAGGATGAGGAGACCGTACCTCGCAGCACGCGGCCCATCAAGAAAGCCTCAATGATGCGGGGAAACTCCCGTGAGTCCGTCGTGAGCGGCCCCGCTGGTCTACCAGCTCCAGCCTACATCGAGGTCGCCCCAGGAAGCTCGCGTGAGTCTCTCCTCAAAGTGACACCATTGCGGGAGGGGATCTACCGAGGGGTGTTACGGTTTGTGCCGGTGGACAAGCCCGCTGCGGCCGGCACGGGAGACAATGTGCAGTACTACGAATTTGTGATCCGGGTTCGACCAGCTGAAGCGGCGGCGCCGACGATGGTGAACCTTCATGCCGCGATACGCGAGTCGGCTAGCTTCTCGATCCCGCTAGCGAACCCCCTGTCCAAGCCTGCCGTCTTCTCTTTGAGGCTTGGCGCTGCGGATGGATCCCCGGTTCCGCCGTCCGTCACTGCAGCCACTTTGGACGCTTTGACGTTCCCTTCCTCCGTGACAGTACCGGCCCACAGTCACGCACAGGCGCCCGTGCAATTTTTTCCGCTGGTCGCCAAGAAGCCAATGACGGTGCACTGCTTCCTTACCTCGACCGATCTAGGGGTGAATACCCCTTACATCTTCTGCCTCTCCACCACGGGAGAGACGGCGGCGCCGGAGCAGGCCACGCGACTTGTCTGCTCGCTGGGGCAGCACATCAATTTCCCGCTTCGCTTCACGTCTTACTCAAAGGTGAACACCGAGTTCGCCATTCGGGTTGGCGGAGAGCCGCTTGGGAAGGCGTCTACAACATTTACGCGGGTTACCACCGGTGCGAACGGTCAAGGCCCGGTGGTGAAGGTGACTGCCTGCCCGCAGCCAACCACAACGCACTCTTCCCCAATCCCCAAGGGTCAGGAGGTGGCTGTGGAGTTCAGCTTTGAGCCGGCGGAGATGGGTGAGGCTACCGAGACGATCGAATTCGTGTCGCCGGTCGCTGGCGTCTACACATTTCCCATCTTGACCAGTTGCACGCCACCAGAGCGCCAGGGGCCTTTTGTGGCGCGCGCCGGACAGAACCTTCAGCTGCCCTTCAAAAATGTGTTCAGCGACGCTGTCACCCTCACCGTGACATCCGACTCCACGTCGTTCGTGCCGCTCCGCAAATCCGACACCATCGCCGCGCACAAAGCAGCTGCGGTCTTGATTCAGTGTAAGCCCGAAGATGGCGTGGAGGTGACCCGGGGCCGCATTACCTTGTCCTGTGTGCCGCCTGGCAAGCACGCCCCGAACCTTCCTGCGCCACAGCCCATTCAATGGGTGTACTACGTGGAGGCGGTGAACGCCAATGATGGCACCACCACCTCGAAGCAGGCCAAGGGCAAGAGATGAGGTGGAGAGAGGAAAGGAGATGAAAATGGGGAGGAGGATAGCGATACTTGAGTAATGCCTTGCAGGCTCCTGCTTCCCCTTCCCCCTTTTTTTTATTGCTCAGGAAGGGCATGGAGGCCGGAGAGGTTCTGCTGCTCAGGCATCCCATTCTATCTCTTCCTCCGCCGCCATTCACGGGCTCTCGCTGTTAGTGTGGTGCACTCATCACGTGGTTCTTTTTCGGCTCGATTGGAGTGACGTGGATATCAGTTTGCGGTGGTCGTTGCCCACCTTGATTTCCATCTTCCCCCGTTTGCACCACACACCCACACGTTTTCTCTCTCCTCCTCTTCGTTCACCGCTCTTCCGCTTGGTGAAACGCTATCGAAGCTCACGAGAGCCATTGATATATTCAGTGCGTCGCTCTTTTTTTTCTTCTCGCGTTGATGGTGCGCATTTTTTTCTTCGTCCGTGCAGCTCATCTCTGTATTGAAGGTGTATATACGTATATATATATATACATATATATCCTCTCGCTTGTGTTTCTTTCGCTGAATGCTTTTGTGACGCCTCGTTTCTCTTTTCATGTTGTTTTTAGAGATAATAGGAGACGGTCTCTCTCTCTCTCTCTTGAGGTGAGACCTCCGTACCCGTCAGCCAGAAAAAGTTTCCCCAGCTTCTAAAGTGGTATGTCAAAGGGAAGTGGTGCGTGCCACGGGAAGAAGATGGATGTACCTGTGCGTGTGTGTATGTTACTGCAGTGGTGTAAGGTGAGGGTGGAGGCTCCACGGAGTGTGTGCCAAAAAAAACAAAGAGAGGTTTGTGCGATCGATACGTTCGGGCGATGGGGCCACATCGCCCGACACGTTGCCCCTTCCCTCTTTGACGCCCCCTTCTCATTCTCGGAGGACACCCCCGCCTCTCTGCACCTCCCTCTTGCATCGTTCTTCTGTTCGCCCTCTCCCCCAGTCCTTCCCCCCCGAAAGGAATCTCCTGTTACCTGCTCTCGCTCGTTTCTGGCGAATATGTTTACCCTGCGAGTCGGCGTTTCTTTTCGTGTTGCGTTCCATCTTCCTCATTTCCTTTATTCTCTGATGTTTTTGTCGGCTCTCTGCCCGCTCGTAGGCCTCCCCCTTCATTTTCCTCCGTCGAGCGTGCTTAGCCACCAGTGGAGAGGTGGGTAGGTGGAGGGAAGGCATATTTTCGCGCGAGAGGCATGAGGTAGCGTCGCTGTTGTTCTTTCCTTCCTGTTTAGGTCATCGAACCCCTGTAAAGCCATTCTTTTTGACTTCTCCAGACGACTTGTTGCGACGATGATGAATGGTTTCTTTTTCCAGAATTTTTGTGTGCGTGCCGATGATCCCCCTCTAATTTTTTATTGCTGTTGAAGGAGGGTCGCGCTGGGGCCACCTGAGGAAGATTTCTCTCTTCTCTCCCTCCTTCTCTTTGGCTCATCTCTTGGAAGGAGGGTAAAGCAAAAGTGCCTCAAAGGGAAGACGGTGCCCCCCCCTCCCTCCCGAGGGAGGGGAAAGGCCGTTCTGCTTGCACAAGTTCAACTGTTTGTTTCTCGTATTGCCACTACCGCTTTCGGTTTCTTTTATGTATACCTAGATGGCCATCTTTGTTTTTGTTTTTTTTGCAACTGTCAAGTATGGATGTGTGTGCTTGTTGGTGGTGGTGTTGGAGCTTGGCGCATGGGCGATAGTTGATCACTGGAGGAGGAATATGCTTTGGCTTAGGTCGTATGCTGAACGAGTGGAATTTGTTCCTCTCTTATTACATTCGTGCTCTCCTCTCTCTCTCTCTCCCTGTGTCCTCAAAGGAGAAAAAGCAACACGAGCGGAGGATTTCTTCCCACCAGAAAAAAGGCGCTAGTTGCAGAGTGATGTGCAGCGGAGCATGCGTTGGCATAGATGGAGGAGACGAGAATGAAAAAAAAGCTGCATAGCGTGTTCCCCGTCTCTACCTCCTACTCCCACATTCGTACGTGAGGCACTTTTAGATGCGCTATCGATGCGAAAGCCCATAGAGAGAGAGAGAAGGGGGGGGAAAGAAGCAGGTATACCGAGGATTCCGTCGTTGGTAGCCTCGGCGATGTAAAGTAAAATAAATGAATGTGAGAAAAAAATTAAAAAACAAGAATGCTGACTTGTTCTTCTCTTGAATGCTTTCGTTATGTTTGCTTTTGATGCCGAATGTAGTTCCTGGTTTTACTTGAATCGATGTACGCAAGACCGTCTCGTGCACATATGTTTATAAACTTGGTTTATATCCCTGTCCAAGCTTAATGGGGTCGTGCACACCTGTGAGCCTCCATATCTTACTGTTTTGCTGAAGCTTCTCCGTACAGCAACAAAAACCTCTCAACAAATAGAGAACGAAGAGAATAAAAAGAAATGAACATACTTTCCCAGGGCTTCGGAAAATGGGTATGTACGGCAAAGTGCGAAGAAAGCGTCCACGAAGTGCTTTACGGTGATGAGATATCGGGTACTCTGGCTTGTGTGTGTGTGTGTGTGTGTGTGGCGAGGAAGGGCTGGTTGATGACCGCTTTTTCGTCATCCTCCTCCCACATTACATACGTGGTTTGTGTCGGTGGTTGGATGTATGCTAAAATAGAGACAGTGCTTGCGATACATCACTCTCTCTTTTCCCGCTCTAGATCACCCACCTTCGCGACACCCAGCTAGCGCACATATTCTGTTTCAGCTAACGCCCGCCTTCTGCATCCGGAGAGGTTTACGCTCCCCTGCGCTGTCTTACACGTCGAATGCCTTGTGTGTGTGTGTGCGGCACTCTCTCTCGCCCCCCCCCCTCTCGTCTCCATTCCCTCCGGTCCTCCATGTGCAACTTCTCTCCCTTCGGAAGGGACGCCGATTGAAGCATCTTCGACATGCAACGCTGCACCTTGTCACTTCTCTCTCTCCCCACACTTCCTGCCATCCCCCCCCCTCCCCCCCCCGCTATCCCTTTCCTCCTTTTCTCCGCATTCTTCACGCGTTGTTTTTCCTCCGTTGGGATGGCTGGGGCGGAGTGGGGTGTGATGGGCCTTCCTCGACACATTCCGTCCTCTCTCCTTCCCTTTCAAAAATGGAAGTCATGAAACAACAACCCCTCTCGACATTAAAAAAAAGGCTTTGTGCGTCTACGTAGGTGGAGACGGCGGTGTCGATCTGATTCCTCCTCCTTTCTTTCTTTTTTTTCTTAGGTGTCTACGTGAACGCTTTGACTTTTTCCTTTTGACATCACTCTTCAAACCCACCTAACCCACCCTCTTTCTAATTCTCTTTGTGTTAGTCTGCGTGGGGTTGTTGCTCCGTTCAACATTGAAGGACCCACTCCTCCTGTTTTCGCGTTTTTTATCCCCTCTCATCGTATTCGAGGAGTCGAGAATGCTCACGAACGTGCTGGAACGCATCCGCACCTTTGAGGCGGATATCGAGTGCTGTATCGACTCGATCGTACAACAAGATCTCTTTGCTGAGAGCATCACGAACGCCCGGCATCGCATTCTGTTGGACCACTTCATCGTGCAGCAGGCCAGCCTTGTCCGCACCACGGCCGAGAAGTTGCTCGACGCTTATTTAGAGGAAGAAGAAATCGTGGAAATTCAAGCGCTTCCTGCCAATACGCCAGAGGACGTAACGAACGCGGTGAAGGCGTTTGAGGCGAAGATCGCGGACATTCGCGAGTATCACCACACCTACCGCGACCTTCCACCCGTGCGAAACGTGCTCCACCAGCCGAATCCAAAGCTGCTCGAAGATGTGTTCTCCATCAAGGAACGCTATGGGGCGTGCTTTGACATCGATGCTCACTATGGTCGATACAGCGCCTTTATGGTCTACACAAAGGCGCTCGCGGAGAAATGTGAGGAAAGTAGCAGCAGCAGCAACGGCGCGGATGCCAAGTCAAGCCCTCTTCATGAGACGCTGAAGGAGCTCTCGCCGTTGACGCCATCCCTCGTCCGCCGCTGGTCACCAATGTGGTTGGGTAGACTGGACTTCTTTCGCTTCACCAAGGCACTGCCGCACATCTTGCGGCACGAGGTAGAGGCGCACCGGAAGGTGGTGGGGTTCCGCCTCTACCAGTCGTTTATAGCGGAGTTGTGGGCGTATCTGGAGAATTTTTATCGCCGAGTTCATCCGCTTAAGCTGGATGCGCTGGAGCGACTCGTTGCCGAGGTGGACGTGGAGGCGGAGGAGTACTGGGCCGCGCTCATGGCAGCCAAGGCGGAGGTGGTTAGCGTGGTGACACCGAAGACTTCAAAGGACGAGGACCTCCATGGTGCAGAGGAGGGATGGGTGGTGGTATCGCGAGCGGAGGGTGATGCCCACCCGACGGCTGGGCCTGCCGCGTGCCTGGCCGTTGAGAACAAAGTTGCTTGCGGCCTCGTCATACCCCCGTCACTGCGACGGCACACCAAGAGATTTAGTTTGTGGCCCATCGCCATGATCGAGAAGGTGCTGGGTGATTCGACGAGGGGTGAGAAGAGTGCCGACGGCGATGCGAAAGCATTATCCAACTTTCCCCAAAGTCTCGCAGAGGTGAAGGTGGTCTGCGTGATGGAGACGAAGGCGGCTTCGCTGCTGCAGTCGTTGCTGTTCACCGTTCTGGAGACGACAGACAAGACGCTGCTACGCGACTACAGCCGAACCATGGAGGAGCTGGAGGACGATCGCGAGCGGGCAGAGGAAGAGTTCCTGAGCTCGTTAGACGAGGTTCGGAAGAACTCCGGGAATACGATGGAGGGTACCGTTGCCCACGCCGCAGAGTACAATTTCAAACTCGCACTTGAGGACGAGGCGGAAGGGCAGCGAACTGGGCGTAGTGGGCAGAAGACAGCCCCCTTTCTGCTTGCATCGTCGGCGATGCCCTCGAAGCCCCATGCCAAGACGGCCGCAGCGGCAGTGGCAGAGGAAGAGGATGGGGAAGAGGAACAGTTCATCGGTGAGAATGGTGAACCAATTCCTCGCTGGCTGGCGCAGCTGCATCAGCTAGATAAAATGTTTCGCTGCGATGTATGCGGCGGTACGGTCTACAAAGGACCGAAGGTGTTCCGCGAGCACTTCGGCGCCGAGCGTCATGCGGAGGGCCTCCGCCGGCTTGGTGTGATCCAGCACTTGAAGAGCTACGAGGGCATCACGTCTATCCGACAGGTTGTAGAGATGCGTGACCGCTTGAGTGGCAACGAGAACGGATTTCGCAAACGCTTGCGTGATAACACAGAAAATGAGGAGCTCCAAGACGCCCGTGGTCACGTTGTGACCGCAAGAGAATATCTACGGCTGCAGCAGCGTCGCCGCTAAAGGAATCTGCTGGCGTCGTCACGGTTTCTGCCTTCCATCTTCCCACGCATGGTGAGAGAGAGGTGAAACGATACACCCACCCACACACGCACGTAAATATGCCTCCTTTCCACCCTCCTTTCTCTCTCTCTCTCTCTGTATCTGCATCTTTTTTGCGAATAAGGAGAAGCGCCGGTGTGTTGCACTGGCAAAGCTGCTTCATGAGCTCGAACCTTTACCACCTCCGTACCCCATCGTTTTCGATTCCCCCCCTCCTTTCACCCTCCCTCGTTCTTTCCTCACTTCGCGGTCTTTCTGCTGGGTCTCTCACGGTAGGGGATGCATACATCGCTGTAGAGGTTGCTCAGGTACGGTGCCCGATAGGTTTCGGAAAGGTTATGCCTTCGATGTGCTGCATGTGTGTGTTTGTATGTCTGTGAGGGAGAGAGAGAGGAGGGACGTATGATGTCACGCCCTTCTCGAAAGCAGCGGGGTGAAACACATGTGGCTCTCTTTTTTTTTCGAGGGCTGGAGTGGCCCATCACGCCGGTGTTGCCCTTTCTGCCCCTTTCATGGGAAAGGAGCGCAAAGATTGAGAGGACGTAATGAAAATGGCAGCTGTGTGTATGTTTGTTTTTATTTGGAGTGGGGGTGAGGAGGTACTTCTGGGTAGGGATGGTGAGACGGCGAAGGGAAGGGAGGGGAATAGAGTGCGCTCTACCTCTCCGCCGTTCCTCCCTCCTCCGCGGTGGTGATCGGGCAGGCGGTACCCGACGTTTCCTATGGAAGGTGAACTACAACAGTGACGGTGACGGGTCGGCGTCTTATCCGGACCATGAATAAAAAGAAAGATGCTTTTATTATTTCCCTGCTCCAATGCTGCAGCGATGGAGTGAGAATTCTCCTTGGAAAAGGAGACTGGTGGCTCATCAAACTCTTTCTTTCATACTTCGTCCCCTCGGGCGGTTTCCTTTGCGGAATGCTTGGCAAGGTGGCGGTGGTGGTCCCCTACTCTCTCCTTTATTCCTTTACTGCCCGTTTTTCTCCGCTCCTCCCTTCACTATCCTTATCCACCGCCTACTATGTTTGTTCTCCTTTTCATGATCGTCGCCGGCCTTTTCAACCGCCCCTTTTCTCCCTTCTGCATTTGAAGCGGCGCCACAGACGAAGGACGGAAAGGACGTCGAGGAACACGTCAACACATTCCTTTTCACCTTCCCGCTTTCTCTCTCCTTTCGGAGGGTGAAGGCTGAACGACGCAGGTACACGTGCTGCGAGTGCCGCTCCCCACCCACCCCTTCACCCTCACCGCCCACCTTTCTCTCTCTTATTGTCATCGCTTCATCTTCCGCTGAGAGGGAGCCGGAAAGGCGTGCGAGCGTTGTGCCTTTTACCCCCTCCCACGTCACATGCTCGAGATTCTTGCTATTTTTTTTTTACCCTTTCCATTCAGCTGATTGTCCCTTCGACTCTGCTCAACCCCCTTCTTACCTGGAGCGTGGAGTTCCGAGTTGCCGCGTCTGTGGGTGTATCTCTCTCGCATCTTTCTATTCGTGTCAAACGACGATGGCGTCGGGACCGCCATCACGGGAGAAGGAGAGGATAATCGACTCCTCTCTCGCCCCCTCGCCACGGGTGATGTCCGGGGATGAAGTCAATTCCGATGCGGACGCACCCCATTTTCTCGCTGAGATCCATGCGGTATCCTCCTCGGCGGACCAAGGCGCCCCACCACAGCCTGCGGAGGATCACTCGCTCCTCTTCCATCTCCCTCCTCTGGTTACGATGCCAGTGGGGGACGACTTCAGAGGTGTAAGAACGGAAAAGTCACCTCTAACAGCCCATCGCTTGCAGAGCTCTCGAAAGGAGATGGAGCAAACCATTCCATCGATTGCTGCTTCTGAGGGCGCGGGTGACTTCCACCAAACTCGCAGTGCGATTGGTCCAGACGAATCGAACGTCCCCTCTCATGCGCCTCTCAGCCCTGGAAAGGCTGTGCAGGTGGTGGTGCACCGTAGAGTGGGTTCTTCATCGTTTTCCTCCCCTTCCTCTCTCTCTTCCGCTCCATTGGGTGAATCGGCGGCGTCTCTTACCGGTCCTGTAGCGGAGGATGAGACGGAGGGGCGTGGACTCCGGGTGGGGTCCACTAGTCATTGCTTTCCTTCTCCTACTGCATCTTCTGATGACGCTAGCGTCGCCCCCGTAACGGGGGAGGCGTTGGGCTCGCCCGTCGGTCCCTCTCATTCCATTACAGCTTCGGAGTCTCTTGCGCCACCACCATGTGTTTCTCACTTAGCAACATCGCTTTCCTCCAGCTTTACCGCTGATTCTGTTGCCGGCGACTGCGGCGACTGGGAAGCCGCGGACCCCGTGAAGGGGGAGACGGAGGTTGACTTCACCACGTCAAGCTCATCAACCTCCTCCATGAGCGAAGCAATCTCGACGGAAGATATCGGCGCGCCTCTTGCGGATTCGAAGAGGGGCTTTGTGACACATCCTCCACACGTTGCCAGCTCCACAGACTTGGCCACCATAACCCCGAGTCAGCTGAGCCATTACTCCGGCGAACATCGCACCACCACTGATACTTTTGCCCCTCTCTCGGCGGTGTCACCGACCGATGAAGGCGTATCGCATATGCTTACTGATGCGCTCACATGTGGGCATGACATCGCCACTCCCGTCAATGTTGCTGCACGGACAGAAGCGAGTGACACCACGCAGAGCCGAAGTACGATCAGGAAAGCCCCCCTCCTTTCCGGGCCCCGTGAAGCTCCCATTGCGGGAAAGACGGCAGCGAAGGTGCAGAGGCGTGGACGCGCTCCACTGCGTGGGCCGAGCCGCTCCCCAGCACCGGTGCGGAAGTTGGCAAGGACGGAGGAGCGCCAAGAGGTAGCTGCGGCGACCGAAGCTGATGCGGGGGTCGCTCTGACAGTTGCACCAGATGCGTCTGGCGATGCGCCACCCATCTCTGTCGATGACAGGAGCGACAGCCGTGACGGAACGCGGACGGCGCTTGCCAGTGATGTTTCTTTTCTCCTGCCTCAAGCAGCGAGTATGGTGGGAAGGGAAGCTTTCCGAGGAGGGGAGGTGAATGAGCCTGCTTCGGAGGACTTGAAGTCGTCGAACGTCGTTTCTGGCGTCCCGGGTGCCGATGCAGAGGACCTCTATGCTGAGGTAGCTCAAGACGCCATGAGACTTTCCGATGGCACTGGTCTGATGCACTCTCCGGCGTCGATGCCACGTTCATCATCCGCGGAGGCGGATGTGATGCTGAACGAGGAGACAGAATCGCGTGTTTGTGAGGAGGGAGAGAAGCTGGACCACGTCAGCGGCGCTCTTCTTGCCGCCTCAGGTACACCAATCGCTGCAGAGGTGATGCGGTCTCCCCTTAAAAGGTCATCTGCGCCGAGTTCACCTGCAACGGAGGACGTGAGCGTTCCAGCACTGAATGCCGCGATGACGCCCATGGTGCCCTCCACGGCACTTTCACAGCGGTCATCGAGACCGCAAAAGAATCTCGACACAGGTTCCATGGTGTTACGAGAAGGTGGTAGCGCAGCGTCGCCTCTCTCCTCCACGCCAAGCTTGCCGCCAAAGCCGGTGTTGAACATCGCGGGGGTCAACGTTCAGGCGCTTTTGGCAGAGGGCTCCGATCCACCCCCGGTGTACTTGCGGCGTCCGCGGCGCACGCGGCGAAAACGGGTCCTCTCCGAAGGTCATCCCCTCTTCAGTGAACATCGAGATTTGTGGCAGCATGATGTGAATCACCGTACTTTCGCCTGTGCACCCTTCGCGACCGACGCAGATGTGCTGAAGTCGTTGATGGACTGGACAGACTCTCCGCCGCTGGTGTATGCACGACTTTTATGGCGGTACGCACCACAACCAACGGTTCAGTTAGCAATGCAAGATCTAGCGACCGCGCACGCAGCCGTGGAGCGTCATGCGGGGGCGGGTAAAGAGACGCGGGAGAAGAAGAGAGAGGCGAACTCGAGGGAATAGGTGGGGAAGGATCTTCTGATTCGCGCCTTTTTGGATGTCCCATACCTCCCTATTTCTTCCAATTTTATTCGAGTGATCTTCCTGTTTTGCCCCCCCTCCTCTTCTTTGTTTTTCCCTCACCTCGCGTCTTCGCCTGGTGTCTCCCTCCCCCCCCCCTCCCTCCCCGCACCTTTTTCCTTCGCTCTCTGAAGCGGTCCCTGCGTGTTCTGACACCGTCACCTGTCCCAAAGATCTCTTAGCTCAAGGGGAACCGACGAGGGGTACAAGGCTCAGGAGGTGAAGAGGGAGGAGAGGATAACGGCGAGGAGGCTGGGCTTGGGACCGCTGCCTAGATGCGAAATCATGAAGAGGTCGCCGTGGCCGAAACTGGTAGGAGCAGAGTTTTCTCTGCCCTTTCTTCTGGGCGTGCAGGCCTGGCTGGTTGAACTCCCCCGTTTTTACTACATATCATCGATTCTTCATGTTGTTCTCGCGGCCCGTGCGGGCATTATCGGGTAGTTTCATCCCGGGCACGCGAGGCTTGCCACCTGAAATGAACATGCATTGGATGTGCCTGATATGTCGGGCACTGGACGAAGCGGGCACGCCAGCAGACGAACAGATCCTTCTCCTCCTCCCACTTTCTACTCCTTCTTAGGAAAACAGGTGCATGTCGGTGGTGACACGGGTAAGAGCCTCTCTCTTTTGGTGTGTGTGCGTGTGCTGCGCTCTCTTTCTCTCTCTTCAGGGATCCAAATGATAAGAGCCCCACCACCCCCCTGTCCCCCCCCCTACCAGTTTGCACCTGGAAGCAGAGCAAAACATTCAAAACTCCATAGAAGAAGGGCTTGTTGTCGAATAACAAAGAGAAACGGCATTGTGTAGGGAAAATATTTAGCCTTTTGTTGGGGGGGGGATGCACGCACGCAGGACATCATGTATATATGTAGAGAGAGAGGGAGAGGCTAGCAGAACCGCTCCCATTTCCTCTCGTTTTGGTGGAAGTGCTTTTGAAAGCAACGTTTACTTCCATGACGAGGCCCCCAGGATGATCCGAAGCTCATGATGATGCTTTGCTAGATCCTCCCTGCATCTTTTTTTCCCCATCTCACGTGGGATTCTCACATCTCTCGCTTTTCTCTTTCCTTCCTCTGTCTTCGGCTCCGGCGAACCGGTCGATGCGTCTGGCCAAACTTGGCAGCTCACTTTCGGTGGCTCCCGCAAGCACAACTTCCTCCTCTCCCCCCCCCCCCACACACACACGCGTGTGTATTCAACAGCATTTGACGTTTAGGCTGGCCGAATAAAAAAGGGTTGAGGAACACGCCCCATTCCCTCCCGTACGCACACTATATCTACGCACGTTGAGGCAAAGTATATATATATATATATATATATATATATCAACAGGATACAAAAGCAAGGGGGAAGGGCTCCCGTTGGGTCTGCGGGAGACGTGCGTTGCTGGGTGTACCATTTCATTCTACCTCTTCCCCCCCCTCTTCTCCCACATCCGTCGGCTCACCTTTTCCCTCTCCTTTTCTCTTCCTTCCTCTAGCCAGTTGGAGGCTTTGCAACGACCTTCTTTTCTTCTGAGGGTACAAAGTAGCGCACACAGGGTCAGCCTCTCCTTTTCTTTCTAAGTTTGCTCCTCGGTTTTCCCTGTGCCCGAGACCACAGAAGGGCCTGTCCTTTGTCTTGCATCAATGACCCCTTCGACTGTTCGCCTTCTCTCGCCTTTTTTGTTTTTTCTTACCCCGCTCGTCTGCTACGGCGCTTTTCGCGGCCTCCCTCTCTCCACTCTCGCCATCCCCTCATTTGTTTTTTTTCTCGCTCTGCTGCTGTTGTTGTTGCTCCTCTGGAGTTATTTCTCTCGCTCCATTCTTTCATAATTATCCACCTTTCCTTTTTTTTTTCGGTTTGTCACTCCGAGCAAGCCGCATAGATTAATTCCCAATTCCCGTTTTCAAAATCGGTGTTGAAACACAGAATCCGCTACCCCTCCCCCACCCCGCGACGTTGCTTCCTCTCCTTCGCTATATCAGTATCTATCCATCCATATATATATATATATATATATCCAGAGAAAACAGAAAACTAGGCTTCCTCCCCTTCCCCCCCTTTTCCCCTTCCCATCATCAACGTAACCTTTTCCTTTTGTTCACACCAACGCCTCACTATTGATACACCTTTCTTCTCATTTTTGAGGTCTTCTTTCCGAAACAGGCACAGGGCACCTCGTTTTGTTCTTTAGAGATCGCCCTCCCTCTTCTCTCTACTTTGTTTTCTGGTTCTTGTAAGTGTTGCTGCATGTTTTGCTTACCCGCCCTTCTCTCCCTCTTGGCTTCCGTCCCTCCCTCGCTCTGCCCCTGTGGGCTGTCGGCAGCTACAGTTTTTTTTTTTGCTACACTTCCCCCTCATTCCCTGTCGCCACTCCTCCGGCGTTGCTGCTGCAAAGGCTAAAAGTGCCTCGATTTATCTTGCTGCTGTTTTCCTCCTCCCTCCCCCATTTTCACCTGCAAGAACTCATCGTACATTATTGAAACGGCCACGATCAACGCTGCCGGACACATTTTTATGTTCTGCATTCGCTCGTCTGTTGGCGGTTCGTTCGCTTTGTATTTCGATTGTCGTTGGCGTACGTGTGCCTGTGCGCGCGACAGAGGCAGATCACTGAGAAAAAAAAGGGGAAGAAAAAGTAGGGCGTTTCGTGAATCATTTCGGCCTTTCTCTCTCTCTGCTGACTTTCTCTTCTGTTCAGGATTTCTGCACCGGTATCTCCTCCCTCCCTCCTCCCCCCCTTTTTGGGTCTGCCCGTTTCCACTACTGCCTTGCCTCCTCCTTCCCGCCCCTTCTCTTCTCCTTCGGCGGTAGGTTTGTGTTTGTTTAACGCCTGAGGGTTGTCTCTTTCGGTGCTTTCGCTGGCAATCCGTTCGCAATACTTTGGCAAAACCAACATTATTAGCGGACGCACACACTAGCGGAGGGCGGAGCAAAGGGAACACATCAAAGAGGAGTAGACGCTTCGGTGTGCTTTCATACCAAAGCAGTGTAGCGACGTTAGGGAGTGGGCAGGGGGCGGTGTACGACTCCCGGTGTGTGTCAAAAATAGAGAGAGAGAACGAAGAAAAGCAAACAAGGGAAGGAAAAGAGAGTATCGACTGCTACACGTCGTTCAGACGATTCGAGGCTGCCTATCGTATCATTTACGGAGGATAGGCGCGATCATGAGCAGCGCTCGAGGACCGGCGTCGCCGCCACCACCGGAGTCGGGAATGACGACGCTCTCCCCGCTCTCTCCGCGCGAGAACGCCCGAAGCGTCTGGCTCGGAGTATACGACCGAGTCAGTCATAATTGTTTCCGCGTCTTCGTAGAGGATCCCCTCTTTCTTAACATCCTCGATAATGCTGTGGTGCCGGCTGCCGAGTCGGATGGCTCCTTGCCCTTTGAGATGAAAGAATTCGTTGAGTATATCGATCTCTACGAGCGGGAGCGGCAACAGCACGCGCTCGCGGCACGCCGTGGCATGAGCGGCAGCAGCTTCGCTACCGTAAGTGGTGGCGTTCTGTCAGCGAGCAACAGTGGTGGTGTGGGCGGCGGTCGTGGAGGTGGCTGCGGTGATCCGGCTGCAGCGGTGGGGGCGACACCCGTTTCGTTCCCGGTGGGGGCCACGGGCTCAGGCACTATCTACAGCGGTACCTCAGGCGGCCCTACCAGCAGTGGAAGTGTCCACCATATCTCTGCCGTAGGGACCGCTGCTCCCTTAAAGCTGGAGCAATCGCTGCTTCGAACGTTATGCAAATTCTCTGACTTTTTCTTTCGCGTCGCCAGTGTGGCCTACCACCTCGATCCGAACGTGCGAAGTAGTCCGTCGTCTGCAACAGGGTTTGCCATGCCCGGCTCGAGTACCGGTGTGACAACCTCTGGAGGCTGCGCCAGTGTCTCGAGTAGGGCAGAGGGTATCGCTTCTGCAGCGGCCGGGGGAGTGGCGTCGCTGCTGACGAACACGATTGCAGCAGCAACCCCTGCGGCCACACCACCGCGGCGCAACTACTCGGTGCAGAGCGGCTATAGCGCCGCCTTTCAGATGTGTGGCCGGATCTTTGCGGAGGTGTACAACGAAAACTGTCGAGCTCTCGCCCAGAAAATCGCATCTGGGTTTTCAAATCTGCGAGTAGAGGACTGCGTGAAGTTCCGGAAGGCTGTCTGGTCCGGCTTTCACCTAAGAGCCCTCGAGCCTTACCGATCAGGGGCTCACTCGGAGTCGAACTTGGAGCTCCGCTGGGTGAGCGAGAAGATAAAAGACGACAAACATCTTTTCCCGTCTCGCGGCATCGCGCCACCGCAACAGAGCTCCCATGTGTCGCGGTTAGTCGATGCTACGCTGTCATACGTCGCGAACGCACGTCGACGTGTGCAACCGACGTCTAGCAGCGGCCGGAGTAGCAGCGGTCTTGGCAATAGTGAGGGTGCCAGGGCGGGAAGCCCTGGGGCGAGCGGTAGGGATAGTGGGAACGCCACTGTTCACGCCTCCGCTAGCGGTGCTGCGGAGGAGAATGAGCTCAACACGTTCGGTCTGACAAAGCTGCTGCACAATCCGAGCTGGCAGAAAGATGATGAGTCCTCGGACACGTGCCCAACTTGCGGTCGCATATTTATCAGCGTCGCTCGCCCGCTTGGGACTCGCGCGCATCACTGTCGGAGCTGCGGTATCCGTCTTTGCGTGTTTTGCATAACGCGACGGGCGCACTACTCCTTTGCAAAGTTGGTGAAGCCTGGTAGTGCAGAGGAGTCGGACGAGCGACTGGTGTGCGACGCCTGCTACAAGGAATACGAAGGGGTGAGCCAACTCCACTACCTCGGTGCCCTATTCGCGTTCGCGGGACTCGGGTTTAGTGATCTGGTGCTGTGCCGTACGGTAAACGAGCAGTGGCGCGAGGCAGCGGAGCTGTGCATCAGCGAGTATCGCCTTCTCCTCCACAACTGCGACGCTGACTTACACTCTGTCAAGACACCCGTGGGCATTCTCCTGCAGAACAGTCTCTTCCTCCTTCTCGGGGATGGGCCAACTTCCTCGATCCCCGTGGTCCATCACCCGGAGGCGGCACTGCTGCTGCTCAAGTACATCGCCACGGAGAACCTGTGGGTGCCAGACTCGTCGTACTACTTCATTTCCCGTCTTAGCAGCGCCGTGCTGAACCGTGAGGACACGGTACTGCGCAACCTGGTGAGTTGCTCCTCCTCCTCCTCGTCCACGGCGGAGTCGAAGAACCACTCTTTTCGCTTACCCGTTAAGCCTAACTTCAGCCACTGGCATCTGTTTTGCACGGCCTTCTGCTCCAAATTGGGCACCAGCTATTTCTTTGTCAAGTGTGCGGAGCTGCTGTGTGCGGCACCATCCAAAGTGTACGATGCCTACGTGGCTGCCTGCTTGGAGCGTATGTCACGGGTGTATCTCAGCTCGACCCCTCTGTGGAAACGCTTAGCGGAAGCGAACGAAGCGACAGCAGAGGCCTTTCAGGCGTGCCACGCCGGTACGGCCTGGACGACGCCGCTTCCTCTTCCTTCTCTCTCCGATACCACGGAGGGTCAGGTGGTAACGATGTGGCTTTTGGATATGCTACACAAGGATGCGCTCGTGCCCCGGGCGCGACGTCGCTACCAGCAGGTGTTAGAGCGCATCATTCCTACCGTGGTCAGCTCTAGCGTCTCGCTGGTCTTCATCATGCTTCTCTCGCTGCAGTCGACGTACTCGTACTACAGTTACGACGAGGATCTCTTCGGTCTGTGGCGTACGCGAATTGTGGCGGAGCTGGAGCGCAAGGATCCGGTGATACGAGACCGTGTTGTGGCGACCTTGGACTTCTTTAATGAACTCGACCGCTTCTGTGAGCAGTCTGCGGTGGTGTACAGGTCATCAGTGGTGGAGTGGATCATCTCCTACTGCGCGCGCGGGACTGCCACCGCGCTCGTCACCGGGCTACGAAGGCCAACGGGGTCCCTGGGTAACGGGTGTTTCCCTGGTCGTAATGGGAGTGGAGGCAGCGCTCGACGTGTGGATACCTTCGACTACGTCGATCTTCCACACCCTATCTTGAACCCCTTCAAACCTTACATGCTGTTGCGGTCCATTCGCCTCTCTGGCGTCAAGGTGGCTCCTAATGCGGCGAGCAAGCCAACGTGGCTCGCTTTCAGCACGTGGACAGCTGCCGACCATCGTGCCTACCGGAATTCGATGAGCGATGTCGTTGGAGGTGGCGGGGGTGAGGCCTCCAGCGGCGCAACAGAGGCGACCTCACCGAATGGCGACGCGCGCTCCCCGGGTGCTGCCGCGCCGTCGGCGAAGGTGGAGCCAGCCGCAAACCCGTCTAGGTCCTCGGTATCCACTGTCTCCCACCCAGCGCCGTCTACTCCATCGCGAAAGACTAGAGGGGGTGCGAAGGACGTGAGTGCCACACTTTCGCCGTCGCCCTCTGCATCTTTGTGTGGCCCCGCCGCGTGGGAATGCATGTTTCTGTACAAGCGTGAAAACGTGGAGCGTGACCAGCTCATGTGTATCTCCTCCCGTCTCCTCCAAACCCTACTGGCCAACGAGATCGGGGATGCGGAGATGCTGGACTACAGCGTACTGCCGCTGTCATGTGATTCGGGGCTGATCGAGAGGGCAGAAGGGCGGGAGCTATCCAATCTCGACAACATGGACATCACCAGCTACGTGCTTCATCGCGGCAAAAAGGGGTGCGTTAATTTTCTCGCATCTGCGAAGCTTTTTCTGTTGCTAAACTACATCTTTAGCATTGGTGACCGCCACAAAGGCAACGTCTTGATGGGCACCAACGGCGCGCTGCTGCACATCGACTTCCAGTTCATTTTCTCCGAAAAGACTTTCGTTGAGAAATTGGCGAGGTCGACCGTTCGAATTGACGATGCCTTTTTAGCTGCGGTGGAGCAGTGCCAGCTGTGGCAAGGCCTTCCTCGTGCCGGGAGGAACCCCGCCACCGCCGCTGCTGCTGCAGCTGCTACCCCTCAAGCCCCCTCGTTAGGGCAGGCACGCTTCAACAGCGCGGCTCCTGACGCTTCTGTCGGAGGAACTGGTCAGCAGGCGATGGGGGTCGGCGCCACACTTCCGACCGACATCTCCTCCGCAGAAATACGCGAAGCTTTCTTCGCCTCGGCGGCTGAGTGGTTTCTGCACGTGCGCCCTTTCGCTGCTGTTTTCTACGAATTATGGCTCTATGCCGTTCACCGCCACACTGTCCCCTACAACGAGGCGGAGATGCTGAACATGCTGAACACGCTGTTCGACCGTCACGCATCGCAGTGCACCAGCTCCAGCAAATTTCGTACGACGATGAAGGAATCCGTGAATGTGTGCCGATTGAAAGATGTCACACACTCCAGCGCTGAAGTATTGCGTTCCTTTGCCGATCAAGTCTCTCGACGCGTCTCCGAAGGCAGTGTGGATGCGGTGAAGATGGTGGGCAGCATGTGGAGCAGTTGGTGGGCTCACTGAGGAGGATGAGGTTTTTCCTTTCCTTCCAAAAAAAAAAGTGCCTGTCTGCGTCTGTGCGCGTGTGGCGCGCCTGTGTTGTTCTGAAAGGACTCCGCACCATAGGGAGAAGATGGGACACGAGAGGGTCCGCCTGGCTCAAATCGGATGATGTGCGAAACGCTCCTCGGACGGGGGTGGTATCCTTGAAAAGACACGTCCCCGGGGAGTTGCTGTTTGTGCATGTGGGGCCACCCTTTTTTGTTGTGGTTTCGCTTTTCGTTCTTCTCTCGTTCTCTCTCTTTCTATACACATACATACATATACATATGTGTGTATGTATGTATGTATGTGTGGTGACGTGCTTGGATAGATCTTTGCGACGAAGAGCGGAGTGGAGGGAAAAGAAGCCAGCGCCCCTCTTTTCCGTCGCTTGTTTTTCGTCGTTGGTCGTCTTTAGTGTTGAAGAAAGGTGAGCGCCGGTATTCCTGACCGGGTATGGGGCATTCCGGAGCAGCATACGCCCCCTTCCTGTCCCCTTCCTCTGTGTGGTGGGTGATCGTAGAGCGGATCCGCGGTATTGCTGCATCCATTCATGCTTCTCTCTTCTCCATCACGAACTGATCGTTTCCTTTTGTTTTTAAAAAATGCTCCCGCTCTCGATTGTTGTGCTCTTGTGTCATCCGTCCTCCCTTCTTTTGTTTCTCGCGTCGCCTCTCCCTCTCTCTCTCTCTCTCCATGGCGCGTCATTTCCGCAGATCGCCTCCTGCCTACAGAACGCCGCAAGGCGCCAGTTGTGAAGCAGGAAAGGAAGCCCCTTGCAGGCTACTCCAACTATAGCTTCGAGAACAACCCATGGGTCAACGAAAGCCTTTTCCAAAAGAGTATGTCGTGGCGCTACTCTGAGGAAAAAGGAAGGGAGGGGGAGACATGGATGGGGGAAGCAGGGTGGAACGATGTGGTGACCGGTGAAGAGGGGAGCATGTCGGAGCGGGGTGGCGGTGGAGGGTGATGAGATGAGGAAGGAAGAAAAAAGAAACAAGGATACGACGGATTGTGTCGGCGAAGTCTTCGGTTGATGTGCGGTGCTCTTTCGCAAATACGCATCTCTGTGTGTTGTTAAGGGGCGGGCGATGGGACGCGCTGCCAAACTCAACATTTTGCGCTCGCTCTTCTCCATCTCACTGAAATCGTCTGAGAAGGGAGAGACGGGATGGCAGGCACAGATCGGTGGGTGATCTACAAGAAGCTGCTGGGGGTTTTGCCGTAGATAGGGAAGTGAGGCTCACGTCTTCGACCCTCGCAGTCCGCATTCGCTTTCCTCGCACGCTAGAGCCTGTTTCAGCGCCCCCTTCCCGGGCCACTCTGCCTCTCTCCTTGCGTTTACCTTCCTCTCGCTCCCGCTTCGCCCTGTCCCCATCATTTCTCTTTCTCTTACCCACAAACCTTCATCCGTAGCGTCCGGCCCAGTGCGTGGTGCACGTATTCCTTCTGCCCTTTCTTCCCTTTCTCGTTTTATGTCTTCTCCGCACGATCGCTTCTTTTGTACGGGTGTGCCCTGACCTTCACGTTTTGGCTCTCTTCTTTTTTCTGTCCTTCGCTTTTAGTGAATACATAGAAATTTTTGTATTCGCCGCACTTTGGGACGACGAACACCTCGTTCTCTTTTCCTCTCTTTTTTTTTTTACGTAGCGCGTATGAGCGCTGTCGTCGTGCCGGATGCCCTGTGACCCTTTTCAGTAGTACGCGAGTTGCCTTCCCCCCCTTATTCTTATATATTCGTGAGCACCCAAAGTAGCTCTCGCTCGATAGAAGCACCCACATACACCGATACACCCATACAAGGATAGGAACACAGTTCGCCATCTGTATCCATCGACGTAGAGAAGCCTTTCCTGCATTGCCTCTGATGGCGACCACCGAATGCCCAGGCACCGTTGGTGCTCCCAGTTTCGTGACAGTCACGCTGTTGCCAGCTACCGCCTCGTTCGAACCTCTGCTCAGTGGCGGCGACAAGCCGTGCTCACTGGCGCCGCCCATGGTGGTAAAGCCAATGACCTTGCGCGTACCAGTCACGGCTTCTACCACCGTGCGGGAGTTGGCAAGGGGGGCCATGAAACGATACCTCCTTTCCCTTCGTCGCGCGACGACGACATATGAAAGCTTGCTGCTGCAGAAGCTCTGCCGCACCGGTATGGTGGTGGCTGGTGTCTACCTCCTCTGCGAAGGAACAGACGCGATACCAACGATGCAGGAGGGCCATGCAGAGGCACGCCACCACCCTCCAGGCTCTACTGAACCCGTTCCGATCGTCGAACTCTTATCGGACGATTGCGTCACTCAAGTGGTTCACGTGATGAAGGAAACTGTGTGCATGCGCATATATGCCGCCATGCCTACCAGCAGCCAAGACAAGATAGTGAGCAAGAGGTCGACGCTCTCTTCTGCGAGGACACGGTGCTCCGATGTGACGGAGGTCCCAAGGGGTGAGGACCCCGTTGGTAATGACCCGGCCGTGCAGGAGAAGCGAGGGACTCCGAGGCCGAAGGCGCGATCCCTTTCTCGAAATGAGGATGCCGATACCCTCGCAGCAGCAGCAGCAGCAGCAGCCAATAGCGAATCTTCCTTCACCGATAAAAGACTCGACTTCGGCACACACGCCCCTGCCTCCTTGACGGGCTCGGCAGGCGTGCGGTTTGGAGATGAGGTGCAACGTACTCCTCAACCGAGTCGACCCGATAAGACGCGCGAGGGTTGCGACGTCAATTGTGAAAGCGTAAGCAGCGAGGAGGAGGATGAGGAGGAGAGCACTTCAGAGTCGGATGCAGGCGAAGGGGCTCTGCAGAACATCGCCGAGTCGATCGCCTCTTTGCGCCAACGCGAAACACGGCGCATGCCGTGGGGACCGGACGCCCACAAACACTTCGCCGCGAACTACGTTTCCAGTCCGCACAAGATCATGACGGGCCGCTTCAAGTGCGGACGACATGCTCCGCCGTGTGTGCGCCTACGCGCAGCATCGGCATCGTCATCCTCCGAATCGACCTCGAAGGCGCACTACCCGCCCAAAGAGATGGAAAGCAGGCGGGCAATCTACCCTACACACGGACCATCTGCGAGGGCCACCGTGAGCCCGTCTCTCACGCTAGAAAGGCGGAATGATGTACAGCTTTCGCCTCCCCGAAAAACTCGGCGGCTTAGCATTGAAAACGGCAGTCCGTCGGTACCGCAAGGACGCGGTAGTGATAGAGCAAACGAGGGATGGCAAGAGGTGACGCCGCGAAGGAGTTCCCCAGAACGGCGGACGGTGCCTGCACATGCCCCTCCCTTTCCACCTGTACGAGGCGCTTCTCCTCTTCCCACCCGTCAGTTGATGAAGTCTGGGAAGCTGAAAATACAAAGTTCGCCACCACTTACGTCATCCATCACTGAGCAACAAGCGCGAAGTCCATGTGCACTGGCGACGCCAATCGGTGCAGCCACTCAGGCTACCGAGCCGCACACGTCCACCCCCCACACAGTAGCGAAACCTCTGACCGCATTAGTGGCGCGGCAGCTGAGCTTTGAGGAGGAGGGTGATCTTTTGATGAAACATAAGTTTTCTGGGGAGGATGCGGCCTCGTTGGCGACAGCGACTTGTACTGTCGTTAGCGTGGTGCACGAATAGAGTTTTCTCCTTTCCCCTCTCCGTGCGATGTGTATCGGCAAGAGAAGGGAGAGGGGAGGGCGTGGTCGCGGTGGCGGTGGTCAACGTGTGCTTAGAGAGAGAAAGTAGTGGTAGAGAGTGATACTGAAAGAGTTTGTGATGCTGGGAGAACGACTGACTTGCTTTCATTCCATGCCAAATGGTGTGTGTGTGTGTGTAAGTGTCTGCACGATGGTGTGCGAGACTACAGGAGATCATTCTCTCTCTTGTATATCTAGTTATTCATATGTGCCCCCCTATTCACTGGGAGTTAATTGATGGGTCCTACCAATGTCGAGTGGAAGCGTCTCTCCCTCTCCTCCCTACCCCACCCCTTCCCTCCTTCTCCTCTCACGGAAGAGGTTCTCGAATATTACACGAGAAGAAAGTCAGAGGGAAAGAGAGAGGGAGGGAAGGAGAGGACAGGCTAGCGGTCGACGGCCAAGGAGGATAGGGGGAGGCGGAAGAGGCCTTTTCTCGATGTTTTTTGGGGGCTTCCTCTTCTCGAGTGTCGCGGTTCCCCCCTCTTCCCTACTCCACATGGGTCTCTTTTATGCTTTTCATCCGGTGCGGACCAAGGTACGATTTTATTTCTTTACAGTGAAGTACAGGAAAGCAAGCACTCGGAGGACGCCGTTGTGTGGGGGAGGAGGCCAACGACATACACACACACGCACAATATATATATATATATATATATATCTGGGTGTGTTATTCAAAGAAACCCTCCTAAAGAGACGACGGCGGCAATGTTGAACTGGCCGAAATATCTCCTGCCCGTCTCCACTCTCTTCCCTCTTCTTCTGTATCGCATTCCCCTTCTTTCTCGCCCTCTCTTTTTTTTGTTGGCCTCCCTCCCGCATTCTCTACTTAATGAATGCTACCTTGCCATGCTCGACGATCCAATTTGTCGTGGGTGGTGGGGAACAAAAGCAAACGAAAAACGTAAGGAAGGGGTGCGGCTGCTCGTGCGCATAAGTTATGAGACTCTCTCAGCTTTTTTTCTTCAGTTTCCCTCTTCTTTCCCCGATTTCTGTCTTCCACCAATGTTGATCTCTACCCAATGTGTTCGTGTATCGCTCTTCCAGACTGCCGTTGCCGCTGGCGCTATGGCGGCCCCTGTCGACGGCGCCTCAGAGGTGGCAGCTTCACAGGTGGCTTCCGGAGGTTCTCTCGGGAGGGGGCTCCCTCTCCTGCGTAGTCGGTCAGAGGACTACCGTGGTGATGTACTTATTCCTTTAGCGGGACTGTGTTGCCCACCGATGCCGCTGTCGGGGGGGCGGAGTCGCGTTTGCCTGTCTCAACTTCGAACTGGGCTTGAGCGCCGACTCTCCGAGTATTGTGTGCTGCATCTCCCATCGGCTCAGTCAACATCTTTTGCTTCTGAGAAGAATTTGCATTCGTCGGCACGATTAGAGTCGTCGGCGGCGGGAGCCGTGGAAGATGCATGCTCGACACCCTTGACCGCGAGCGCCGCGGCTCACTGTGCGAATCAGTGGGCTAGCGATGGCGCTAAACAGGAAGAAGAATTTTACTGTTGCTCGTCGTGCTCTTCCACATTCAGGCGCGAGGCTTCCGCAAGAAGAGAGCCAGACGCAGCCGCTTGCTCTGCTGATGCAAGTACCTCCACGCAGGCGTCTGCGACGGGAAAGCTGAGGGTGCCGTGGATTCATGTGGAGCAGATCCAACGCATGTCAATGGCAGTGGGCACTTCAGCGAGCTCCGCAGAACCGGGTGCCTTGGCCGAAGGCGTTGTGACTGCTGGGAGCGCAGAAGAATGGATGCTGCAACAGATCGACTCCTCTGGTAACACCTTCCTAACGGCCGGAGAGGCAGATATCGTTGGTGCCGTGGACGCAGAGGCAGATGCGAACGTCATTTTAGAGGGCGGAGAGTGCTTCGCCGCCTTCTTCAGCCTCAGAATGATACCCGTTACTGAGCGAGCTCACCGCTTCGCCTCCTGTAGCTTGGATGCTGCTGACCATCAACCGGAGCTTGCGATGCGAAGAGGTCAAGCCTTTACCGTAACAGCATCACAGCACACCATTCGTGTTGGTGTGCCAGCGCCTTCATTTACACAGTCAGAGCACACTGCAGAGAAGGTTAATGGGTTTTTTAGCCTGAAGAGGATCATTGTAGACCGCCTGCGCGCCCAGCGTGGCGTGCGCATAGAACGCTTACTGGACCCTCTTTCTGGGGCGGCTGTGCTCCCATGCGAGAGTGCGAATGCCCTGATTGCTTCCAGCATTTCATCTCTACGAGCGGAACTCGAAGATCCATCGGCGACTCTCCAAGAGGAGCCGACGCAGCTGCTGGAGACCTCCTCCGTGCACGCAGAGCGGCGACGGTGCTTGCCGACGGACGGTGACGGTGCTGCATCTGTGCACCGTCACCGCTTCCCCTGCTTCGATACCGTCGCTGCACGCCCTCCTGCGGTGACCGACTTCTACGGCGCCGGATTCGATATGAGTGGCTGGGCAGATCAGAGGACTATCATCTCCATGAGTGAATTCCCCAGTGAAGCGGAGCAACTCCCCATTTCCGTTCGCAGTGACGACTCACGCGAGACGCGCCGCTGCCGTTCTGCTGGTGTCTCCGTCGCCAGCTCCTCCTCCTCTTCGTACCGCATCTCTGGTCAGGAAAGGTGCTCACATTCAAGCTCGTCTTCTGCAGTTGGGGCTGTTTCGGTAGCTCTCCCCACCTTCTCAGAGGAAGGATTGCTGACGGCACCTGGTGATAGCGTGGACGAGGCAGTGGCAATGCCAGGCGACGTTTCGGCGAGGTCGGCAGTGAATGTGAGGGAGATCGAGACGACGCCACTTTCACCGATGATGAGCGCGTCAGAGCCGCTGCGAGACTCACTGCGCGACTTGAATGAGGTTTTCATCTACGAAGACGAGGAAACCATCACCATACTGGATGCGGTGGAAAGGGATGATGCCAGGCCCTCCAGTGATGCACGCACCGACAGTTCACGGCAGGAGCGACGCAGCTCTCTCGTTTGGAGCACCCCAGTCTCGCGAGGCTCCGCTGTGGCAGCTGCGCAGATGACAATACGCGACTTTGCCTGTCACGCAACACCGCTGACATACCGCACACATACGCGGCCCTCTCTCTCACCTGGCGTTTCGCCCACGGTCGCCGACGCTGCCATGGATTTACCCACACAACGCATGAACGATGACACGTCCGCGTCTGCGACGCCCTCCTCCCCCTTCCAGCACCCGCCTTGTAGCCGTACCCTCGTGTTGTCGAAGCCGAGCGTTGGGGAGGTCGAGAGACAGGCGAAAGAGGACGGGGATACACCGTCAAAGGGTGAACAATTCGCTGAGGCTTTGGAGACGGCAAAAGATCGTGAAGGTGCGGTTTCTCCCTTGCTCTCTCGTCGAACCGAGCCCGCTCCGCTCCTCGATCATGACAGCCTCCCGGTAGCCGTCACTACGACACGACGGCTACTGTCAGACTTGCTTTCCTCACCGATCGCGCTGGCCTCAGCATCGGAATGCGCAGTGCAGGTTGATGCAGATCATTCCTTGGTGGAGGGGGAGGATATCTCGTTGGCTCCGCGATGGACACCGCAGCCAGAGGGTGACAACGCACATCTTCCAGGATTCTCTTCTTTGCTTTCGCACGACGAGCGTCGTGGCGACAGTGAGACCCAGGAAACCCCCGCTCGTCAGGCCATTGTGGCGATGCCGAACTCATCTGACAGGGATGAGGGGGCAAGCACGCCGCAATGCCCATTACGCAGTCGAAAGCGGAGACTGGTGCGAGACGGTGACGTCGAGGACGCTGCGGATCTTCCTCAGGCTCAGGTGACTCGTCTCGACGAAGGACCTGTAACGGGCACCCCTCCTCTGCCTCGACTTGTGCGGCCGTCGGCTGACGTGGGCAGTGCGCGGGCCCTGTCAGTTCCTTCCACCAAGGCTGCTGGGCATCCACGACCAGAACAATTCATTCTTTACTTTCCACCGGGGGAGCTGACGCGTATGGCGCAGGAAGGGTCCCAGAGCGATGAAACGCCCACAAGTTGGTCACTGTCGGCAAAATCCCAACGAACTCCGATAGATGAGAAGGGCAGCGTCGTTGCCAACGACATCAGTCCAATCCGCCATGCGGGGGAGGGGGACTACATCGCCGTATATCCTTTGTACGACAAGGAAGGCCCCAACGGAGATGAATACGATAGCGAGTGTGGGCCGATGGCTTGCTTCGGTGAAGCTCTGCATTCCACAACACGAGCGGAGGGATTACCTGTATCGCTGGAGAGGATGGCGAGCGCACCGTCGGAGTCAGCTCAGCAGCAAACGAAGCGGACGTTGAACCCAGCACTATCCGTTAAAGGAGGGGACCCGATGGAAAGAGAGGAGCTCCATGTCTCGAAGGCCCATTACCACCGCCATTCTCGCTCCCCGCAATCGATTTCTATGCTAGAGGCATGTATGAAGCTAAAAAGTGAGGGAAAAGAGCAGGCAACGGCCATGTGCGAGGACAGAGATGGCGCCGGCGACGGTGGAGGTGACCACAACCTGCTGGTCACTCAGCACGAAATCCCTGTGGACACGGAGCCGAGTGATGCTTCGGAGAGCGCACACAGCGACGGAGGAGGATCGATGCCGTGTGAAAAATAGGGCGTGGATGGTTCCTGCCCCTGCCATTGCTGAGAGTCGTGGCATGTTGACAGATCATCTCTTAAGCTGGCGGTTCTGCTTCCGGTGGCGGTGTTAGACAAGGGCTGTGTGTTCGCCTCGCTGTATTTCTCCGCATTCTCTACGCGCATCCGGAGGCGCACATATCATAGTCCGACTCAAACACACACGAGAACAAACAAGAGAGGATCGCTGGGAATGCAGAACAGGAAACAACAGCGGTGACACTGCTGAATGGACTATCAGGGATGTTCGCTCATCGAGCGCCTTCGGAACGAAACTCTTCCACCTTTTTTTTCGCGAAACAAGATGCGATGCTAACAGGCTGGCCAACTGCTTGTGTGTCGTCTCCTCTCGCTCGGAGGTGATATGATGCAGCAGAAGTAGAGAATGCGAACGTCTTGGGTGGTGGGTGGGTGGCCGACGATGGAAGAGGAGGACCGGTAGGTGCGTAGAGGAAGGGATCGGGGAGGGGGTATGCGACGTGCCGGAAGCGGTGGGTGCACACACACACACACAGACACACCGCGGACTGCAGCTCTGCACAATGCCACACGTTGAACACCCACGCTAAGAAAATCGGACGGTGCAAGTATTCTCCACCAAATAGAGCGAAGGAATGAGCCCGCTGCAGTCTCCCTTTTTCCTCTGGTTTTTGGTTAGGCACTCTTTGCTTCGCCCCTGCTCGACCACCCTTATACCTTCCCCCCAGCTCCTTTCGATCGATATTTATCTTCTCTTGCCTCCTCTCCCCCTTCTCTCCCACCTCCCCCCACGGTGTGGCGCGCTACATCCGTGTGACCTGGGCATCACTCTACATTTTCTTGATTTCGCGTAGATGCAACGCCGAACCTTTCCTCCCCCCTCCATCTCTTTCCCTTTCTTTCGCCTCCATCTTTGCTGTTTTCGAATTTCGCCCTCTCCCCACGGGCATGGACCTGACACGCCCCTTCTCTTCTTCTTTCGTCCTTTCTGTCTGTCTCTCTCTCTCTGTACTAAACCCACAAAACGCGGATCGCGTTAAGCAATTGAGATGAAGTGATGCACACCAAACGTTTCATTGGGCGCCAGCTACGGCCGTCGCAACTCGCAGCGGAGTTGCTGCCTAAGGATCAGATGTGGTGCACCGTCTGCCACCAAGCAGTCGAAAAAAGACATTTTCCCACGCACATGGAGACGTTAGGCCACCGACTTGGACGTAAAAAGATTCGAAAGTTGAAGTACGTTTCGCTGTCGATGTGGGAGAAGCACCGGGGGGCCCCTTTGGATGAGGCAAGCTCTCATGAAGGCGATATGGCGGCGGAGTTCGGGCGCTTTCAGAAGGAGCAACGGCGGCGGGAGCAGATGTCTGTGGAGGCGGCGTGGCGCCGCTCGGCTTCGTCTCCGCATCGGGGTCTTTTTTGAGCTGGTCCTCTTCCCTACTTCTTCCCCCCCACCTGCCCAGTCTCTTCCTCTTCCTTCTTCTCCTTCTCCTTCAGTCTTTTAGCGACGGTGATAGGGCTCTGAGGCTTTTGTCGGTGCCCTTTTTTCTTTTGGTAGGGTTCAGTCCCCACCCCAGGCAGCGATAGGAAGAGGGAGGAGGAGGGAGGCTGCTTTTGTTCGAACGGGTTTGTGGGGGAGACCATCGCAAGGGGGGAGACACAGGGATAAGAAGGTTGGGTGGGTGGGGTCGTGCCTGGTAGGATTGGGTTCACCAAGATGTGGATTTTTTCTATCAGCGGGCAGTTCACCGGGAGGCGGGGGAGTGTGCATCTTTCTCTTCTCTCTACCAGTCGAAATGAGGGCAGATAGGGAGGAAAGAGGGGGACGATGCGTGTCCAGGACATCGATGACGTCGCTGCCGCCCCCTTTTTCTATTCCTCTCCTGCTATGCTGCCCACTGCTCCTCTCTCGTCTCACACATCTTGTCTCTTTTCCATCTCTCACTCGCGGTGCATTGCGGCTAAACGAGCAGGAGAGAGTGATGGTGGGGTATGGGGACGGTGTGAAGAGTCGATGCTATGGATGGAATGACAGTACTGCTGAGGAAGTTTTCTCTACCTTTTATTCGTCGCCTCCCTCCTCTTCAGAGGGAATCTCGTCGCGGCCCCCCCTTTTTTAAAAGCTGATCGCGTTTCTCACCCGGTATGACGCACCATTTGTAGTCGTTGCAAGTTTCTCTGTTGTGGGCAGGTAAAATGCGTATTCTTGCGATGCACAGAGAGGGTGTGTCCGTCATCGCACCGTTGCGGATGGTGACATGGTTTGTTCCATCATTCGCTCCCTCTCCATGGCCCTTCCCTCTTCTTCCCGTGGTTTGTACTCGTGATGACGGGTGAGGCGACGCCCTTCGTGCGAACTCTGGTCCCTTGTCCGAAAGGGAATATGACACTGGGACTGGCATTGTCGTGCTCACGGTCTCGCCCTCCTCCATTTCCTTGAAACCCTACCCAGTGCACTCCATGATACCTTCCTTCTCAAACCCTCCTTTGGTTTCTTTTGTGCTTTCTGCTGTTGCTCAAACCCATTTCCTTACGGTTTCCTGTCCCTTTTCTGATTCGCCTGCCTCCGCATTTATGCACAACGCCCGCTTTCCCGACTTTTACATGTCATCTCGGTGGCCGCAATTTCGTACGTACAGATTGGCGCGGCCTTTTCCACCTTCTTTCGGAGGGGCGAGGCTTTACCGCAGTGTACGCATCGATACCCACCTGTTCTCTCGCTTTTGCGTGGCTAGTAGGCATCGACGTAGCTATGGAGCAACCCAAGGGTATTAACATTTTGATTACCGGCACCCCCGGTACCGGAAAGACATCCATGGCGGAGATGATGGCGGCGGAGCTGGATGACTTTCAGCATGTCGAGGTGGGTAAGCTGGTGAAGGAGCATCACTTCTACACGGAGTACGACAGCGCACTGGACACCCACATCATAGAGGAGGAAGATGAAGACCGCCTTCTAGACTTTATGGAGCCGATGATGGTGAGGAGTGGTAACCACATCGTCGACTACCACTCCAGCGAGCTTTTTCCGAAACGCTGGTTCCACATCGTTCTCGTGCTGCACACGTCGACTGAGGTGCTCTTCGAGCGGCTCAAGAATCGGCAGTACGGAGAAGCTAAGCGAGACGAGAACATGGAGGCTGAAATCATGGGTGTCTGCGAGGAGGAGGCGCGGGCTGCATATGACGAGGAGATTATCCTGGTCCGTGAGAACGATACCCTGGAGCAGATGGCAGCCACTGTGGAGGAGATACGAGAGCGAGTAGAGGTTATGAAGGTGGCGCGTGACTTAAAGTGAAACTACGATACAGTAATAATACTAATGTGCACTGGGAATGCTCGCGTGCGGAGCAAGAGGGGGGGGGCGGCGAGGGGGGAGTGCAGAGGTGCGGTTAGAGTGAAAGGGATGATGCTTATCGTTCCTCCTTCCACCCACTCCCCTCCTCTGCAGCGATCAGGCGTAGATTTTTCTCAGTTTGCCGGCTTGCTTTTCTAACAAAGAAGAGGATCTTCTCAGAAGGGACCGTCGCCTTTTCTTTCGGAATGTGCGCCCTGCATTGTGTTTTCATCGATGATGACCCCCCCCCCCCCCCCCAGCGAGGGGGGGGGCAACACAAAACCACCATATCGTCGGACCGTACATGCGATGCCTCTCGTCCCTCCTTCTATCGGGAAGAGACGAGAGGCCGCCGAAGCGCGCAACGAAACAATTAGGGGAGAGCGCAGTGAAACGGGGCAGGGAGTTGCATCGGCAGTCTGCTGAATCATGAAGAGGTGCGCGGTACAGTAAACGAGCAGCTGCGAAGAAGCGAATGCGTACATCAGAAAAGAGCAGTGCCTATCCTACTTTTCATCAGAGTTGTGAGAGAAGGGGACGCCGACGCTGAAGAAAATGCCTCCTCCTATTTGCTATCGCTACGTGGCGCATCAAGTTTTCAGCAGTCGCATCGCAACAGCTTGTTTCTGTATACGTTTCATCGCAGGGACATCGCTGACCGACATTGTTGGCGTGTCAACTTCTTAGCTCCTCTCCCACTTTCCTCATCTCGATGCGTAACCTACAACCGCAGATGCAGATATCTCACTTCTTCTTTTTTTTCCCCTTTGGCCTTCTTCACTGTGTTCGCGGCACGATGTCTTTTTTCTATCCTTTATTGGCATTATGATGTCACTGTTTTGCCTTCGCACGTGTCCTACATTCGATGCTTATTTGTTATAACGGTTGCTGTAGTGGTGTGCCTGCAAGAAGCCCTATTTGTTTTTTCCCCCGTTAGATTCCACGTTGGTGCAATCGTCACCATCAGGGATTGATAGACACACATGCGCACACACACACTTATTAATCTACACGTGCATACTCGAGCCTGTCTGTGTATGTGTGTGCTTGCATAGACATACAAACGAACACCCACCGGCACGCTCTTCTGTTCCTCCCTCGTTTCTGTTATTGCCCCCCTCCTACTTTTTTTGCTGTCTTCCAACGCATAGAATTGGCAATCATACAAACGGAGACGCTGTGCAGTCGATCGACGATAAAGGTGGACAAGCGTGGTGCTGCGTGAAGTGCTCTTCGCAACTCATTCCCTTCGGTCTTTGTGATCTTTTATTGCTTTTGGAAAGTCGCATCTCCCACCCCCCTGTACGCCGCTGTGATTGTAAGTGTCTTTTGAGAGCTCTTGCCGTTTCGTAGAAGTGGTGGTGAGTTCGGACTTCTTCAGTGCGGACGTGTGTGTGTGTGTGTGTGTGTGTGTGTTCGTTGGATTCCTCAGCCTCGTTTCAAGACTCTCCCATTACCACGCAATCTTATATATAGATACACACATATATATACCCACTGGGAAAATAGATTTCTCTCGTCTTTCTCCCCCCCCTGCCTCCTTTTAGCTCTCCATATCATATATATATATAGAATTAACTTGTCCTTGGCTTAGAACGTCGGTGGTCCGTATGTCGCACACCCATCGAAAACTTTTGCCGATTGGCAGCAACATGAACGATGCCGCCTATCCATTCCGTGGTGAACATCGGCTGGAGAGCTGCATCAACCATGGCCACAGCGGGGTTGGGAGGAAGATCTGCACTTCGTTCGGAATGCGCATCACCGGGTCGAATTTGGTGATCGAGCAGGTGCAGGCCCCCAAAGGAGTCTCCCTCGCGTGTGAGCTGGGCGTCAACGGGGGAATCCCTCGACCTGTATCGCTCCAGCAGGCCGCTGCCTTCATGGTCCCAGGTGACGGGCGGGACTACAATCTTATCGCTACCGTGAAGGCCAACGGCGCCGACGCGAAGCATTACAGTAGGCTCACTTTCAACGGGAGCGAGGGCAACAGCGTGTTGCACATGCGGGCCCCTGACCACTGCAACCCAAACACAGTCTATATCATTGCTGATGGCCATCGGTTGCACCCCAAATCGGGGTGGTTTCGTATTCCCTTTCGAGCAAAGGACTGTGCTCTCGTAGTGAACCTGCTCAAGGATGCGGCAGGGTCTTCGTTGCATTCTACCTCGCTGCCTGAGGAGGCCACGTCACGTCAGATGCGATCACCGTCACGACAACGTCATTTGGGGAGTTGTGATGGCAACCACTCCTCTGATGATGGCGCCGGCGACGGCACGTCAGGCAGAAGGCCTGAGGAATCTTTTTTCTTTTTGGAAACCGTGCGTGAAGCCGCAGGCATCCCCACTCAAGCACCGCTGCTCGTCAGCACCTCGACCGGTGAGATCATTCCACTCGCCTTCCACGAGACGGTGGCGGTGCCCTTCGCTGGATCACCTTTTCGCCTTCAACTGCCCCCACTGCCCAATACTGCGGGGGATTCCTTTGGTCAGGCTGCTTCATCCCCACCGGAGTCGTCTAGTAATGCTGTCCAGCCAGTAGAGCTGGAGACGCGCATAGAGCCGCCTTCCAGCGTCGTAGATAGGGACACCACGTCAGCGGTGACCTTTTCATCGACAATGCCTCTCTTTGTTGCCACAGCGCCAAACTTCAGCCTTCAACTGATCAGTGAGGATGGGAGCAGCGCGTCTGGCTTTGGCACGGCTGCCTGCCCCTTACGGCATCGCCAAGCTCAGACGATGCAGATCATCGTAACAGATGCGCAAGGCCGCGTGGTGCTGCGGCAGAAATCTCGCGTGCCGGCGCTGGAGCCACCAGCTTCGACCCTGCGTTTGAACGACAACGGCAGCGGCGGTCTGACGGTAAGCGCCTCTCCCGGCTCCAAACTCAGCGTCGGCGGTATACCGCAGGCCGATCCTGCCATGGCTGTGCCCCTTCCACGGATCGTCGCTCAACAGGTGGTGGTAGAGCAGCCCAACCCTGATGGCACCTTATCCAAGGCTCTGCTTGATGTTTCTCCAGCCAGCCGAGTGGCTGGTGCGGCAGGTTCCACACCCGGTGGTGTCGCACCGCTGCCGGTACCGATCAACGCTGGGGTGGGGCAGCCTCCGCCACCCACGCCGGCTTCGCTTCCTGAAAAGTGGGTCACAGAGCTGTGTGACGCTCTGCAGAAGACGGACCCGGAGGAACAGCGGCGCCTGCTGCAGGCGATCCATCCTTCTTCCATCCCTGGTATGACCATTGTGAACTTTGTGCGGGACCAGCTCACACGGCGGCCCCCACCGATCACCTTTGCGGTTTCGCCGACAGGGCTGCAATCTGTTCAGTGCCCCGGCTGCACCGTGACGGCGACGGTTGGGAACGACCCGGCTCAGCCCATTCCCGCCTTCGGCTCCCTGCCGCTCGCGATGGGGAAAACGGTGTTGCTCTCCGCCACGAGTTTATCGACTCGCCGGGAGGTTTCAGCGTGCCAAATGCAAATGGCTGCCTCCGCATCTACCCCCACTGGCTCGGCCTATTCTCCGTATGGCGTCGCTGCGTCGCCAGTGCCAGGAGGGGCTGGGGACGATGGAAAGGCCGACTCGGATTTGGTGCATCGCCTCGTTGACTGCTTGCTGCATAACAACGTGAGCGCGCCACAAGTTGCCAACGAACTAGGAGAGATGTCCACCACAGCGTTCTCTGCACAGGGTCGCCGATTGTTGCCATTGCTTACTAGTTGCCTTCGGAATGCTGTTGCCAGTGGCGCAGCTGCAGCAGCTGCGCAAGCCGCGAGCACGCAAGCAGCTGCAGCCGCGGCTGTGTCACCGCCACAGGAGGAAATCTTCCTTACGTGTGGACCAGGCTATGTTACAAATGTGTACACAACACATCCGCAGTATGACCTTTTTGCTGCTGTGGATAACCAGGCGCCTGAGAGGCTGCTGCAGCGCGGCCGGGTGCCCGCCCAGGGAACCCTTGAAGGTGCTCAGAAGCCCTACTTCGTGCGCATCACCGCTAAGGATCCCGTGACGGGGGCTGTCCGTGGAGAGCGAGTTGTGACGCTACTGGGGGTGTCGACCGATACCGCGGCTGCCGCTACGACTCCACAACAGAGCGGCTCTGGTGCTGCTTCTTCGCCCACACCGACCAATGCAGGTGTGGATGGTACTGCGCCGGTTCGACCTGGTGGCGGAGGGCTGGACACACCCATGCCGTATCTAGACGTTTCGATTCAAGCAGTGAGTCAAGATGCTCATGTGCGCTTCCTCTGCCCGCCACATCTCCGCATTGTCTGCGACGTTGATGGCGTTGGCGGGGACACCGGCAAATCTGATTTCGTAGCGAAGATGACCGCGTCTCGGTCCCACCACATGAACGTGAGCCTCGTAAACGCCTTTGGGAAACTAGTGTTCCAGCAGAAGCTGGATTTTCCTGCAATGATTTCGCCGCTTTGGGGACTGGCGGTGCAGCACAACGGTCTCTCGGTCGACCCGGAGACGGGCACCATTGCAACTGCATCGATTGATCGATCTCCGGAATGCGCCATGCAGGGCAACCTCGTATCCTTCGACGGAACGGTGCCGCACTTCATTCAACTGCGGAAGTATCTCAATGGGATCCATGGGAGCTGTGCCGGTGAGGTGCTGCTGCGACTTCCGGGGCTGTCCTTGCCGCCCGAGCTGGAGGAGCTTACACGAATTCTGCGCCGTCGCGCCAGTGGACAAAGCACAGAGCCGCAGACGCAGGCAGAGCTTCGGCAGTTGCGGTCACAGTGTACATCCCCCCTCGTGGCAGATCTTATCGATAGCATCATGGCCCTGTGGCCCCTGAAGGGGCTCCGCTCCTCAGGATTGGGCCAGGAAAGCGTTGCCAACCGCGTATTTTTCCGCTTGACGGGGACGGATTGATGGGCCTCTTCCTCTCGCGATCTCTCTCTATGTTTGTTTGTGTATGTGTGTGTGTTTGTGTGTCACTGTGCTTTTTTTTTTGGAGGGGTGGTGGGGAGAGGAGGCGCGAAACCTCACGTTGCACCGTTTGTTGCTTCGGCAAGTCACTGCAGGGGTGGCGGCAGTATTGCGCACGGCATCTTCAGGGGGTTTTCTCGCTGATCCCGTCAGAGCCTCAAAAGGTACTCTTGAGCGGCGTGTATACATCTGAGATGAGGGCTTTAGGAAGATCAAACATTTGTGTAGGTTTATAAAGGAAGGGAATCCGTGGGAAAACGTTGCGGAGGGTGTGCGCATGTTTGTGGAGAGTCGCACTTCAGATTTTTATTTCTCTCTCTTCCTGTGGCCACCGCTGGCCATTTTTTTCTGCGGTCTTATGTGTTGGCGTTGACCCTACAAGCCGCCAGAGGAGAAATGGGGTGGATTAAATTGAAGGGCGTGTTTCGTGTTCCGTTTTCTTTTCTGTGCTTGTGGTGGTCTGCCTGTATGTCGAGGAAAGAAAAGGAGCGGAGTTGACATTTCGTGGCCGAGGGCCTCCGGATGTTCCTCTGTCCTCTCCTGACTTTGGCTTGTCCTCTCTCCTTTACCGATCTGACCACAAAAGCCCTCCCACGTATACCCACCCCTTCGCACGATTCCACAATTTCACAGAGAGGCACAAGTATGTCAGCAACGATTTTCTTCCCCCCCCCTCATCACAACTTTTTCCTTTCTGGGAGGATTTTGTGCATATCTATATCAATACAAAATTTGCCCTGTCTTAGGCTTGCTGATTCGGTAGATGAGCCTCTTTTTTTTTCCCTTTGTATGAAGGGGTAAGCGAGAGGGGAAAAGAAGCGTGTTTCTCTTTTTGTTGTGGTTCGAGGAAGATTCGGGCCGACGTCCACATCACCTCTCCCTCCGTCCACTTCCGGCTCTCCTCCTCCCTTTTTGATTTGTAACGTTCTTCGTTCCCACTTCCTCTCTGACGCCTGCTTCCCTTTCTCCGCAGCTTTTCTCTCCCTACAGATGGTCTTCCTCCGGTGCTGCTGAGGTGACTTCTTCGACCGTCAGTTCTTTACTACTGCGAGAAAGCGAGAGGGTGGGGGGTGGCCAACCGAGGACGAAGAGAAGGGAAATAGGAGTGGGTTAGCCCGAAGACTTGGGTGCTAGATGGTTAGCAGCGAAAAAAAATAGTGAGACATCCTTCAACACCGCTCCCTTCGTTTATCTTCCTTCGCCTTCCCTCCGCGCGAAACGCTCCAGCGTGACCTTTCAGTTGTGTATTGCGGAGGTTTCGATCTTACCTCTCAACGGGTGTGTTTAGGGTGGGAGCGGAGGGGGCGTGGGGCCGGGAGATGGGGGGGGAGGAGGATATGAAATGGAAGAAGAGGTGATTTCGAGGAAGTGTAGGGTGGGATCGATATAAAATGTGAGCTTGTGCGTTTTCAAAAAAAAGATACAACACATGAAAAAAAATTGGGCGAGACACGTGGGAAGGGGGCGGGAAAGAAGGGAGAACTTTCTTTATGGACGCACCTTTCTTTCTTCCTCCCGCGTCTCCTCGAAGCGAACTCAACCCCCCCTCCCCTCCGGTATGCCATCGTTTTTTTCTGTCACAGATCTTACCCGACTGCATGGCCGGAGCGACGTCCTTGCTGCCTTTCATAGGGAGACGAGGGGAGCACACCGAGGGACGTAGGCTGAAGCAATGCGTACGCACGAAAACAATACACAAATCTATGCCAGTATTTCCCTGCTGCCCAGTGCTGAGATGCTCGCCTCCTTATTGCTGCTCGTATCTTCCTTTCTCACGTTCTGTAAGCAACTTTTTTATTCGGCCTCCTTCCATCGCTAGCTCTCGCCTCTCCTTCATTTCCTTACTAGGTAGACAGGACGAGCATCGCAGCGGCTTCCCCCACCACTCCTCTTCCCCCAAGAAGCCATCATCATCATCATCACCGCCTGGTGTTTCTCTTCACCTCTTTGCCTCCTTGTCCAGCTATTTATTGGGGTGTTTCTTAGGCCCCCTTTCGGTCGTCTTCCTCTCTTTTTTGACGGGGGTGTCCCCTTTGTGGATGTTGTACGGCTGCTGTGGAGTAAAGGGAAGTCTCTGGAGCTCAAACCGTGGCTCCCAGCTCATAATATACACCCACACCCACACACGCGTCTACACGGGTATATACCACTAGGCAGGTCGGGGAAGCCAATCTAAAAAAAGGCACCCTCTGCCTCCACCCGACTCTTCAGCGTCGAGGCTTCCGTGCGATCTTTCGCGCCATCCCTATTCATTCAGCTGCGTCGCCTACTCCCCCTTACGCCTTTCCCTTCTCTGACTCTTTTCCCTCCCTCCCCCCCCCATACATACGCACAGCAGTGCTTCACTTTTTCACCCTTCGTAGAGAGAACTCGAAGAGCAGCGCGCCAACAAGCGTTCCGTCTGGATTTCACCTTTTGCGGCCTTCTTTATTGGAACGCTCCGCTGCTGTCCTTTGTTTCACGGGCGAGGAATGGTGAGCGGGATGGCGCACTCGCTGCTAGCGCACCCGGGCGTTGACATCGATGTGGAACACGAGACGATCGTCAATCGCAGGCTCCTCGACGGTGGTGCTGTGACAGAAGGCGATGCAGCTGGCGTACGGCGCCCACAACCACCTCCGCGGGTGTCACCGCTTCCTGCGCGACCCCCACGTCATCCGTTGGCGTACGGCTTCGGATATAGTGCATCGGTGATCCGCGGTGAGTACCGGAAGCAGGCCGCCAGCGGGAGCTACCATCATCAACGCATACACAAGCGCATCGTTCTAGCCGCTTCCGCGACACAAGGGGAGGGTTCCGCGGCGGTCCTGCACCATCAGTACTACTTGAACGCCGCTAATGAGTCCGATCGAACTGGAAGTACTGATGCACCGGAACGCAACACCTTGACGGATCAAGTGGATCAGGTGGTCGTGGATGCAGAGGTGAAGACTAGTAGCGAAACGGTGCGGCGGCTTCCTTCCTCAGGGGCCGCTCAACCTCTTTTGATCGCGCCTGCCCCGCGCACAAACCAATACTACTACAAACTTGTTTCACCATCCTCTTCTCCTGGAGAAGAGGATACCGCGGGCCTGACGCCGTCGCCCGACGAGCATAGCCGAGAGGTTAGCAGTGGCAACGCAGCCACAGCCACAGCCCTGGCCTGGGAGGCCTCCGATAGCGCAGGGAGAGTGCAACTGTCTCGCAGTCCTTCCGCCACCCAGGCTGAGGCGACGCGACGGTGCAGCGGTGGTGGAAATGGCGCCGACGTTTTTGAAAGACTTGCTGGCGTGGGAGAGACTGCTGCCGCTGCCTTTGGCCAGCGGATTCGGCGGTGGGCGGAGGGTGCAGGATTGGTGCTGCGCCCCTGCGACACGGCATGGTATACATTGCGGGAATATGCGACGCACCCACTTCGGTACGAGCGACTATGGCGACGCCTATGCGCGAAAAGTCGATACAAGCTGATCTTACTCGCCCGTGCAAAGATCAGAACATCCACCGCTGCGAAACTGATGGACGACGACGCCACGCGACCCCTCCACCCCGATAATGCTACCGAAAAGTCGAACTACGTAGATCCGAAGAGTAGCAAGATGAGTAACCGTCACAGCTTCTCCAAAGGCGTTCGCAAGCCCCTTCCCTCCGCTACCCCAGGCGGGTTGAGTGCTTACCGTCGCCAGCATCAATATACTCGATGGTGTCACTGGCAGCTGTGGCATTTTTTTGAACAGGGAAGTGCGTATCTCACGAGCGTGTGGCGCTTCTCGCCGTGGCAAAGTCGCTGCCCTCCTTCCGGAGTTTCACAAGGCTCTCTCCGTATTCCCATATCCTCCGTTAACCCGGCGGGGCTACCACTGTCGATCATATTTAACGGCAAATATGTGGTGCCGAGTTCTGCCGACATCGATGATACCCAAGAAGGATTTAGAGCGGAGAAGAGGAAGGTAGGCGCGCTTCTCCGACTTCTTCTGGCTGAGCATCGTCCGCTGCCAGCGAAGCCTGCCATTCCAGCATCCCGAACGTCGCGTCGGTTGTCTCGCCCCAGCGCGAGCGCAGAAGATGTGGATGGCGGTACAGGAGGGGGGAGCGAAGCCAGCGATGCTCAACATAGTAGCGACGATGACGTGTATGCCTCTATCAACGAGTCCCGACGGACTAGCGAGGCGACAGCGGCAATGAATTCGTACCTAGAAGTTCGCGTGAACGACGAGACAGGGCTCATGCATCTCAGCCTCTACGTGAACGCCGGTGGGGGTGGCGATGGCGGAGGCTACGTTGGTAACTGTATCGCGGGCTGCATCGACAACCATCGTTGGGTCGTGGTGAAGGGTCTCTGGTTGGACCACGTTCTGTTTTTTTCGTTCCATCCAGCCACGCCACACACAGAGGCGGCTGTCACAGCACGAGGCGAGGGGCATTCAAACCAGCCACCTCGATACGACGAGGAAGCGGAGGTGCTATGGAGTCGTTGTGGCCAGCGTGTGGACGGGCTCGTGATTAGAGGGGTGGCTTTCCTCAAAGCAGTGAACGTGGACGCCTCCACGACACCACCACACACGTTCGCCTGTGCACGCTGCGGCTATAAGCGACTGCGACACAACGAGGTTTATGTATCCAAGCGGACGCACCAACTCGCGCGGGGAGTCTATTTCTGTCCCTTATGCCGCGCACGAACTCCTCATGTTCGCCTTCCGCCGATGGATCCGCAGTCGCTGAACTCGCTCCTGCCGCCAGAGGTTGTGCAAACTGATGGGGGGTCTCACCGGAGATCCTCCGAAGGTGAAAAGGATGTCAGTCCTCCCCCGCTCAGTGCATCGGTGAGAGACCACAGCTCGTCGCGCTTAACGTATAGCCGCCGCTCCGAGGCGGGCGGCCACCCACCGGTTGTGTCCAATCAAGTAGCGGCAGCGGTGACCGAAGCGGTCTTCGATTGCACTCGTGCTGCGGCTGCTGCCCCGCGACCTGCATGGCGGCTTACACATAAGATAAACCGCGAGGAATACGTCGATATGAATCGTTCCCTTCATCACCCTCCCCCACGGCCAATGATGTAGGGAGGCCTGTTTTCCTTCTGAGGAGGAGGGGGGAGGGGAGACCTTTGAGCGGAAGGGTAACGACGGGAAGGAGAGGGAGTGGAGGGTCGGGAAAGCTCAATGGTGGCGAAGAGCTCCACTGAAAGAGGCGGGTGAGGCTAAGTGGAGCAGATGTATCCCTGACTCTCCCCTTCTCCACTCTTTATATACACAGCATGTTGAATACATGGATCATGAACATCAGCACAGACGCATCTGCGTATGCTTCGGGAAGAAGGTGCCGAAACGGATTGGTCGATTACACGAACGAATCGCACGGGTGCTGCCCTTCGGTTCTCACCTGCCTTTGAACGCCTGGTAGGAAGTGGTAAGGGGAAGGGAATGGCTGACTCCATGCGTAGGACCCACGAAATGGGACACCCCTCTCCACGAAACAGGGAAGAGCGGAAACCGTTCACGCCAGATTGAAATAGCGTGTGTGGAAGAAGTCGGTGGTTTCTACCGACGCTCCGGCCTTGCCACACGTTTTCCCTCTAGCGGTTCTCCTTCCCCGCCTCATGCACATTATGTTTCTGCTGAGCCACCTCGGTGCCCCCAAAAAGAGAAATACGACCGAGTGGCGAATACGATTGACGTGTGGCGCGCGTGATGTTTTTTTCTAAAATATCGGGTCGAATTGGCCTGCCCGTTGTCTGTCCGCTTCTCTTAGAGGGTGTTCTGATGTGGAGGTGGGCTTCATGTGGCCGCCTCCTCCCTCCTTTTGTGTTTTTGTGAGTGTTTTGTATGTCATCGTCTTCACCATTTTGAGTTGAGGTGACCGGACGCTCAAGGGTGCTGCTGCTCCGTCGTTTTGCGGGTCCTGTACTTGTTCGTGAAGGGTGGCTGCGTAGGGTAGCGGAGGGGGTGGGTAGGATCGCGTTGCCCTTGCGAAGACACCCCCTTTTCTCTCTTCCTTTAACCGCACATTCCTTGTCGGAAGAGCTGCACTTCCACGAGAGCATCTCCTTGTTTCTTTTTCTGAAAGAGTTGTGTGTGCCGGTGCGCAGAGTGGCGCTGAAGTCTTCGCATACCGAGGTGAAAGCTTCTTTAATGGTTATACCCGTCTCTCTGTGCCTTGGTTTTCCCTCCTTTCCTTCACGATACTTCTTCTCCCTTCCGTGTCGATCGTATTTCTCCTGCTGTGGTGTCATGTGCTATGCCGATGGTGGTGCTAGTAGTGGTAGGTGAGGCACATCCTCTTTTTTTCGGTGCGATGAAGCTGGTGGTGGTGATGGTGATCCACCCGTTGGGTCATGTACATATTTGTTTCTTCGTTTGAGTTGTTACTGCTGCTCCATCGTAGACGGAAGTGGCCGTGGATTTGCCGTTAGCGGGCTCTCTCTCTTACCCCACCAGAAAGAGTCGAGGTGAGTCCGTGGGGCGTATTGCCTTCTTTCCCTCTATTTTGTCGGACGAAGGAGAAGCAAGAGAGAGGAAAACGTAACAAAAAATACAAAGTGAAACGAGGGAAGTGTATAACGAGAAGGTTAGAGCAAGTTTTGTTTTCTTTTTTTTGGGTTTGCTTTATGTAGCCCTTGCATCTTGTCGAACGTTTTTTAAAGATTTTGTTCAACTTAGACATTTCCCCTTTCTCGCTTTCCTCCCTCGTCTCCTTTTTCACTCCCTAGATCTTTTACGCTCTCTCTCTCTCTCTCTCACACACACACACACACACACACACACACCTGTGAAGTAGCTGTGCGAAGCTTGCTTCTACAGATCTTCATCATTGGCGTCATCGTTTCTCTCTCCTTTCCTTCCTGATCTTCTCCTCCCCCCTTTCTCGCTTTCTCCCTCTTCCGCTTCGCCGCGTAAACGTTTGTGTTCTCTGTTTCGCTGCGCGAATCAGAGTCGTCGACAAAGGTAATGTGGAAGGAGGATGACCAGGTCTCTTTCTCCATCTTTTTTTTTGTATTGCCCCAAACATCGTATCAGGCGAAACCCTCCCTTCTAGATGGAAGATGGCCTGAGGAAGCAAGCAGCGGAAGAGAGAGAGAGATGTGTGCACCCGAACCTCTTCCCTTCCTCCCCATTTCCCTGCATGTCCAGGAAAGCGGGTGATGGTGGATGATGGAAACTCCAGCAGTTTGATACGGCACCCTCGCGAGCTGCGGCGGGACGGGTTCGTAGGGAAGCCGCTGCAGTATAGGGGCTCTTGGTTGTTCATATGTTCAGGAGAAGGGGGGACCCTTCATCTTTTGGTCTTCTCCGCTGCGGCTTCCTCTCCCCCTCCCTCTGCTCCGGTTTCGCTCGAATGTTGGGCGCATCGGGAGTTTTCCTTCGATTTTTTTTCTTCCCCTTTCTTTTCTTGAAACAAAGGAACGTATTGTTTCATCGTCTATGCCCTTTGCGGAGGTTGCCCGTGACGCATGGGGGGGGGGGGTCTTGAGGAGGTGGAGGGGAGTAAAGGCCCCCCCCCCTCATTCCCTCGGCTGATCTCTTTCGCTTCCCCGCGTGAACTCTGCCACGGCGCAGATACCGTCATGGTGCACTTTGCGCTGCGTACATCTTATCAGTGTTCACCGCTCTGTTCTCTCCTCCTCCCCCTTTCCTCGGGAGGAGCTTCTTCCTTCTCTCTCTTTTTCCTCTTGCTCTCATTTCTCCTTCTCGCTTGAGGTGATATGGAATGTTCTCACACCGTATGCAGGGAGGAAGGCTGCGGTCTTTCTTCTCCTGAAGCTCATCGTATCTGTACCGATATATACAGACATAGATGCGTTGTGTTTCGATATGCAGACTTGTCAGTGCACAAGCCGGTATTTCACCTTCTTCCTGCCACACTTTCCCTTCCAACGCGGCACCCGTGTGCTCGTGCTCTCGACGGTAGTGCGGTGAGATGTATGACGTTCTTCCCCCCTCCCCCCTCCTCCTGTCCCGTACCTCATCCCATGGCCTTGAGATCATCAACTTCTTTCATCATCCCTTTCTCTCCATTTCCCCTCCTCTCTTTCCCTTTCATATATTCATCATATTGTGGACGCCTTGCACAGCCCTCTCCTGCGCTTTCCCTTCCTATGCAGCCCACTCGTGTATTTAAGAAACCGGCGGTGATGAGCCTTACGGAGGCGGTACGCGATATCGCCGACCACATGACGATTGCGGTGGGTGGGTTTGGCTACGCTGGGGTACCATTTGAACTCCTCGCGGAGCTGCACCAAAGGGATGCGAAAGATTTGACGGTGATCATGGCGAGCATGTCCGGCGAAGATTGCGGTATCGGTCCGCTCGCGGAGGCGGGGCAACTCAAGAAAACCGTCACGTCCTACATGGGCGACAACAACCTCTTTGCCAAATGCTTCCACTCCGGCAAGGTCGAGGTGGAGCTCACGCCGATGGGCACCCTGACGTCTCGTCTCGAGGCGGCGGGGACTGGAATCGCGGGGTTTTATACGACGACGGGCTATGGCACGGCCGTCGCGAACGGTGCCGTGCCCCAGCGCTTTGCGGCCGACGGAAGTGGCCGCGTTGAACTTTTTTCAACGCCGCGTGAGACGCGGTTTGTGGGTGGGAAGTGGTGCGTGTTCGAAACAGCCATGCACGCAGACGTGGCGCTGGTGCGCGCACGCATCGCCGACCGACGCGGCAACCTTATCTTTCACGGTACCGCCCGTAACATGAACGTTGTGGCAGCCAAGGCGGCCCGACTCTGTATTGCTCAGGTAGAGCAAATCGTAGAATGCGGCACGTTAGATCCCGATCAGATACACTTGCCTGGCGCCTACGTGGATCGCCTAGTGTTGGTGCCGGATGCGCTGTATAAAGTCGAATTTCTCGTGACCAGCGATGCCGCAGGTGATGGGCAAGTAGACCATAACGATGCGAAGCACCGAATCGCCCGTCGCGCCGCCCTGGAGGTGGAAGAGGGCATGATACTGAACCTCGGCATCGGCACCCCAACGCTGGTCACTCCGTACATCGAGCCGAACATGGATGTGCTGCTCATGGCGGGCAACGGGCTCCTCGGTGTTGGGCCCTTTCCAAAGACGGCCGCAGAGGTGGATCCCGACATCCTCAATGCGAGTAAACAGACCGTGACGATCGACGCCAAAGGTGGCGCGGTCTTCATGGATTTCGTGGAATCCATGGGGATGGTGCGAGGCGGATTTGTGGACCTGGCTATGATGGGTGCGATGGAGGTGGCAGACAATGGGGACCTGGCGAACTGGATGGTGCCAGGAAAGCGCATCAGTGGCATGGGTGGGGGAATGGAGTTGGTGCAGAGTGGCTGTCGAGTTGTCATCCTCACCACTCATACGAATCGTGATGGCTCTCCCAAGATCGTGCACCGGTGCCGAGCCCCCATTACTGCGGCTGGGGTCGTCGACAAGATCATCACGGAGTTGGCGGTCTTCAATGTCGTGCAGGCGGCGAGCGGTGTTCGGCACCTGTTGCTTACCGAACTGGCGGACGGGATCACGTTGGATGAGGTGCGGGCCAAGACGGAAGGTCATTTCGAGGTCTCGCCGGAGCTGAGCCCTATGCGGCAGGCGCCCATTCCTTCCTCTGCTACATCTTAATCAGTATTTTCATGCACCTGTGTGTGTGTGTGTGTTTCGTTGAGGAAGAGTACGTGGTGACCCCTCCGGTATTACCGAACGGCTTTGTAGCTGCTTTTGCACTCTCGTGCTTTCTCATGCAGCAAAGTCTTTTGTTTCTGTATTTGAAAGGAGGAGGGATCGTCTTTTCCTCTTTGCGGTAGTGAGGAAACGTGAGAAAAGGAGTAAGATAGTGCATGCCAGCGCGGATAGAGCGACCCCTGCGCTTTTATTCTGCTTCTCCTTCCCTTCCTCCTCCCCCCCTTCTCTCTTTCTTTCTCTTACTCTGTCGAAAATCTTCGTTTTCGAGATGGCATGCGCATTTTTTTTATATCTCTCTCTCCCGCCCTCTCACATACAAGACTTGGTTTTGGTTTAGGTTGCTCTGACTTTACCGTAGGCGCTGGAACTCTCCATGTCGTCCAGACACATCTTCTCTCGAACTCATTGTTAGAAGAGCGCGGCTTATTTTTTATTTTCTTCAGAGGATGGAAGATGAGGGAGAGGAAGGGAGACATGAGGAAGGGAGGCAGGTGAAGAGGGGGGAGACTTGCGGAGGATAGTGGAGAATGGAATTTTCTTTTTAGTTTCTGTCGTTTGTTTCCCTCGGCGTTGATGGTCGTGGAGGTTTCTCCTTCGTATTTTTTGTTATCAATATGTTCGCTGTGCTTTTTGGTCTCTCTCTCTGAGCGCTGATACTGTCCCACAGAGCACTAAACACCGCTGGCTGCTGCTACCTCCTTACCCTAAACCTCTTTTCCTTCTTCCTTTGTCATTTCGATCCCTTTCTGGAGCTTCGTGAGAGACTCTCCCCCCTCCCTTCTCCCTGTCAAGCATATATATATATATATATGTATGAGAATAAACGAGCATAAAGTTCTTTTGTTTCGATGTAGCACCACCGTTGGATTCGAACTTACCTGCGAGGCAGGGCTGGTGATCATCATGGTGGCTCGTCCGCCCCAGGTATTCACAGGAGTGTTGCTCTTTATTTTTTTTGTATGCGAGGATCGCGGAAAGGTCAGTAAGTTGCCCAGAGGAATATCCACGAGGTTCTTTCTATCTCTCTCTCTCGGTGTGGTCCGCCGTAGCGCCACATCCCCTCTTTCCGCGTGGAATAGCGCGGCCAGTGATATCATCCTCTCTTTGCGCTCACAGGCGGAGGAATGCTCGACCTCCCGACCTTCCGTCAATGGACTTTCGCCCTCCCACGTGCTCAGGCTTCTCTTTCTATCCCCCCCCCTCCCCGTTATCTCGTACTACTGCTCCCTATCTTTTTTTGGGGGGGATGCTTGTGGCGTAAGCAGTTGCGCGCGTTTCATCCTGCACGATTATTATTATTATTATACATCCGTTCTCTGGCTTTCGCTCGCTTGGTACGCACTTCCTTTTTTTTCATCTGCTCCTTCGTACCACTCGCTTCTCCATCGTGGTATCCACACGTGTTCACCGCGCCGCAGTCGCGATCGAGAGGAAAGGGGAAAAGGAATCTTTTGCCGCATCTCATCCCAATACTGCTTCCTTCCACCTGCATCACGGGATAGTCCGTTTTAGCTTTCTCTACATTTCGTGTTGTTTGTTGCTGTGCTGTGTTTTAGAGAATGCTCCGTCGCTGCTTTTTCTGCCGCAGGCCTGTCATCACGACGGTGTCGGAGGCTCTTCAAGATGTGAAGGATGGGGCCACGATCGCCCTTGGTGGCTTTGGGTTGTGCGGGCTCGCCTTTGAACTTCTTGGCGAACTCAATAAGAAAGGCACTAAAGCACTCACACTCATAGCGGGCACGACAGCAGGCCCAGAGAGCGGCACCGGCCCTCTCGCACGTGACCATCAACTGGCGAAAATTATCACGACGTACGTGGGGGAGAACAGGGCCGTCTCGGATCGGCTGCTGCGCGGCGAATTCGAGGTGGAGTTCTGCCCGATGGGCACACTGATCGACCGTCTGCGTGCGGCGGGGGCCGGACTGCCCGCCTTTTACACCCCCACAGGCTACGGCACTGACGTCTCGGACGGGCGCCTGCCCGTGCGGTATGCAAAGGACGGCTCTGGCACCGTGGTCAGCACAAGCCAGCCCCGAGAGACACGTCAGTTCAATGGGCGATGGTGCACATTGGAGACGGCGCTGCCGGCGGACTTTGCCTTCGTGCGTGCCTGGAAGGCCGACAAGCGCGGCAACCTCGTCTTTCGTGGGACGACGCAGAACTTTAACCTCGCCTCTGCGAAAGCTTCGAAGGTGTGCATTGCAGAGGTGGAGGAGATCGTAGAGTGCGGTGAGCTTGACCCGAAGACGGTGCACCTGCCCGGTGTGTACGTCCACCGCCTGGTGTGCCCGCCAAACATTAAGCGAGCTGCAGAGTTTGTGGTGACACGGAGCGCCGATGGTAATGGCCCCATTGAAGGAGGTAAGAAATTGAATGTCTTGAAGAGGCAATTGATCGCCCGCCGTGCTGCGCTCGAGATCAAGGACGGGATGACGCTAAACCTCGGTGTGGGCATCCCCAACATGGTGCCCAGCTACATACCCTCCGATATGGATGTAGTGCTGCAGGCGGAGAACGGCTTGCTTGGGATTGGGCCATACCCGCTGCCGGAGGAGGTGGACCCCGACATCACCAACGCGGGCAAGCAGACCATCACCATGAGCCCGCATGGCTCCTCGCTGTTTGACAGTGCTGAGTCCTTCGCGATGATACGTGGTGGCCACATGGACCTGACGATGTTGGGCGCGCTGGAAGTGTCAAGCGGCGGCGACATCGCGAGTTGGTGTGTGCCCGGGAAGGTGTTGACCGGCATGGGTGGGGCGATGGATCTCGTGATGTCCGGGTGTCGTACCGTGGTCCTCATGGAGCACACGGATAAGCTGGGGAATTCTCGAATTGTGGAGACGTGCCACGCTCCTCTGACGGGCCGCAATGTGGTGGATTTGCTGATCACAGAGCTGTGCACGTTTCGTTTCGAGAAGCTGAAGTGTGGCATACGCTGGATGTGGTTGAGTGAGCTCGCGGAGGGAGTCACATTGGAAGAGGTGCGCGCGAAAACGAACGCGCCTTTCGAGGTGGACCCCAACCTGACGACGATGCCACGTGCGGCGCCTCGGTAGGCGTAAGGCTGGTGATGGTGATGATAACCGGCGACTGGCCGTGTGTGTGTTACCACTTGATACAACTAGTCAAGGAATGGGCAGAATATATATATATATATATATAGGTGATACACATCGATGAGATAAAGAAGTCGGTGACAACCTCGACCAGGCAGTCAGAGAGCGAGTAAAGGGGAAAGGCGGTGCGGGATGCGGCGGATGGGAAACGTAGAAAGAGTGACAGGCGTGGCTGTGAATCTTCAATGCGGAGTGGCGACCGGCAAATCTGCACTATGGATGCTTTCGTCGGACTCCCGACGGACACGCGTATCTGTGCGGCGGCACAAATCTACTCGACGCGTCGGCGAAGCATGAGACGCTGCGGCTAGGCGTGTTGGTCCTTTCTTCCTTTGCTGGACAGCGTGAGGTGGATACCAACAATCAAAGATTTCGGTGTCAGCGTATTCTCCCCCCCCTTTATTGCCGCTTCAGCAAGTGAAGTTCATCGGAAGGGTTTGGCAGCGCTATGACGCTATTCTTCGTCTCTTCACGAGGTTTCTTTCCTCGCTTTCCCCCTCTTTCTCTCGCGCGGTGGTGCTCTCCTCCGCATTTGAGAACTTCCGCGAGCGGAGCCTCTGCCCTTGAGCTGTCCCTCCCAGAGTGAAAGACCACCGCCGAAAATTTCTTTTCATCTCTGCTTCGAATTTCTTCAAAGATCTGAAAGAAAATGCATTCCTCACGAAACACATTTCTTACCAATTCGCCCTCTCCACGATGGCATGTTTACGCGTGTTGCTTTTTTTTTTTACTTCTCAGCTCACTATTTTCCTTTCTTTTGTTCTCGAAAAAGGGGGCGGTCGAACCTCTCACCGCGGCGGTGGCGGTGGGCCCCTGTTTATCCACTCGTGTGAGCTCGAGCGATTAGTGGTCACCAGCCGGAGGTGGAGGGTGGAGCTCTGCACGATTTCTACATATCCCTTCCTTACTTACCTTTTCTTTCACCCCCTCTCCCCTCCCTCATCATTCCCCCTTCTTTCAAACTTATTCACGTGCTCTTCTTTTCAGCGGCATTTTCCTTCTCTCTCTCTCTCGCAGGGAAGATGCGGCTAAAATTGGGCGATACGTCTAGACGGAGGTCTCTCTCTCCCTCTATATATATATATACGTGCAGAGGGATATCTACTCATGCCATAGGCTCCTTGCCTCTGGCCCCGCTTCTTCCCATGGAAGCGAAGCAGGACTACATACGCGTATCTTCGTGGAGAGCACCTGGTATCGTCGCGGTGGTACTTCAGGGGATGACCGGTGCTGACCTTACATGGCTCCCCCCCCTCCTCTCTTTCGTCTCCTTCCACCTTTCTTCTCCACTGGGAAACGTAGGCACCCCTCCTGCCTTGAAGGGGGGGGGGAGGGTGCGGGGAGAGACTTGTCGCCCAGTCATCCGTCTTGTGAGACCCCCACTTTCTCAACGCTCTGCCTCTCTCCCTTTCCTCCTGGAGGAGTGCTCCCTTTTTTCTCGGTGTCTTCTCTCTTCTCTTTTCCTTCGCACACTTCCTGTCCTCTTCCCCTCCGCTCCCCCTCTCTCTCTCTCTTGCTGTTGGGGCCGCACGGCGATCACCGGCGCAGCGAAGAAAGGAAAGCAAAAGCAGCGAAGCTCCCCCACCCCTCCCCTCACCTCCCTCTCCCCTGGGCCGAACCCACTCCACAGCGAAGGGAAGGATAACAGCGAACGCGTGATCGAAAGATCGTCCGTGTATCGCGCTCGCTCCACCACAAGTCCAAGGTTTGCCCTTGTCTCCCACCACCACACCCGGTAAAGAACTGCGTGGATGTCCACGCTCGTGATGTAGTGTGCTCTTCCCTTCCCCCTTTTCTACTTTTTGTCTCCGTTCTCGAATCGCAATTATATCACCAGAGACTTTTTTTCGTTTCAAGAACTTTGGTCCCCCTTATTGATGTCCTTCCATTTCGCATCAAGCTCCCATTTCATGTACATCGCTGAAGGTGTGTTCTCTCTCTCTCGTCGCCTCTGACCTCCCATCTCTTAACATTTCTGTGAATCTCTCTTCTCTTTGATCCACTTTTGTGTTGCTCTTTTTTTTCGTTCTCCTCTCACCCTGTCCTTTTTGGGTCGGGTGGAAAGCTTGATTGTGTTCTGCCGGGCAGGTGTGTCGTGTTGCTGCTCAGTTCTCCATATTTTTTTTTAAAAAAGGACTCATCATATTGAGCGAGGAGATTTTTTTTGTTCTTCTCTTTCAGAGGCAACGCGTCTTCCTCTTCAGCTCGTTAGGGATCGAAAAAAAGGGGTGGAGTCATGCTGCGGTGCACCAGCTGGGCTTTTCGGCCTGTCATCATGTCGGCAGCGGAGGCCGTCAAAGACATTCGTGATGGGGCCACGATCGCCGCCGGTGGGTTTGGGTTTTGCGGGTTTCCTTTCGAACTCCTGGACGCGCTCAACACCACCAAGGTGCGAAACCTCACCGTCATTGGGGGTACTATGGCGGGTGTAGAGAGCGGCTTCGGCCCCCTCGCCCGCGATGGCCAAATCCAGAAAGCCATCACGACGTACGTGGGGGAGAACCCGCTCTTCACCAAACATCTCTTCAATGGTGAATTCGAGGTGGAGTTCTGCCCGATGGGCACACTGATCGACCGTCTGCGAGCGGCGGGGGCCGGACTGCCCGCCTTTTACACCCCCACAGGCTACGGCACCGCTGTTTCAGAGGGGCGCCTGCCCGTGCGCTTCCAGCCGGGCAATACAATGAAGGTCGCCCAGTACAGTGAGCCTCGAGAGACACGTCAGTTCAACGGGCGATGGTGCACCTTGGAGACGGCGCTGCCGGCGGACTTTGCCTTCGTGCGTGCCTGGAAGGCCGACAAGCGCGGCAACCTCGTCTTTCGTGGGACGACGCAGAACTTTAACCTCGCCTCTGCGAAAGCTTCGAAGGTGTGCATTGCAGAGGTGGAGGAGATCGTAGAGTGCGGTGAGCTTGACCCGAAGACGGTGCACCTGCCTGGTGTGTACGTCCACCGCCTGGTGTGCCCGCCAAACATTAAGCGAGCTGCAGAGTTTGTGGTGACACGAATGCCGGACTGTACGTCGGGCAGCGGCAAAAACGCGCGAAGCGACCGAAACCAGATCGCCCGCCGTGCTGCGCTCGAAATCAAGGATGGGATGACGCTAAACCTCGGCATTGGCGTGCCGAATTTGGTAGCCAGCTACATACCCTCCGATATGGATATAGTGCTGCAGGCGGAGAACGGCTTGCTTGGGATTGGGCCATACCCGCTGCCGGAGGAGGTGGACCCCGACATCACCAACGCGGGCAAGCAGACCATCACCATGAGCCCGCACGGCTCCTCGCTGTTTGACAGTGCCGAATCTTTTGCGATGATGCGAGGCGGTCATCTCGATCTGACGATGTTGGGCGCGCTGGAAGTGTCAAGCGACGGCGACATCGCGAGTTGGTATGTGCCCGGCAAGTTATTGAGGGGCATGGGTGGGGCGATGGATCTTGTCGTGTGTGGATGCAAGACGATCGTTTTAATCGGCCACACGGATAATGAGGGTAAGTCGCGTATCGTGAAGATGTGCACGGCGCCGCTGACTGGGCGGGGCTGTGTGGACATGATCATCACTGAGTTAGCTGTGTTCGTCGTGGAGAAGGGGTCGGGCGGGGTGAACACGCTTCTGCTGACCGAACTCGCCGAAGGGGTGACGCTGGAGGAGGTCAAGGCGAAGACAGAGGCGGACTTCGCTGTGTCGCCCGACTTGAAAACGATGCCGCTGGCCCCTATCCCTGTCCGTGCATAACGGTGAGGAGACTGACCTCTGCGGGGTTGGGGGGTGGGGGCGCTCGAGGGCGGTTTATGACGCAAATCTTGAAACTACCGAACATAAAAGGACTTGGATGGATGAGCGTTGGCGAGGGTGGTGGGGTGCGGGGCGGGGCTCGTCGGAATGCTGGTGGTAATGAGAACAGGGCTTTCACCGAAGGCATGCCCTAGAGGCCATGTGCGCGGGGAAGCGGAAGCTGAGCGAGGTTTCTGCGCCTATTTACTTCTTTGTCCCCCCCCCTCTCCTCCTCGTTTTGGCCCTCGCACACAACCGAGGGATGGTGAGCCTGCATCTCTCCCCCCTCTCATTCTCTCACCGTATATATGTTTTTAACTTTGCGTCTAAGGCAGTTTTCTCACACGGCACCCCTCTTATCCTCCCTTTTGCCTTGCAAGGGGAGACAAGAAGGGCTGAAAGGATGGGCTGTATCGCTAAGAAAAGTAAAGCGTTTGATGAGAGATGAATCCGTTAAACATACCCACGCACCCACACGAACGCACGTTTTTCACTCCCTCTTTCTCTTCCGCAGCCAGGGGCATTCGCTTGTGTAGAGGAGCTGTTCTCACCTGCATCACCTCTTTCCACTGAGTGAGCCCCAAAAACCGAGAGGCAGGAGGGCAGGAGGTTTCTTGAAACTCCTTCTCCAGGCATCACAACCTCTAGCAGGAGGGTGGCCGCTACACGGCTGTGGTAACGGTTAACTCGGCTGGTTGAAGAGGATACCTATAGCCTTCCCTCCTTGAATGGTGGGGCGGAGAGCTCCCTATTTCTTTTCCTGCCACCGCCTCTTGCTCTTATTGTAGCCGTTGGAGAGCCAGGAAGGAGGAGACGGAGAGAGGGGGTGTGGGGTGAGAAGCTCTTCTTCACATTGCGATACCTTTGCGGATCTCAGAGAGCAGCACCGGGCATTTTCCTTCCTGCTTCTCCCCCCCCCGTCCTGCTCTATCGACTATCTATTCTTCTCATGAATGGGAGCTGTAAAACTTCCTGTTGTTCAACTGTCCTCTCCCCCTCCTCTGCTTCGCACAATGCTTTACTTTTTCTTGCTTTTCTTTGAAATGGCCTTCTCACCCGTGGGATCGCACGCTCTGTGCCCCCCCCCTCCCCCCACATACACACACGGACCCTGTATCCTTTACCTTTCCATCAATGAGGTGGCGCTGGACTTCTACCTGGTGAACGGGTGACTTGATTGGATCGGTTCTGCCGTGTAGCCGCTACAGGGCAAGGCACCATTCTCCAACCTCCCCTTCCTTTCTTTCACAGTCGTATTGATGCGTGGGTGAGACGATCGTCTTCTTTCATTGGCGCACCCTATACTCGTAGCCCCCCTCCCTCCCCCCCCCCCAACAGCTACAACCTCCTCACGGATCCCCGGTCTTTTCTCCCCCTCACCTTTCTCTCTGCTCTTCTTTCTCCATTTCTCTAGACTCTTTCAAAATTTGTCGTATTTGTGTCCCCCCATCTCTCTCTCTCCTTCTACCCTCCTCTTACGCTCCGTCCTCACGCCCTCCTCTTCTTTTTCTGAAAGCACGAGCTCCTCCATACTGTGGGCTATCTAACGGATCTACCCGTTACAGCAAGCACCGAATCAACTCGTGAGGGTGGAGGAATCGGGTTGGGCGTCTGTGTCCACGTATGTGGGGGCTGGTGTCTCGGAGGCAACGGAGCGAGGTGCGGTTTGTGCGTGTGAGGGGTTGGTAGGAATCCGTACACACATATATATATATATATATACACGTACATACAGCTCTGAAGGTATATCCATTCTTTATTATTCATAAAAGGGAAAGCGGGGGCTGGAAGGTCGAGTGGAGGAAAGTAAAGGTGGTGTTATTCGAAGGAGGAGTTCGACGCTTTCCCGTCAGGTTCGTTTCTTCTGTCTTCTCTCCGGCCCCCTTTTTTTATTTTTGCACCCCGCTCGGTGCACAAGTCAGCATCTCTCGCCTCCCATTCAAACACGCTGAGGAGGTGCTATACTCGACGGGCGTATCACCCAGCTGCTGAGGCGCTGTTCCTCGCCTTTTTTTCTTTTCTGTACGGGTGTGCGTTTCTCGTGGTGCGCCAAAGCTGAATCGCACACCGACGCCAGGGGGGGATTGCGATGTCGTTTGACGGCACCCCAACCGCATCCTTCCGTATCTCTCTCCCCCCTTTTCCCCTTTCCCAACGATCTCTCCTCTCCCACTCCGTTCCTCTCCCTCCTCTTCTTTTCCTCCCCGTCATCTGCTAAAAATTGGCCTTTTGCAGCGGTAGTGGCAAACCTGCAAAGTCGGTGGAAAGTAATCTTACGAGAGTGGGAGGAGGAGCAGCAGGGAGGGTACCTCCACCAAAGTTGTGCAACTGTCTTCGTCGTTGTGTTGTTTCGCTCTCGCCTTTCCTCGCTCCTGTTTTCGCGATTTCTCTCTTGCATCTTCTACGGGGCGATTCTCTCCGCACCGGTGTCCTCACCCTTCCGCTCCTCTGGGAAAACAAAGAAGCGAAGGGACGTGGGCGACCGCGGCGCATCCCTTCTGCTTACGGGAGTGCCCGCCATTTTTCTTCGCTTGCTTTTAGATAGATATCCGGCAGTGACATAAGCGCATATATATATATATATATATATATGTACTGCGATACTTCCACAGGTACGTGCCTAGTAGGCATCTTTTTCTTCTTGGGCGAATTCTCAACTACGGAGCTGTAGCGGAGACAGCAAGACCGCAGTTGTCTTCACTGTACCAAGTGCTATTATTGCTGGCCTTCGTGCGTGTATTTCGGTGCCTCATCGGTGTGTGTGTGTGGCGCTCCCCCCTCCCTCCCTCCCCCCCCACGCGAAGGAAGACTTGCTTTTTTTTGGGGTGGTGGTGGTGGTGGTGGTGGCAACGAGAGGTGTAGTGGTTTGTGCGTCGGACCCCTTTCCCTTCGTCGGAGCCTCATCCGCTCTTTTTTCGTTTTCTTTTTTGGGCCACGCCGGCTCGCCGCTTTTTTTTTTGGAGGGATTTGTTTATGACGGAAAAAATTGTTTCTCATTCCTTCCTCATACCCATCGTGTAGATCGCACCGGTGGCAGAGTGGTTGTCTTCGTGAAGCTGTTTGTGCAAGTGCTGTAGGAGACACACTGCTGTGCGGAGAAAGCCCCGAACTTCTCTCGAAGAAAGGACGGGGGGAAATCGTCAAAGGACTGCTCAGCAATGTTTCCTGAAATACTCAACAAGGAACTGCCGCGGTGCGCTAATGCGGTGGCTTTTCCATCGGACTCCCCCGCTTCTCTCTTCTCCTGCGATGTGCTCGAGTGGATCCCCGCTAAAGGTGATTGCCGGGGCCTGCTCTCGTCCCTGTTCAAGAAACGCTACCCTGCTGAGCACCGCAGGGGCGGTGCTGCAGTCGCTCCGTATCGAGGTGATGACAGCGGCGGTAGGGAGCCGTCAGCTCCAGGTGAGCACCGGGCCTTCGACACTTCCACAGGGAACTGGATCTGCTTCCGAACCCTTTCCTTCCGGGGAGAAGTATTAGTCTTGGAAAGCGCTGCTGCTGTCGACGTTGGGCCTGCTCGTCGCCAGGAATGGGTTTGGCAACAAGGCCCAGGATACGGTACGGTTGGTGACAAGGAGTGGAGTAGGGCTGTCAAGAGGGTAGGCTGGCCAAGTGCCTGGCTGCCCTCACGTTCCGCTTTACCACACATTGGGGATGGAGTAGTTTCTCCTGACGCGCAACAGGGCCCCTCTCTCCAGCTTCGACCGCCATCTCGCCAGCTGCCACGGCTGCAGATTCCACTGCAGGACATCTCCTCCTTGCGGCGTCATTGTTTTCTGAAGCCGCTCTCGCTGGCGTTCACGATCGATGGGCAAATCGCAAGAGGAGATGCGGTTGAAAGTCAGCCAGCCATTGGCAGTGCGCCAGCGAAGTCGCCACGCACCTCGCGTGGCCATACCCGTATTCGCCCCGAGATGGTGGAGCAGCTTCGATGGGGTTACGCCGTCTGGGGACCAGTTGGTATCATACTCACGCTGTGTAGCGGTCATCATCTTTTCCTAGCTCTCCCATCTACTTCGCATGTGGAGCGGTTGGAGGGGCTTCTTAAGGACATGGCTGGCCTCGTTGAAGCGAGAGGTCAGCACAGGTTGCTGCGCGCGGCTCGCGATGGTATCCCAGTTTCACCACCTCTGTCACCTCGGAGGAGGGTGCCGGCGCTCACAGCTACGGTAAAACAGGATAGGATTCCGTCGAGTGTTGGCGATGTGGCGACGCCGACAGCAGCTGCCATGGCCATGACGCACCCGTCGTACACCTCCCTCATTTCATCCGACAACATCACGAGTGGCCCTACTCCGCTCTCGCGCACTGCTCCAGCAGCACAGGTTGCCTCCATGCGCCCTAACGTCCCGATAGGAGCGGCCCCTTCGTTAGGAGTTGCCTCAACGGCCACCACACCAACAGCATCGACACCTGCTTCGCGTGGTGCAGCAAAGCATGCAGCCCACTATGGGCTTAGCTCATGTGCTGCGCCCCCTGGAAGAGGAGGAGGAGCTGCGGTTTCCAGAGCATGGGACCCGCTGACTCTACAGCCGGGCCAGCGATTTCCCCCTTTCAGTCGTTCGCATCGCGACCCAGACAAACCTCCCCCGCACGGTTACTTGTATTGCCGTCCGTGGGCTTCTGCGGGAAGACACCGGCGCTACTACTTAAAGCTGTCGTCGGTACATCGCCTCGACAACATTGTCCATGTGTCGAGGCACCGGGTGTCCCTGTGGCAGAAGCTGCACGAGACCATCGCCCACGGACCACGACGGCTTTCCCTTAATTTATGTCGCATCTCTATCACCCCTAGTGCCACCCAGGAGAAGGTACTTCAAGTAGCTGCTGTCGTGGAGAACTTCACGGAACCGAGAGATGTGGCCTTGTTGGGTGGTGAAGAGGTGCTCGCCGGGAACGCGAATGAGATGGCATCAGTCGACGGTGTACACCGGGGAGCGTGGGACTTTCGCGCTGGCCGTCCTCTCCTCTTTGAGGCTCGTGTTAAAACTGCTACCGAGAGGGCGTCGTGGCTGGACTGGTTTCGTCATCATGGTGCCACCGTACTTTCTCCAGCTGACCACATTTCTGCTGGGGCGAGCATAGGAGTGTCCCCGCTTAGAGAGAGGGAGGTGTTCTTCACTCCACGTGAAGATACGCAGATGTCCACCGCATCCATCGAGCCGAGCGCTGCCCTGGAGGTGCCGCTTTCGGGAAAGGTGGACCGACGGAGGTCGGACGTGGACTCGCCGATGCGCGTCAGTGAGGTGTCCCCACCGATGTCTCAATATTCGGCGAACGCCGGGCCACAGCTGCCGATGAAGGAGCCTGCGGAAGGAAGGCGAGGTATGTTGGGTACGCAGACAACTATGTTACCGGTAACGAATCCGGAAACCTGCATCGGCAGGGCTGAAGCGGGGCTGACCGTTGCACATCTCGAAGAGATACAGGTCCGCAGCGTGCATCTGTCAACTCATCACAGCAGCCGTGGCATACGGACAAATGATGGATTTTCTATAGAGATTGAAGATGACGAACGCGAGGAGATCGTTTCTACCGGCCTGCGTCCACGAGAAGCGGGGCTGCCCACGGCACGTGGGCATTTGCGAGGAAGTGATTCTTCGATACTCGAGCCCAGTTCCACCCCACCCCGAGGGGCATGGGCGTTCCCCGTGCATGCCGAGATGGAGCCCGACGCTACAAAAAGCAGTGCGAAGGCGACCTCCACCCCCACGTCGATGACCTCTCGGTCGCTGGTCTTTAAGGTAATAACCATGGAGCAGCAGGTCACCACCACGACGGCCACTACCGCCGCCGCCCGACAGGCGGCTCCGGGAGAGGGGATGGAGGCGATGGGGCTGCTCCCTGCTACTCTATATCTGGAAGATACTAGCTCGTCCTCCTCGTCTGCTTTGGCGGGATCTTCATCGATGGAGGAAAACATGTCGCCGCCGCAACTAACGCAGACGACGGGGCGCTCGCCTCAATCACCAATGGCACCATCTACGACGGGAACCGCACTACGCGCCCACAGCCAAAGTACATGCGGTGAAGCTCCACGATCAAGCAAGAGAGAGGAAGGTGAAGTGGAGGAGATTCCCCCTCTAATAAAGGTGTCTGCCATTTGTGATACCCTTTCCGAGCATCGCGTGCACTCCGGAAGGAGGGAGCCGCTGTCACCTGCCCAGTGTCACGATAGATCTGACGGGCAGAAGGTGGCTGCCGTGCAGTGGGTTAACCCCTCAAGACAAACCCCTGTACCGGGCACTTGTAAAGAAGCAGTCTCGACGTCAGTGGGCTCGGGCTCTGCTGAGCGAAGAACCTCCTCAGCCACCGCTGCACTGCCATCTCTCCCAATTGACGAGGCACCATCATTGCGTCAGGCGCTACGGGAAAGCCCGTCTCCAAGGGCACCTTCCGGTGCCGTGCCCGCTGGTGCCCTCTCCGGGACCGTGGATACTGCCGTACATGACGGGAGGTATCTCCGGGAAGGTGCTTCTTCTTCCGGGGAGACCACCTGTGGCATTGGCAGTCCACGCTATTCTGCAGGAACGGCTGAGGTTCACTCTCTCTCTCGGAACCAGATATCGATGTCCTCCCCTCCAGAGTTCTCCACGTGAGGAGGGAACTTGAGCGAGCGAACTCGCATCGGAACATCTCCAGTGCGCACCTCTTCGTACGACAAGGGAGCGTCGCCGTCGCCGCCAGCAGTGGATCCACGCCTCGCCCGATTTCTTCGTGATGCGGATGATGATGGAGAAGCTAACGCTGATAGTAATGAACGTGCTAACGAAGCGAGTCTGCCCTACGAAGAGCAGCAACGATTGTTAGATTTACATATCGTGCCATCCGCCGAGCCGCTCTTCACTCGCAAAGTGGCGCGAAGTTTCCACGTCGATGCGTCCTCATCCTCGTCAAGGGTTGCGTCAAGGGTTGGAGTCAAATCAGAGTCTACCATTCGTGAGGAAGTGGTGGCAGTGGAGTCGTCGGTGGCGGCGTGTGAAACCGTGTCTGATGTCTATATGAGGCGAGTGGAGAGTGTCGCCTCAGAGCAGCTTCACGACGATGAATGCCTCCACGATGATTCCGTCTCGGTTGAGCGAAGCAGAGAGGTGAGGGAGAAGCACCAGCTGGACGTTGAGAGCTCCCTTTTCTTTGCGACACGGATGTGAGTCCGAAGCCGAGTAGCAGCCTTTTAGACCCGCCTATTCTTATAGAAATGAACGCCTGTCATTAAGGTTGGGCGACACCACATGGTCGAACGAAGTCATGCACTCTACTGAAAAGGCCCTTTTCCCCGGCAAAGATCGTCTCCCCTCCCACAATTCCCTTGGAGAAACACTTGTGTCGTTCACGTGAATCCACCACGACAATGTCGACATACGCCCTATGCTGCGTTTGATGAGCTCGACGAGAAATCGACGTCGTGCCGTGGGGACCGTCTTTTCCTCTTACTACCCCCCTCCCTCTTCCTTTCCTCGCGGGTTGCATTGCAAAAAAAAGAAAACTGACAGTGGGCGACGGATTGCCTGCCCAAGGCAAAACGTCCAGGTGCCGACGCCAGTAGAGTTGCTTCTTGGTGGTGTGGAGGATCCGTAACAATAATGCGAACGGGGAAGGGTGAGAGGGGGGTGTATTCGAGGAGCTTTTGCTGTATCTGTCCTTCTCCTACAAGGGCAAGAAGGGAGTTCATGAGGTGCGAGGGGGGAAAGGGAAGGGCGTGTGGTCGCCCTTTTTTATCTTGGTGGGAAGAGGGCGAGGGGGTGCTACCTGCATGATGCTGCTTCACCGGATCGGTCTTCAGGTGCGGGTGACGGTGGGGTTTGGGGAAAGACCTATACACGGGAAGGGAGAAAAAGAGGAAGTGGGGGGAGTAAGGAGCAGCTCGAGGTTAGTAACCGCAATGGTTTATCTTGAGATGACTGCCTTCCCCTTTCCTTTCCTTTCTCCCCCTTCCCTCCTTCTCCACCACGCCGTGCCGCATTTCTTTTGTGAGGAAAGACCACGGTGCAACGCGAAGGAGGAAAGCGTGTGGAAGGGTGTTGCATCGTGGAGTATCCTGGGCGATTCAACCTCTCTCTACAGCATGTTTTGGAGGTGAAGGCACCCCTCTTTTCTCCCCCCTGGCCGCCCCGTTTGGATTCCTCAGTCGATCACCTCGAGTCGCTTCCCCCTTCCTTGCGTACAATGTAGGCGCAAGACGGGGTTCACACAAGGACACCTCCGTGCACCGGAGGGCCACTGCGAGCCACTCAGCACCCCGAGTGGTCTTGTTTGTTCTTCTTCTGCTTCGTCTGGCAAGGCACCCCCCCCCCCTTCCCCCCCCCACTTCTTCCTGGCACTTTATCTCGATTACTCCCCTTTGTGTGCGTGTGTTTTCTGCTTTTTTCCCCCGTGGCGTACGAAAGGGGAAAGAGGGCCGTCATGAGACGCTCTCTCGTGGAAGGAAACCGAACATCCCGTTTTTCGTGTCAGACGAATGTCTCTTTGGCTATCGTACTGCGCGTCGATCGACTGCTTCCCACACAATAAGGGGGTTGGCCAGGAGCGATAATAGGGGCAGGGCAGGAACCAGTACGCACGGGATTTCCTGCCGCTGACGCAGTGTTATCTGTGAGAGCTGCTCTTCTCACGCGTAGCTCGATGTCCATAATGTCTGCCAACATGAAAGGAGCCTCGTCTGTGGAACCTCCCTTTTTTCTGTTCGACTTTGAGTTCGGCAAAATATGCTTTAAAAAATTATTCAGCTCTCTCTTATCCTCTGATGATCTATCTTTTGCCCGTGTAACGGTTTTTCGTGTTGGGATGAGTCGGTTCGCTCCTTTCTCTCTGATAAAAAACAGAAGACGTCGCTGTTCACCGAGGTGGATCACATCGGTGCAAGAGTGGCTCTTCTCCCCCCCCTTCTCCCTTTTCTAATTCTTCTTCCTCACCTTCTTGGCGAGGTGGCGAAACAGCGCTCGTCCTTCCCTTTTTTTTTCATGCCACGCGAGTGCCGCTATTGCCGCCCGAAAAGCCGTCCGGTGGAGACGCTGCTGTCGTTCCTGGCCCGAACATTTACGTATCTCTCTGAGGAAGAGTGGCAGCATCACCTCCGTGAGGGCCACGTGCGGGTTAACGATGTGCTGAGCACCGATGCGCAACTCCACCTACAGCAGGGGGATCGAATAGGCTTCGCTCCTCCTCGCTCTCTCGAGCCGCCAGTGGACGAGGAGCACGTTGACGTCCTCTACGAGGATAACCAACTCGTTGTGGTAGCCAAGAATGGTGGCATCCCCGTAGCAGAGGGCGGCCGATATTGTGAAAACACGTTGTTGGGTGTGCTGCAGCGCCGAGGCACGAAGACGTTCTATACAAAGGAGACCACAGTTGGTGAAACCTTTACCGTAGTCCAGGACAGCTTCGCATCCTCGCCACTCGCCACTTCTTCACCCACTGTCGGCAACGGCCAATCATCCAAGGACGATGAGTTGATGGGCATGAAAAGGCCGAGTGATACTGCTCCGCCGGTACGGTGGGGAGGTCGGCATGGTGTCTTGCAGGACGCAGAGCCAGCGGCACAGACCGGTTCAGCGGATGCTTCCGGCTGCGAGGATGCTAAGAAGCCTCTCTCATCATCCCCCCCGTTCTACACGGTGCAGCGACTGGACAAGGAAACGTCTGGTGTGGTGGTGCTCTGCAAAGACAAAGCGACAACCAAGGCCCTGGCGATGAAGCTAGAGGCACAGACAAGGGATTTGACGAGGGCAGTAGAGTCGCTTGTGCAGGAGCGCGGTGATACCAGCAGCTTCACCTCTCAAGATATCGACGATCTTCTGCGGTGCAATGCGAAGAGGGTGCACAAGACGTACACGGCCGTTCTTAAAGGCGTTATTCCTCCTGCTGCGGATACGTTTGTCATCGTGAATCGCATGGGCACTTTAGCGCAACATCCACTACACGCCCAAGACCCGCACCACCGTCAGCTCTCAAAGCTTAAAATGTGCTGTGAGCCTCTTCCGTTGCCCAGTGTGAAAGGAGGAGCCTCTTCCTCACCCCCGCTGCCGGCGCCCTCTGTTTCACATGATTGGGGAAAGGTGGCCGCGACGCGCATTCGCGTTCTAGGCAGTAGCGCCATTCTCGGTCTGACTTGTGTGGAGGTGGAGCTGCTAACCGGCCGCAGTCATCAGATTCGCGTCCACTGCGCCAGCATCGGCTATCCTGTCTTGGGTGATAAGCTTTACACCACTCTGACGCCAGGGAATCCGGGGGGTGCCGTGGCCGTGCCGGACACTGTATATCTGGCACGGGTAAGAGAGACGGCTCATCCTTACATCCCGTGCGGAAACTTAGCAGGCGACGGGATCGGGGAGGAGGGCTCGACACTTTTGTGTCGGCGCCAACTTCTACACGCCACGCATCTCTCTTTCCTCCATCCGCATCATTTCATGGTGCCATGTGGATCGTCCTTCGTGTCCTCGCCAGTTCCGTTTTTCATCGCAGATGTGCGCTTCGCAGCGGAGGAAAAAACTGCATTGTTTCAAGAATGGCTCACGGCGTGTGTGTTGCGCGGCAGGGCGAGGTGAATCCGTATAGGTGAGCTGCCTGTCCAAGACACGCAGAAGACAGAAAGGGCTTTTCGCCGGTGCTTAGCAGAGGTTTGTGTTGGGGATCAGTGTTGGCGTATGTTCCAATAACGCGAAGGTACTGAATACTAGCTGCGGATAATCTAGGGCTGAGGGCTTCCTTATCCTTCCACCCTGCTTCTTTTCTGGAGGATGGTGGTATATATATATATATATATATTTGTTTTGGGTGCCGCTCACACCCACACACAAACGCAAACACAAGCACTCACACATTCCCTTTCCCTTTACCCCTTTCTGCTGTGAACAGTACAACAGGGAAAGAGGGGAGCCTCAGTGGTTGGCCACATACGAGCCACCACCAACTCGTTAGTGCGCTTCGTCTCTCTGACTCTTTTGCGGATGCAAGCTAGCATGCTTCTCCCGACATGATGCTCCTACTGCCACCTGCTTCCCCTTCGCTGCTTGGCCGCCCTGTTGCGTTCTCGCTAATGCCGGGGTTTCCCTCTCCCGTAAAGAGAGAGAGAGAGGACCTACTCCTTTCAAGTCTGATACTGTTCCGCCTTCTGTTCATATGCGACTGTATCTTTCTTTCTCTCTGGCCTAGGAATTTCTCTTCCTTCGCGTTTTGCTTAACATGAGATCTATCTAAACATATATATATATATGTTGGGATAACTCTTTGTTTCCGATTGAATCGCACTTTTCAGCTTGTCTCACTGTAGGGTTTCGTCTTCACTGCCGTTAACTACTTACATTCTCTCGTTCACTTACTGGAGGGAATACAAAGCAGAAGAGAAAGCGTTGCGACACAGAGGAGAGACAGCCGTTGACCGCTCTCCGAGCATCCACTTCAGACGCCCTTCCGTTGGTTCGGCAGCCGCCAAACGTCTCCCTCCCCACAACTTGACGTGCATATCCCCCGCTATCGAAAAATTGCCTTTTATCTTCCCGATCCACAACGTAAAGGAGAGGAGGCACTTCAACTTTCTGGGCAAGAGCGGGCCGACTATTTCCTGTAATTCCCACGAGCACACTGACCTCATTCCTCTGCTGGGCAGAAGCGAGGTGAGGCGCGTGTATTGGGAGGGATGATGTGCTCGCGGTATTATTCAAACTCTGTTGTATTGTAGGGCAGATTGCCGTGCTTCTCGGGGCCATCCTCTTCTCTTTTCGACACTACCCCCGTCGTCGTTGTCGGTGGCGGCAGGGGTATATTTCGCATTCGCGTGCCTTCCGTCTTCCTCATTTTTTTCCCGAAAGAGCATCTCTTCTTGAACTTCTTGCGGCTGTTCCACTAGGTTTATTGCTTCGCTTCTGCCTCCTTTCTTCCTGCTCTTTAGGACCACACTACGGCACAGGCTCACAGCCGGAGACGCGGAGTCTGTAAAACCATAGTTTTCCTCTCGCTACGGGCTGTGTGACCACAGACTGCACCCATGAGTGTAGTCAGCACACCTTCTGCGGTGCCGTCAGCGCCGGCCAAACTGCCGGACACGGACGAGGCGAGGCTACAGTTTTATGCGGAAGTACTGATGGCGAATGTTCCTGCCCTGATTGCCGACCTCAGCTCAGCCAAATACACTTTCCTCAGTTTCTCCGAGAAGTTCCGCAACGAGGTGAAGCAGAAGTCGGCCCTCATCCAATCCATCGGTCGCACCTTCACCAGCCTCCAAAAAACTTCCAAATCTCTGGTGGCTGCCCAAAGTAGTCTTGAGGAATATGAGATGAAATTGATGCGAGCCGCTCCCCCCACGTTCGCGACGAGTGCCGAGGTGCTCTTGGGAGGCGGAGGGGCAAGTGGAGAGATGCTGGGGACGGATCGAAACGGGGGCTCCTCAGCGTCTCCTTCGGCAGGAGCCCCGCACGTTTCTTCTTCGTCTCCCGCCACTACTGGTGCAACCGCCGGGGTCAAGGAGACGACCCTGGATAATGTGCTGATCCTCTCAGATGACGATATACGTCCTGTACGAGCAGCAGAAGAGGCGTATCGCACGGAGTCAAGTGAGTTAGCGAATATTTCGAGATCTTGCGCGGAGATGGAGACGCTATTTCTGCATGCACGAGACCAATGCCGCATGATGACGGAGCACGTGCAAGGTCTCAAGTGGCAATACGAGGAAGTATACCGTGGGTGGAGGGGGGCGGAGCGGGAGCGAGTAGTGACACGCGTCAGACGGGACGAGGTGGAGGAACGCCGGATCATGATGGCGGAGGCCTTTCATGGATTGAAATCTATCAAAGATCTATGTCGTTCCGAAGAGCTCAAGATCATTGAAGGCTCCATCATGAAGGCGCGCGCGGAGGCCGATGCGATTAATGAGGAGCTGCGGCGAAAGCGCACTCGCTATGAAGTCGAACTGGCCACGTACCAGATCGCCTACAAGGAGCAGCAGGCGGAGGCGGAGTCGTTGCGGGAGAAATGCAAGCTGCTTCGCCGCCATCAGGAAGACTTGGAGATACTAGCCAAGAAACAGCAGCTGGAGGAGACGGACCGAAACAGTCTCCGAAAGCTGATGAAGGAAGCCTTGACTCTGACGCCTTCAAAGTTCAGAAGGGCAGAGGAGCGAACCCTCACATCGGAGCAGCAGAAGCAGGTACAGGAGGATAGCCCGCTCGTCGCATTGTTGGCTGGCCGCATCTCGGTACTGAAGGAGCAGCGAACCACCATAGGTGGGCTTTTGGTGAGTGCGCACGGAGTAGGTAAGAGCGAAGACGTTAGTTCCACGATAGATGCTATTCAAAAGCTTCTCGAACCAGAAATACAGCTGGACGAGGAGGCCCTGTTTGGAAAATAGTGCTTGACACCACCATTTGTACCAGACTTTGCTTCCCTTTTCGTCTCTGTATCGGTATTATGGTTGAGAAAATAGGACTTTGTTGGTGAAGGGGGGTTGTCTCGTTGCTGTTGCGCTTTCTTCTGATTTTCTAGTGTTTTCGTGTTTCTTTCAGCTCTCTCTTTTCTCTTTCTTCTGCATTTCCCTTGCACTTTTAAGGTGGCACTCTTGCAGTTCCTCTTCTTTCGAAAAAAAAAGCAGCAGGTCTCTCGCGATCTTCCCCTGGTTTCGAGGTTGTCTCGTGGAATCTAGATGGGGCTTACTCTCCAATTGCGTGAACATAAAGGAAGAAGAGTTTAGCGCGACGCACATCGGTAGTTACTCTCACACGCGCTCACAGACACGCATGCACGTATGATGCTCGCTGGGGTCTCCCATCCATGCGGCACCCGTCATCCCATTCGTTTCTTCCCCCTTTGCGCTCTGAAGAAGAAAAAGTAAGCAGAGGGAGGGAGGTGTCTGCCTTTTTTCCTTGAGCTCTGCTTCTCCCTTTCTGCGTGCTCCTTCAACAACACGCTCTTCTGCCCCCCCCCCCCTCCCCCCCGCCCCTGCCTATTCAAAACCCCTGCAGCCGAACACTTTTTGTTCACTCGAGGGACTTCCGCTGACCCTTTTCACCCCTTCCTACGCTCATGTTCTCGATATCTGAAAATGGAGCGACGGAAAAGGGGGAAGAGAAAAAAAAGAAAAAACGGATGGATGCGCTCAGGGCTGCAGCTGGTGATGGGGTATGATACAGAGGGTAAGGTGACGCCATGGGTTTAGAATTGCATGCGCTCGTGGTTGGACACGCGAGCGCCGGAGGGAATCGGATTAAGGCCGCTGAAGAGGGGAGAACGGGAAAAAAATGGGGGGAGGGGAAAAAATGTGATGCTGCTCTTTTTTTCCTCGAAGGAATGTTGACGGCTGCATTGTATTACTTTAGTCAGTCGACATGCTCTGGTATACTCATGCGATGCAGCTCTCTCTCTCTCTCTCTATAGCTGCACCCGTGGATTGGGCTCCTGCATGGGGGTGGGGGCGGCGGTGGAAAACGAGGCGCGTGAATTTTCCTCTTTGACGTACGATGCAGCCCTTCGGCGGTGTGGCAGGGCGGCGCGTCTCGTTTCGCAGAGATTCGCATGGGAAGCGTAACCGCTCACTGCCGTGGCACCGCCTTTTCGGCCTGTTTCCTCACCACGCCGCTCTCTCGATCCTGTTGGTGCATTCGATGTGCGGCTCATGACTCGTGTGGGTCAGAAAGATATATCCTCCCTTCTCACGGCCACTTCGGACCTTGCACTTCACGCACACTGGTACCCTTGTTCGCTTCCATGCCTCAACGTTTTCGCCACCACGCAAACACCACTCGGATACGCACGGGCACGTCCATATCGTCCTCTCTCTCGTTGTCCGGGCGGTACCCATCAGCGATATTCCACAGCCTCTCCATCACTACTCCCCTTTTTTGGTTTATCCGTGGGTGCTAACTGGTCGCCTTGCTTTCTTTCTCCCGCCGACGCAGGTCCCCCCTAAAGTGCTCCACGTTGTCTCTGCACCGAATGCCGCCGACGCTGTGATTGATGAAATTATAGGCAAAGCTACGCGCCGCTCTGACCAAGAGAGCATATCATCGACCAGACGAGATCGAAAACGCAAACAGTACCTGTGTCGCTTCTACACAGTCATCAGCTAACGATTCTTCGTGCCACACAAGCATCCTATGCGTCTGCTTCCTTCGGAACCTCGCTTCGATCCCTCCCTCCTCCTAGTAGGAGCGAAATAAAGAACAAGGAATGTACCTTCCCCGCTGGTTAGGTCTTCCATCCGATTCGGGCATTTCGTTTGCCTGTCATCGTTTCTCTCACCTACATAGGCGCGGCCTGAGAAGAGGACGGCTAAGGGGAAGGCAGGAAGTTTATTGTTCCCCTCCCCGTCCCTCCATCCCTCCACTTGTGTTGGCATCATCGTTGCGCTCCTGTCGGCGCTGCCGACGATTCGTCTGATTTCCGCACCATCGCGGCTTGACTTATTTTTATGTCTTGATTTCATTTCCAAAATTTCTTTATCACATCGTAGTGGAGAGGGTGGGAAGAGGAAAGTGAGGGCTGGGTGGGCGATCGCATCAGCTTTTTGGTCTCTTGGCTTCTCTTCACGTGTCTCCCCTCTTCCTCCACCCTCCGCCCTCTTCACCCTCGTGTTCCACCTGCCTCCTTGTTCGGGGGTGGAGAGGGCTTGAGGTTGCATCTTCTTTGGTGCTTTCTTGCAAATTTTATGTGATGTTTGGTGATTCTGCAAACGACCACCTCGGCCACCTCTCGCCCCTTATCTTTTCCTTCGCCATCTTGAGGGAAGGTGAGGAATTAAAAGCGCGGGTGCATGAGTAAAGACCCGGTCTGTTTAACTGCGCGCTGAGAAAAAATCTCGGGGAAGGTTTTGCCGGTGGAAGGGTGGATGAGGAAGAAGAATACGCAAGGGGAATCGAGGTTGTTGGATTGGCTTTGTTTCTTCTCCTTTCTGTGTCCTTCGTCCTTCCGTCATGTGTACGTGCACGTGCTTGGATGTGGGTTGTATGGTGTTTTCGATATTTGTGGCATGTGAGCTGCGGGGCCAAAAATGGAATTTCGCGATGCCTTTTAATCCCCAGAGAGATGCTCTGCAAGACGTGTGGCATGGGGCAGCGGCGTGGCGGAATCAGATCGCCAGGGCACTTGGCCTGAGTCCTGCTCCCTCCTTCTCGGTAGCCTTTGTTTACGGAGATGGGGATGGTCGCTGGGTGCCCCTGGTGACCCGAAGGCAACTTCTACCGTGCTGCCAGCTCTACTTCGTTTCGGATACCGAAGACGACACGGCGGAGACCGTCAGTTGCATCCCCGACCCCGTCGATGCGGCACAGTTGCTGGCTTCCGTCCAAGCAACCACTTCACGCGGAGGAAGGATCGATAGCGGTGCGCAGACCTCATTATCCTTCGCGGCGGCCCGGGTACCACCCCTTGCGTTGCTGTCTACGTCGGTATCGCTCGTCACCCCCGTGTGTCGGCACTATTTTGAGGGTGCTGCATCCTCATGGGCCGGCAGCTCCTCCAGCCGGTTTGGTCTTACTCTTTCGCGACGTGACGACGTCGACGAACGAGTTCGGAATTCAGGCCGGTCAGCAGCCGGGAGAGAGGCAGCCTTCGCGTATGCCATGAATTCTGAAGGTGTCGCCACGGCAGCCTCTTCTGCACGCTCGCATCGTTTTCGGGCCCCGTTGTATTCACCGGCGGCAGGGGTGCTACCAGCGGTGTCGAAAGCCTCCGATGGAGGGCTCACCTCAGACCCGTGTCAAGGTACGTGCCACCCTACCCCGCCTGCGCTGCCTCCATCTTTGGTCAAGCCTGAAACGGAGAGAGACCCGTGCTGGTTTCGCCACGGTTATCGCTCGGTGAGCTCGGCGCCGCTTCGCCGACCGGGAGGACACCGTTCTCCCCTCCCCCGTAGGAGTTCTTCTTCCATTTTTAGCCGTCAGGACTCCGAAGAAACGGCTTCCCAGCACATTATACGGTCTCTGGACGCTTCCGACGTGGCAAGGTGGCGCCCGCGCCACACGGATACATCATTGGCTCTCCAAGACGTCCAGGGCTATGGCGGCTCTAGTATTCTTCGCGAGGAGCGGGAACGGGTGGCGACGCGGATGCGGATGGGCATGGAGGAGCTCCGCGGCAGTTTGCGGGAGGAGAGCGACCGGCTCCGTCGAACTTTAACTTCTCTGCGATGAGCCGCGAAAGAAGCGCCTGATGGGCAGCCAAGCTGCTATGTAGTCGAAATTGTTGTGTGCGTGTGTATGTGTAGCGGGTTGCGTTGGTATATATATATATATATAGATTCGTCCACAGGATGCCTACACCACGGATGGGGGAGGGGTGAAGGCTCTGCTGCGATGCGATCGAAATTTCTCTTTTCCTTTTTAAGAAGTGTATTTGTATTTATTCTGCTTCTCTCTTTTCTTTCTGCTGATTCGCTCCGCTTGCTGGGGTTTTCATTTTCATTCGCCCCCTCTATTTCCCTGGATTTTGCTTTAGGAACTCCGTTGGGGGACCGTATGATGTTTTCCCTTGGGGGAGGGGGGGGAGAGTTGTGAGGGGGGCGCGTGAGGGTTTTGTGGATGTTTGCGGGGCACCTTCTAGGTGGTGCACAGCCCTCTCACATTCTTTCTGTCACACGAATATACAGATGCTTGTGCCATGCGAGCAAGAGTCTGCGCGGTGTGTCCGTTCGGTGTGCATGGACTTCTCATCGGGAAGTCGAGAAGATCTTTGCCCAGTCACGAGCCCCCCTTCCCCCCCCCCCACCCACACACCACCACCACACCCGCGGAGACCGTGTCCACATCAAGCGACAGTGATACTCTTTCCGGGGGAGCCATCTTGAGGAAAAGGGCAATCAGGTGCGTGCATGTGTACACCCACATCCCCACAACTGCACTTTACATACGTCAACGATATACGCAAAAATATGGAAGGTGACACGGTTCGCTCGGTTGCACGTGAAGTCACGGAAAAGCCGGGGATGGGGAGGGAGGAAGAGGTGAGAGAAGCTCATATACCTGCGTCCGCCGTATTCCACTCAGAGCCCCTGACTGTGCGCATACTTATCCGGATGCTGTTAGGTGGACGACTATACGTGCCTGTATTGCAGCGGGTTCGCAGACCATTTGGATCGTCTATCCAGCACCGCTGGAGGTAAGAAAGAAACCTCTCCTCTTCAGTTTTTTACCCTCTTCTCTCCCACCAACCATCTCGGGAACTTTTCTCCACCTTTACGGCTGTGACCGACAGTGGCGACACCGTCTCTCTCCTTTACACCTAAATACATACATGTATATATATATCAAAGGCCAAAAGTACCGCAATAACCCACAAACTTAGAGCCAGGAGGAGATAACCAATGACTGGAGATCTGAAGGAGGCGTGTAAGCGCATTCTGGAGCGCCTGCAGCGGCAAGATGTTGAGGAATACGGCTGCGTTCTGTGCTCGCAGCATGTGCGCGGTCAGGATGCTCTCATGCAGCACCTCATTACGGAGCATGAGGTGCACTGCCTCCATTTCGATAACGTCATCGACCTACCCAGGTTCCTGAAGCGCCTGACAGAGTTGCTGCACCAGAAGAAAGCTTCGCCAACACACTGGGTGTGCCCCGTCTGTAGCTACAACACCGAATCTCGGGACGTGGATGCGCTCCAGCGGCACATCTCCAGTGAGGGACATCAGCACTGGAATGCGCAGACGATCCCCAGCTTAGCTCCCGAATGTGTATCCGCCCTGCCGCCCGGCGCTTTGGGTGCGGGTGCTGTGGATGGCAACACCGCTTCAGCAGTGGCAGCTGACGTAGAAGCAGCCGAAGACGGTAACAGCTCCGAGTGGAGCGAATCCGGGGATGAGGAGGTCGACGAGGATGAGGATTGGAATTTGTCGTGCGTCTGTCTGTACTGTGAGTACTGTGGGGAGGACGTACTGGAGCATCTCAAGTCGGCTCACGCGTTCGATTTTCGTTCGCGGGTGCGGCAACATCAAGATATCAAGGACGTCTACGACCTCGTGCGGGTGGTGAACCTGGTGCGGCGCGCTGTAGGTAGCGATCGCTGCCCGTACGGAGAGGACTGCGTGGTGGATGGAAAAGCAAACGACCATGCTTTTCTCGAAGAGCACCTGCACGCCAACGCCAATCATCGGCTCCCCCAGCACGTGAGCCGAAGCAGCGATACGGATTTGATTCCCGTGCTGCCCGGGGATGCGTTTCTCTCGATGGTGGTCACGAGTGGGGAAGGCTTTATGCAGATGGAGGAGGAGGATCCTGACTTTCCTATGGTTCCTACGGTGCAAGAGCTGGTCACCGTGGCTGCCTCGCGTGCGAATCACCGAACTGCATGAAAAAGGATCGAGGCGGACAAGAGAAAGTCAAAGAGTGAGGAATAGGCATAGGGATTAGAAGCCGGCGGCCGTTCTCTCTTCCAAAGGTGAATTTCTTCGTGCCTTTTCCCTTTCTGTTTTTTTTTTTTGATTTGGTTCGTCTTCGCTTGTCACTCTTCTGCGCTAATCGGCGTAGGTGCTTGCGCGTCTCCGCGCTGTTTCTTATAGTTACATCCTGTGTGCGTGTGTAGGCGTGGGTGTTAAGGTTTCGGTTAAGCATATCCATTATGTCGTCTCTCTCTCTCTCTCTTTGGTTAACGCTTAAGGGCGAAGCTTTTTTTTTCTTCCAACGGTGGGAGGCCCTCGTAGGAGAGGAAAAGGAGGTGTGTGTGTGTGTGGAGGATACCTCAACGCAGCCGAGTCTTCCATCAAGGTGACAACGCTTTTGGGTGAGGGAAGGAAAGAGAGGAGAATAGGAGAGGAAGAACGTGAATGGTAGGAAGCGTCTTGTTTCATGTTCGCTTGGTCGACCTAGGCGGAGACCGTGCGACACTGTTAAAAGATTCCCATTCCCTACATAAAATCATCCCTCTCCCCCTCCCCCCCACTCCGCACACGCAGATACATGACATACAGATATATGCTTACTCTTCGCAACGCTGGGATACCACCGCTGAATTGTTTTTGGAATTTCTCTCGTTTTCTCTCTTCTGCTTTTCGTCCTCTTTGCGGCTTACGCTTCTGCATCTTTCACATTCGCCCATTGCCGCGAAGACGCGTTGTGTTCCTGCGCATCCTCTCTGACGTCAGAGACAGCGCACAATATATATTCAGATATTTCTCCCTTGACAACAAGCAACAGAACATATATCACCCTCTCTTCTGTGTGTTTCTATTGAATATAAAAGTTTCCGGCGCTCCGTCCCATCCTCTATTTCTTTCTCTCTCTCTCACTCACTCTTCTTCGTCCAACGAGAAGAAAGGTGAACAAGGGAAAAAGAGAAGTAAGAAATGTTTCTGTGGAAAGGAGAGTGAGGAGAGTGAGGCAGATGGTATTTCATCACGGCTACACCCTCTTTCTTTTTTGTTTTGTTCTTCTGCAGTTGTTCTTTGAAGCTGCTTGCCGTTCTTGCGCTATCGATGCGTGTCTCTCTCGCTCGCTCGCGTTCCGTACTGCTAGCTCAGCGACGTTCGCTGATGCATGTGTTGAGGCCGCCGTGCGTAAAAGAGGGAAAGAAAAGCCCTTGTGAGCCGCAAGACCAACCCTACACGGGAATATATATTAATATCTTTGGCCAGCCTGTCTGTAGTGGGAGGGAAAAGCAGAAGAGGGTAAGGCGAAAGCATCTCCCCTCGTCCTTGCGCATTTGGTTCGCATGCTTGTGGTGAGGCGGCTCACTGCCCCCCCTCTCTTCTCTCGACGTCACCTGCGGGCTTCTCTATAGCGCACTGCCGGTAGCCTGACACGGAGAGATGCCGCCTCGATGCAGGGAGCACGGTAGTCCGCTGCGGTGGACACCTCGTCTCCGTCGCCTACTTTCGATCCGACAACATGAACCACCTCCTCCACCCCATGCCCCTGCGTTGAGTTCTCTCTTCTCAAACGTCGCACTACGCTCGCTATGGCGCCCGGCTTTGTCAAGGCCCCTCTTTGCGGTTCGGCTTCTGCGTCAAAGTCCTCTGCAGCCCAACTGTGTTGCGTGGGCACCGCGGTCCTTTATGCGAGAGGAGAAGAGCGCCACCGGCGTATCGGGCTCCAACGCTTGTGGCGACCCCACAGATACCTTCTCCTCGTTGTTGGCCTTTGAGACATGCTCCCCACCCTCCGACTATGACCCTGCGGAGGCACCAGAGAGGCGTCTAAGCTTTCTTTTGAATGCCGCTTTCCTCCATGAAACAAGCCTCTTCTTCTTCTTGATGGGCCATCCTCTGCCGTCCAGCCGGCTATCGCAACTTCGACCTAGCTCGGCCCGTTTGCCTTTCGCGAGTGGCAGCGGCCACGCCAACACCCACGAAGATGCAGAAGCGCCATCGTCACTACATCATTTCCTTTTTCGTAATGGCCAGTGGAACACCGTTGCGGTACCGTCGGTCACGTCCACCTGGTTGGATGCCGCTACACCGGCCATCGACGTGCAACTGGAGTTTGGACGGACACCAGACCTCCGCAGGGGGGGCGTCGAGGACGATGGGGAACAAGCGGACCGGTTCGCTGCACCGGGAAGGGCCTCGCCCTGCCTGCCGAGTGGCGATTATCTGGAGAATTTAATTTGTCCCACCTACGCGGCGAGCGCAGCGCGGCCGGAGCTCACCACCGATAACGTCTGGATCGACGCTGCCTGTGTTTGGGAGCACTCCTTGCAGTACTACGCAGATGCCTTTTGGGTTCCGTACAGCCAGTCACTTTCGTTCGCCTCGTGGCACGCCGCGTCGATCTCCCACACGCTGGAAGGCCGTGAGAGCGTCGGCGTGTCGGAGGGCGAGGCCGCCGATGAGGAGAGTGGAGGGGCTCTCTACGTGTGCTGTCCGTGAAGGAGAAATAACATTTTCATTCTATGTAGTGGGTGAGTGTGGGGGGACGTACTTCTTCTTAAGCCGTGCCATTGCACCTTTTTGCTCTGCTCTTCGCCTCCTCTTGTGGGATAGTGCTGCTATTCCTTTACCGGTACTTCACGGGTCGCTCTCCGCTAAAACACCGCTGCTCTCCTCCCCCGCCCCCCCCCCCTCTCACTCACAAAACGTCGGAAAGAAATGTAATTTCTATCCGAGAGAACTTATTACCGAAACCGTGCAGCAGATCCATCAGTGGTTTCGAGGTTTTGCTTTCTTCACCAAACGGTGGGTCCTCTTCATGGAGAGTGGGGGGAGAGGGGGAGATGGACTTTCATTGCAGAGTCTCACCCTGCAGGGCCCCTCTTCACAGCCCTACCCGGTGTTTCTCCCCCTCTTTATTTTTCTCACTCCCCAACGTATCTTTCCTCTGCCTGTTTGGAGGAGAGGAAGAGTGGAAGGTGGAGGGAGAAGGAAAAGGAACGGGTCTGCTCGTCGTTTGATGTTTAGAATGCTCCTTCTTTGTGCATGATGCTTTTCCTTTGCGCTTTCACTTACTCGCATCTCTCTTTCGCTTTCCATCTTTGCTTTACAACGATATCGGCGAGATGCTCATAGTGTATGCTCTCGAAAAGCAAGGGAATCTCCGTCTCTCGATTCCTTTCCTTCTCTAGAGAGAGATCGATCACGCTCATATGAATTGTACGTATATGTATATATATACATATACATATACGTACATGTAGAGAAGAAAAGGAGAGGACGGCGCGTCACATTCGGGAAAAGCTACACATCAACATCTTCACATTTTAATAAATCAGAGATACAGTTCTCCTACTTTTTATATCTTTCCTTACCGGACCGAGGTATTTCCCTCAGTTTCTCGCCTTCACCACAAACTGCCGGAGCAAATCGGACACGATTACATCGACCGTTGATAGATTTCTTTCGGTGGTTTCGAAGAGGTTCAGAGGGTTAGAATAGAGTAGTCCGGTGAATGCGTCTTCGGTCTTCCCATCCAACTCTTTTCTTCGCTTCTTGCCTGCCCCTATCGCTCACTTGACGCTCTTCCACTCTCTCTTTACTGTGAACGATTGGAAACACAACTACTGTGATGGTGTGACAAAGAAAAGAGAGAGAATAGGTTCCAGGATCGACCGTTGCCTGAACTTTTGCAATATATATATATATACATTTCCGTCCTTTCACTCCTCATTTCTACGCACCTTCAAGGTCTGCCCCTTCTCGCTAACTCATATCCTGCCTCTACTTTGCCAGCCCATTTGCTCCTCCATACTTCGTGCTTCCCCTTTCCCTGTCTTACCTTCGCGGCTCGGTTCTCGTGAATTGACAAACTGCCCCGGTAATTTTTGTGCTCTGCTGCGGTGGAATTGGAAGGCGTGGCAGCGAGGGAGAGAGAGCGAGAGAGGAGACCCAACCGTGTGGACAATGCTAAGCCCCTACACGATCGATGTCGGCCCTTCTCAGGCAGATGGCAGACGTGCGGTGATGGTTCACTGCCACGAGCGCCCGTGCTTTAGCACGACACATCGAGGTATCACGCGAGTGTGTATCGCGAGGTGGCCCAGGAGGTCGCAGCCTACCGAAACGGCCGAGCTCAGCGACTTGGAAGGGAACGAGGCACTCCGGGCACGGCGCACGGAAGAGGCGTATCAGGCGGTGCTCGAGTATGGCGATCCGCACGGACCTTCTTCACCTCCGCCTCCCGCAGACCTCGACCGCGCAGAGAGAGAGGCGTGTCTCTGTGATGGCGGAAGCGTTGTGGGAGACAAGGAACTGCACTTGTGTGTGTTTCACCGAGAGGAACTGGCAGATCAGTATGGGCGGTATACTTTCGTGCATCCCCACACAATATGCACTGCATATTCTTTGGCGGACTCTACTGCGTTAGAGCTAGTACTCCACAACATCACACCAACTGACATCTCCGCTGCCTCGGAAGGGGTGTTCGTCCGGGGCAATCGTCAGAGCACCAAGAGTATGCGTGATGGTGGTCCACTGGAGCATGAAGGGGTGCCGTACAAGCCTGCGGCAGATCTCTGGTGGATGGCAGGCCCTCTCTCCTTGAAGCCTGTGTACGTTGCCCAACCCTCTTGTACTCCGCTCAGAGGAGCCTCAGCGAACGTGCCTCCTATGACAGGGAGTGTGATCAGACGGCCCAGTGGAGATGGTGGTGACAGGGTCGAGCCGCCGGCACCCTCGCCATGGAATGACGATGGCGCTGCAGCTCCGAAAGCTCTCTCGCGAGTGATGTCCCCGGTTTCCTTCGAAGCGTCCGATGCGCGGCATCACCACGATGGGGAGGAGTCTGGAAGACTGCCAAGTGGGCCCCGCCAGGGTCGCACAGCTAAGGACCAGTTTGAGTTTCCTCTTTCGCGTTCGGCGAGCCCCACGATGGGCAGTCCAGTCCTGCGCACCAAGGTAGGCCTGGAGAGCAAAGCTTCACCGAGCAGTTCTTCCTTAACCCCCCCCAGCGGTGCAGCAACTCCCTTTTCCTCTCGCACTTCATATGTCACGGTGGAATCCACGGTGCTGACCCAAATCTCTTTGTTCCATCCGAATAGCGGCGGCCGTCGACAGGCGAGCTCACTGGCTGTGGTACGCTGCGGAAAAGAGGAGCTGGGCCTTGCTGTCACTACACCTCTTTACGATCTGGACTGTGTGTTGTGGCAATGGTGGCCCCACCGAGTGCGACTACCGCGGCTGGCCAGCAGGAACGCCGCCCTCTCTGTAGTGGCTTCTGCGCACGAAAGCCTGCGCCAGTACATTGTGTTCGTGTACGACTCCAATCTAGGATGTGTGTGGGTGCTGCGTACACCTGAAGTGCATACTGGCGCCGGAGCCTTTGATATGTTGTTCACACTGGGGTGCAGTGACTTACCCTTCATATTTCCCTGTCTCCGAGTATGCCACCCGGCACCGATTGCTGTGTGCAACTATCCACGTCCCAATTGCATCTCAGTCTATGACGTGTACTCGCTGCTGCAGTCCCCATCACCAGCGACGGTTGCGATGGAGCTCGATTTAGAAGTTTACCAGGCTCAGCACCCTCTGCTCTTCGGACAGGTCCGCACGACTGGCGGCGACAGCTTTCATCTTCCCCACGTGACCGCTGCGGCGCCCGCAGCAGCGCCTACACCTATCACTGTTTCTAAAGGCCTTCCAGAGTATTCTGTCGAAGAAGCTGCTCGAGGTAAGGCACCTCTGTATGTCGACAAGACTGCTGAAGGATGTTGTATCGCCTCATCGTGGGCGTCTGATGTGGCCAACGGAGTGGCACACCCAATTCGCAGCATTGCGTATCATTATGATGACCGGCTAGTGTTCCAGTATGAGTGGCCTAGCGGGACAGCGGAGGCCAGTGGAGGGGCCGAGGATGCCCACCGTTTGAGCGCGTGGTGTGGCCGTCGAAACCCGAGAGGGGAGGATAGGGATGGTGGCGAGCAGGATCTTAGCCGGCGTCGTCGGCGTTGTGAGGGAACGGTGTCATACACTCTGAGCTGTATTGGTGTTCTTGCAGACGAGCATCCTTTGCTGAACTTCACTCTACAAGCCCTGAGCGCTGTTCTTGGTCCGCATTGCATCGCTTTCCTGGAATACGCCCTATTTGAAGATCGGTGGAGACGCAGCTGTGATGCCAGCTCTGCCAGAGCGGTGGATTCGTGGCAGGCGTGCGTGAAACTCTTGCGTCACGCCTTTGGAAGTCGCCCGAGTGATTTGAATGCCGAGGTGGATTCTGCTTCAGAGCTTGCGCGTGCTTCTCACTTGAATGGAACCTCTGAAGCTGTCGACAAGGCGCTGTTCACTGCGCCACAAAACGTGGCGATGACACGCAATGGAGAGGACGTCCTGTTTGTCGATCCATGTACGATCACGCTGCAGCAAGTGCACCGTGCTCTTCTCCCCAACGCACTGGAGCGTAGACGACCCTATCTTTATAACCCCCCTTCCGAATCTGAGGCTTACCCAGACGAAAATCACACACACGCTCGTGGTCGCCCTCTCGTGTGGACCTCGCGGGAATGCGGGTTGGCTCTCGTCGCTCTTCATCTGTTGTTTGAGTCCTGCCGTGCACAAGAGTCCCTCTGGGCCCTGCTCCCCGATCTGGCGGAGCTGAACGGTGATCTGAGCATCATGATGGGGTGGCCGGCGTATGTTGAGTTCTATGCGGCGATCGGTAGCGCGGCGACCGGAATGATCCGTTCGGTGTCACCCTCTTTTCCTTCTTCCGCTCCTACGAAAGGCAGCTTCGCGGCGTGTCTGCCGGTGGAAGTTCTGCGGCAACGTTTCGATTGCTTGGAGATGAGTAAAAGTGGTGCAGATTCTTGGTTCGATGCCTCTGGAGATCCTCTTGCAGCGACCTCTCCCTCGTCTGAGGCCGAGTTCGTCTGCGGTGTCGCTCCGAGTCTCTTCTACACACTCTTCGCCCTTTCGATCCAGAACACAACCTCACCATCCACGATCTCGAAAGAAGCTGCTGTTGTGGGTGGTGCCCACTATGGCACATGGCCCCTTCTGAGAGACCTGCCTGATGCGCATCCGATTTCCATCGCCAACCGCATCGTTCGTCTTTATCAGAGCATCTTTTGCTCCGCGCCGCCTCCAGCGGTGGTAAGGCCCCACGGCACGCGAGTCGACCTTTCCGAAGCATCGCCGGTGGATACACCGTGGTGGGAACGGATCTGCAATGAGCTGCTTCGGCAACGCATCTCCGCCGATGTGGTGCTTGAGTCTCTGAGCATTGCTGTGGCGTACCCACTTTTGGAGGCGATCACCAAAGGCCGCGCGTGGGCGGAGCCGACGTGGCCCCAGCCTCTCTTAGAGTTGGTGGGGCGGCGTGACCGATATGCACCGACAAGCTCTGCTGCATTAGCGCGAAGTAAAGGACAACAGGTGGTGGAGACGGCAGAGGAGAATGCGGTAGCCCGTCAGTTTCGCGTCGCCCTAGCGGACGACGACGGCGTGTCAGTGCGGCCGGACTTTCGTTTGACGTGGCGAGACTCTCGCCTGGACGTGGCACAAAACCTCTTCAACACCGTAGCGCCAATTCCGCTTTCCGGGTTCGAGGATCGGCCGGAGGAGCTGACGGGCGCGCTGGAGTTGTTGTCTTCCCGTGTGCGTGCGTTGCCTCTGGGTCGAGGCCTACTCACCATGTGCACGCAAAGCTTCAAGGTTCAAGATAGCATTCCGATTCCCCCGCTCAACTTAAACGGGTGCACGAGCGATGGCATACACATCGCGCATAAGGCGAGCGAAGATTTGATGTGGCCTCTCTTTCACAACGGGTGTGCGGCGGGCCTGCGGTTTCTCCCGCTGCCCCCCTTCTATGCCACCGGCGCCAGGGAAGCGTTCGGTACTTTGTCCTCCCGTGTGGGGTCGGGTGCGGGTCCGAGCGGGTCGTCCGTGATGGTGGAAGGTCCCGCAGCACAGAGTATCACCAAACAGTGGGTGATGTACCAAACGAAAAACATTGGCAACGCAGCGTCGCGTGCGGGACTGCTACTCGCCACCGGTATTCTCGGCCATCTCACCGTGCTGCAGCGCACGGATATTTTCTACCTCCTTATTTCACGCCAGGAGCAATACGTGTGGCGGGAGGCGACAACCATGGCGGTGATGCTAGGCCTCAGCTGCAGTTTCTGCGGCACCAGCAACGAAGCAGTGTTTCGTTGCCTCTCTGTCCATGTACAGTCGCTGAACCCTAGCGCGGAAGATATCGAGGTCTCTCTTGATGTGCAAACTGCTGCGCTAGTGTCGATGGGCCTTCTATGCCAACAGTCCCCTTCCAACTCGTTTCTTGTGGAGGTTCTACTCGTCGAGCTTTCTCGAATGCCCACTGACGAGCACTGCTCAAAGCGGGAGGGCTACGTTCTCGGTGCGGGACTTGGCCTGGGACTGCTGCTACTGGGTACAGGCCACACGCATGGTGTGGCGCACGTGGAGGATCGACTGCTGAGCATTATGTCTGGCGCGCCTCGCAGCTCAGCCGTATCGACGCGGGAGGGCGTCGAGTTCTTTGCGGAGACGATGAGCGGTGGGGAGGCAGGCCATTTCCTAGCCCGTGCGTTGCTCGCCCAAGAGGAGCGCGACGCCACCTACAACGTTTGTGCGAGCGTGTACGAAGGTAGTTGTTATAATGTGTTCGTCTCGGGGCCTGCCGCGGTGATGGCACTAGGCTTGACGTATCTCCAGACCAACGATGCTTCGATGGCTGCTAAGATAGCACCACCGGATCGTCGTGTGGCCATGCAGAAGGTGATGCCCCTCATGGCCTACTTGCGCAGTATGATGGCTTCGCTGATTTGTTGGGACTCCATCGCGGTGCAGCGCCAATGGCTCTACAAACAAGTTCCGTCCTCCCTGCTGGAGATAACCCACACGTCGGTTCAGCGACTCGCTACCCAGCAAGTCAACTACTTGCTCATGAACCTTGGCTTTTGCATAGCAGGCCATTCGATGGCGCTGGGACTGCGGTATGCAGGCACCATGAATGTGGCAGCGCGTGACATCATTTTGGCTGAATTGCACGGTTTCATGTCCAACGAAGTAGGCTCCACCAAGAAAGCTATCCCGACTGTGCAGCGTACAACGGGTGCTTACGAAGCGTGTGTGTTGGCCTGCGCAAGTGCCGTGAGCCTTGTAATGGCTGGGACGGGGGATCTCAAAGTTTTTGCAGCTTTGCAGCACCTGCACCGTCGCCTGAACGTCTCTTACGGCTCTCACATGGCCATTTCAATGAGTATGGGCATGCTTTTTCTCGGGAGTGGTCGGCTTACGCTGGCGAACCACATTTCTGCCGTGGCCGCGCTTCTCATCGCCTTCTACCCTGTCTGGCCTAAGGATGCGGAGGACAACGTGTGCCACCTGCAAGCACTCCGACATCTCTACGGTGTAGCGGTCGTGCCGCGTGTTATGGAGGCGGTCAACGCCGTCAGTCACCAACCCGTCTCCGTCCCGGTGAAAATAATCCTACGCAAGAGCAAGATGAACGATGGAAGAAGCTTGGAGGAGGAGGCGCCGCTCGCTGCCACAACAACTGCATCACCACGGGTGGAAGACGCGGCTGTTATCGTCCAGGCGGTGACACCCTGCCTTTATCCACCTGCGGAGCTGATTGATCGGGTAGAGGTCCGAGGGGCACAGTACTATCCGCTTGTGTTCTCCTCCTTAAGTGCCGAGTTCTCCCAGTCTGCGAATGTCGTGTTTCGGGTAATGCCGAAAGCCGGAGGTGCCTCGGTGACGGTGGGGGCCGGCCTGGGAGATGGGACGGGGTCAGCATCCATGACACCCCTCGAGTCCCGTGTAATGGGCTGGCTGCATCGCCTCTTTTTCCAACGCAACACCACCACCGCGGAGGCACTCACCATAATCGAAAGCATCAAGCTTATGGGCGATGCGCAGAAGCCTCTCCTTGCACGAGTGTCAGCGAATGAGGCACTCTTCACGGGTGACTTTGGGGCAGGTGTTGCGGCCGCTATGACCAAGCGCTATGCGTTTCTACTGCGCCACGGGCCGAGACGAGTAGGGGCGGAAACGGATGGGCCGCATCATCCTCTCTTCCAGCTGATTGTCATGGGAAGTCCGCTTGCGGAGGTGCTGCGGTCTATCGCCGAGCACCCTCACGGTACGGATGTTTTCCCTTTTGACTTCACCTCGTTAGCCGGCACTGTTCCGGATCGAGCCCGAACTGCGGCGGATTCGGCGCAGTCGCCGACCGCATCGCTGGACTTGCAGGGGGTGGCTCAGTGGATGACGGAGGCGTTATACTTCCACGGACTGAAGCAGCGCGAAGTGCATCACCTGCGCATCGAATTCGCAAAGCTGGGCAATGCGGCTGAGGCGTGGGAGCAGGGTGGAGTCCGGCAAGGTGGTCGAAGTAAAAGCCCGTCTTCGCTAAATCGGCTGAAGACGTTGCTGCGCTGGCAAGCAACAACGTTGCTGCCCCTTGCCACGCTGGAGCAGGTGTGGTGCTGTTGTACCGAAGAGTAGTACCGTAAAAGAAAGGGCGATGGAGTGGCAAAGTTCTGGCGTGAAATCATCTCCCTATATGCGCAATTGCCAAGAAGCTTTTGCTTATTGAGGGCGCCGTACAGGCACTTGTTCTAGGCAGCCGCCTCTCGCTTCTATCAAGAGTGCTCCGCAGGGGTGGCATGGCTCGTGGTCTTTCCTCGCAAATGGCTTCTCCTTCCTTCCCCACGTTCAGGCCAACAATGTTTCTTTTCCACTTTTCTGTGTGAGTGCGTGTAACCCGCTCAAATGCTGTTTGGATGAGCGGCTCGCTGTGGCCACTCTGTCCTCGGAAGGGGGAAGAGGGCGGAGCGGTGAGAACGCTCGTCTGCTCACGTGTAGGCCATCATCGGTGGTGCCACAGATCGCACGAACACGTCTTCATTAACCCCCTCCCCCCCGCACCTCCCTCTAGCAAGCGTATTGAGAAGGCAAAAGATGGGTAGTGACGGTTCCTTGGTGTGTACGTGGGTAAGAGCCGTCCCGCCATGATCGCGGCATACTTTTCTTCACGGTTGGCTTTGTTGTCTCCCATTTGTTCCCTACTAAATAAGATGGGACACCACAATCGACACGAACCTTCGTGCATAGAATATATATATATATATATATATACCTTTTTTGCGCACAAAAACTAACACATAGACACTTAGAACGACATAAAAAATGGTAAGTGGATACTCTCTCCTCTCCTCCATATTTCTCCTGTGACGAGAGCACCGCGAAAGTATGGGAGAATAGCTTGGGGAGGGGGGCGGGGGGGCAGAGAACCGAGAAGGAAGAGGAGGGGGAGGGGACGGAGGAGTATCGTACTCCTTTTTCCCGTATTGGGGAGGGAGGCGTCCACAGCTGCGAATAAGAAGGAGAGAGAGCCAGCTGCGCGATGATTACGGCGCTCTCCTGTGGTTTAGCTCCTTCTTCATCTCACCCCCACTTGCACTAAAAAGAAAGGGTATCCTCCCACTGGCATCGGTACCGAGGGGCGGCATGTTGTGGTATTCACCTTTATTTCTCGATGGAGATGGCAGCATCCGCATGTCCAGCGTGGACTTCCATGACATTCCTCGGTTTCGCGCAGGTCTACTCTTTCCTCTTTTTGTATTGGGTTTTCTTTCTCTTCATTTCTTTCTTTCTCTCTCTCTCTCTCTGGCCTCCCACTCGCCACAGCACAGCCATCGGCCCCCGCCGTCCTTACCGCATCGTAAAGAACACAACCGGAGGAAGACGCCCCACTTTTTCCATCGCCTCCCCACTCACACACACACACACAAGAGCGCTATACCCCTTAAGTATTCTTTTTTCTTACTTCGCACCATTCGAGCAGCAGCTACGACCAAAAGAAAAGAGAGAGAGAGAAGCACCAAAGAAAAACAAAAATGGACGAAGATCAGCTCATTATGTTCGATAGCAACGGGGCTATCCGCATGTACGACCCCGAAAAGTTCGATGAGGTTGTGAAGACGATAGACGTGGAGCGGCGATATGTGGAGAAGATGGATGAGTTTTCGTCTTTGGTGCAGCGGACCATGGATATTGTTCGGCGACTGGGCGACGCCATCGAGGCAGAGAAGCTCAAGGCGATTGGATCTCGGAATATCGTCGAGAGTGAGGCGGAAGAGCGGTTCCGCGCGGTGCAGGAGGCTCAGGTGCGGCTTCGGGAAAAGCAGATGGAGCTGGATCGCCACGTAGCGGAGTACGATTCTCTCAAGCGCGTAGAACAAGAGCAACAAACATTTTTTCAACATCTTAGCCAGGCGAAGGAATGAGGAGGTGCACGAACCCTTACGGCCACGAAAACGGTACAGAACATGAAGACTCGCCGACGTAGCAAGGGAGAGTCAAGAACCAGATCCTCCTCCCCTCCCTCTTTTCCCCTTGATCAGCTTATTCTCACTCTTCTTCTCGCAGTTTGACCGGCAGCGATAGATGATGTGGGCAGGATTTTACTGTTTGCTGTTTTGAGGGGTTGACAGAGGCTGCGTATGAACTCAAGGGAATGGAATGGTGGCCCAAACAGTGAACGTTTGTAGTAATGGCCCGCCCCCCTTCGCAAAAATATAGTTTTCGTCTTTGCGTGTTCCCGCGTGTGGGTGCGTATCCTCCTCTTTACGATGTAAGGTAGTCAGTCGGACGCTCTTTTTGGGTTCTTCCCTTCACCCAGCCCTCTCTATGTTTTCATTTCCTTTTTGTTTTGGGCGTGTGGCAGGGATGGTGGGTGGGGAAGTGGAATATAAGTTCGCATCGGTGCAGTTTGTCCTTGTGCAGCGCAACAGTTGACATGGAGAGGAGGAGGAAATGATAAGGCGCACCAACGTGTGTGTTTGGTTTTGAAAAAGTTTAAAGAAGTACTGCAACACCGAGGCAACATCCACCCGAGCTTACACAGGAACCCTCACAGCCATGAAAAATCCGATGTGGTGGTTCCAGAACTTCGTTGTATGTGTGAACCGACGAGAAGGTGCGGCATGCTTGACCGTCTGGCATAGTGTGTGTAGGTAGGTTCTCTGAAGAAATTTCATTTTCGGCTCCCACTTGCTCCGCAGGCGGTTCGTGGGTAATTGGTTGGTCTGAGAAGGAAGACCTGAAAAGAGGAAGAGCAAAAAGAATTGCAGGAGCTCTTTTTTCCCAGGAGGAGGGAGCGACGCGCTCTTGAGTGAGAGAGGAGGAGACTTCGCGGAGAGCGAAGGTAGTATGCTGATGCAGGATCTCTGTTTCTCTCATCATCCTCTCTTTTCTGTGTTTGATATACATGCACACGTTTCCGTGTATGCATACGTATCGATGGCACAACGCTGAAGGAGTCTGCGGTGAAAAGGAGTGATGGAAGAAGTAGCTATAACCTGATGTATTTCGAATGGTAGAGATGGAAGTGGGAGCGGCGGCTCTCACGAAACCTACGGCGAGCGAGTCGACGTGCTCTGCCTTCTCACGTCCATCCCCCTCCCCCCCTTCGCCTTTTTCCCTCATCTATGGATCACATGTGGAAGCAGTTATAAGGTGAGATCTTCGATCCTAGTCTTGCACCTCACTTTGCTTCCGCTTCTCCCTGCTGACCCCCTTCCCTGCGTGTGGTGTGGAGTACTGCGTGTGTGTGTCGGTCTCGCTCTGCAGCGGCTTGAATCCCCCTTCTGCCACTCCTTCCTGCTCTACTTTTTCTTCGTTTCTTTCACATCTCTCTTTCACTTTTTCCTGAAACTTTTCGTCTCGCAAGCTCTGCAGATCCACCCTCGCGATCGCATCCGGAGGTTCAGTTTCTCGGGTGAGGTGGAGAAAGAAGCTCCCACACACAGACACGCACACACTGCAGATTTCACTCGAAGGCAGTATTCACTCGTCGGTTTCAAATCTTAAATCAACACAAAAAAGGCAGGGAGAACAGTATTTTCTTGTGTGTGCGCGTCTCTCGCTGTTGGTAGTAGAGGCAAACTCAAGTTAAGACTCGAGCGGAGCCTTTTTGCGTGCTATCCGGGAAGAAGAGAAGAGGGGGGCGGGGGAAAGGGAGAGAGGCACTGCGTGGGTGTTCAAGGAAGGCTGCAGATAGGAAACACCTCTCGCCGACTGCACTATCTCCGCTTTTTCCCTCATCGAAACTTTCTCACTCTCTCTATTTCAATCTTTCACGCAGTCTCAGTGATCTCGGTTCTGTTTATTTTCTCTCGTTTTCCCCTTTGCCGATCTGCCCTGGTCGACTCTTTTTCCTTGCTGCTTTATTTTGTATGAGTCCTCCCCATTCTTTGTTTCTCCCTCCTCTTCGTCTTTTCACCTGCTGCCCTTTTCCTTTTGGTCTACTTGATAAGGTTCGATAGATATATCTATAAGTATATATATATATGTGTATGTGTGTGCAGATGCAAATCTGAAGTCTGTACACATACCAGAGTTGGTATACATACAGCTTTTTTTTTACATAGTGGTAGTGAAGTGGTGCTGGGGTGGGCGATCGAGGAGTCGTTTTCGGTGTTATTGCGAAGGAAGAGATAAGCATTTCCAAGGCGACGTTTCTTTTGAGTTATCTCCTCCGACTCTCGCTCTCTCTCTGTCTTTTCTTCACTCTGCGCACCTTCACTCTTACCTCTCTTCTTCGGCACGGTTGCTGTGCGAGACACGCACACATACACACACACACACACGCAGGCATTCGCACGAGTGTTGCGAGGGTAGGTTTGACAGCGTCCTTTCTTGTCGTTGACGCCCCTCCTCAATTTGCGTGAAGGAATCAGAATTCGCGGTGTGCTGCGTGATTCACCAGCGGTAGTGGTGCGGTGGGGCTATAGGGTTGTGGCAGCAGTGCTGGTATTGAAGAGCTACAGTTTTGTACAACCGTGTTGGATGTGTGCGACTCTCTGGTACACTTTCGTTTTTTTTCTTTTCGCTGCCCTTTCGACAGCCTCTGTCGGTAGTGGCTTAGAGACCACTTCCGCTGGCGGCTCCTCTGTCCCCTCTGAATGCCCCCCTCCTCTCTCTCATTAACACCTCTGCTAGGGACGACCTTTTTTTTTTTCTATTGCTCTGTCTCGTTTTAGAAACTAACCGCGCAGAGTGTTTAACTCGACTTCGAGGCCTCGGCTCGGATGTAGAGTTATATATATATATATATCTTTTATGTTCTTGGTGAAAGACTCACCCTTCGTTCGTAGAATTGTGAGAGCTCAAATCCGAAAGGAACAGCATGACGGTGCCAACTCTAACCCCCCCTATGGGGCAGCGCAGACCACATACAGTAGGGCCCGTTGCGTCACGGTCACGGTGGTGTGACGAGACGCCGTACGCGTTGCACCACTCCGTTTGCCTGCCACGTTACACCTACGATCCAGCTGAACAGTTAGAGGAATCCATCGAGCAGCAGCTCAATCGTTTCTATCGCGGCCCCGATTTCGATCCTGCAGCGTACAACTCTCCCCCTTTCGCCATGGAGCCGTATGGAAGGATAGTGCACCGAGGCGGGCACCACATTAGCAGAGGCCGCATCCGTCCCAGATCTCGAGAGGTACCCGTTGGATCGCGGCCCTCGGAAGCTCTACGTAAACCTTCTTCCTTCACAATAGCGTATCCCTCACGGCCTCCATCGACGTGTCCACTGCCACTGCCGAGCTGTCAGCGACGTGGAGGGGCGGCGGTGCAAAGTTTTACAGCATCTCCACTTTCGTCCTTCATCGGCGAGAGCCCAGGCTGGTCTCGCAAGCACCGTAAAGAGGAGCTTGTGAAGGGGTGCCTGGAGCCGGTGCAGAATCTCATAGGCTTAGCGGGGTTTCTCGTGCAGCGTCCGCGTCGCCCTCCCCACCCCTCCTCCACATCCCCTCCATCAGTAGATTCAGGCCCAACAAGACCTTTAGCCGCCCACTGCAACGGTGAGGACGGTCCTCAAGGCAGAGAACCGCGCTGCTCCTCCTCGGTGCCGCGATCTTTTCCGACGACACCGCGCCCGCCGCTGCTCCATTCTAACGGGAAAGCAGGCTTCCCTCCACCTCCTAATGAACTGCAGAGAACGGCAGTGCGAGCACGCAACTCGTTTGCGCCGAGCAAGACATGTCGACCTCTTGTTCTCCCGGCTGCAGCGTGGTCGGAGGAGAGATTAGCCTGTTCTTCTGGCATGAACTCAGGCAATTCGCGGAAGTCAGAGGAGGTGTACTTCGATGAGGATGCTCTCATTTGTCACGTTCTTCGCGGGAGTGAGGGCGCGCGACTTCAAACAGATGCCTCGATGCCTCCTCCTGTGGAGAGCATATCCTTCACCTCCGTTGAGCCTCCCTGGGAAACTCGTCTGAACGGTGGCGACGTCTTCCGCGATACGACTTCAGCGGAGGCGGAGAGTCAAACGGTGACAACTGCAGGTGCCTCAGCAGACTTCGTCCCGGTATCCTCACCGAAGATACCTACGATTTTTCCAGAGACCGTATCATCACCTGTACCAGCGGTGACCACAACACGAGTCTCGTGCGACTCACACAGGCTCCGCCAGCGGCGTCATACCATCGACGAGCTGCTACGACTCATTCTGCAGCTTCCAGTGCCGTTACAAGGGACAGACCAAGGTGGGGGACATCCCGGGTATCAGGCAGGAACTCCAATAAAGTTGCCTCCGCAGGGTCCGAGCAAAGGTGCTTTTGTCTGCGGAGCAGTCCCCTCTTCGTACCGTTCTCCTTATACCCCGACGCGTCCTCCTTCGTATGGTGACTGCTCCCGCAGACACGTTGTGCGATCTTCTTTACGTGCTCCGCAAACGGTCTACGACGCCGCCGCACAAGCCGACCGTGCCACTGCAAAGGAAGAGGCACTGGGCGCTGCCAGTTACACCAAACGTCTTCGTGAATTCCGTTGTTATTACTATGGCCCACCGTCACCAGCCTCTGAACCTGCTGTACCAGCGTTGCCTACGGGCTCGCGAATCAGTGCGTGCGCGCCCACTCAACGACAGGGCTGCTCTTCTTTCTCCTCTGACACGGCCCAGCGCTGGCCTCCGCTTACGTTTAGACGGATTTCCTCAGGCATGTCGGATGGGACGAGAACAGGGCTGCTCTCCCGAAGCCCACGAGAGGCTGGTGTTGGTTCGACGGTTGGGTTTTCCACTAAGGGCTGGTCAGATACGGGTGCGGCGCAGCTATGCCGCCGGGGAGCGAACGCCACTGATGTCACACGCCTCGTTGACGAGCACCGCTATGTGATTCAGCTTCTGCGCAACCTACTGCGGTGTCTCCGAGAAGACCGCACCACCGGAGAGGCATCTCTCCGGATCGACGCCGTGGTACCTTCCATTCAGAACATGGAAACTGTGTTGGACACCCTCCAAGCGGACGCGCCCATGGGGGAGGAAACCTATCGAGAAGCACTCTATATGTTGAGAGACACGGCAAACAAGCTGCTGCTCAACACCCCCCTCGTGGCGGAGGGACAACGAGCGAATCCACAGCAGCAGGAACCACACCGACAACCACCAGCCACTTTTGCCGAGCCTCCCTGCAACGCAGATAACCCGTCCGCGCTTGAGCCGCAGGGGGTGGATACAGAAGTGGTGGCGGCTGATGTTGCTCTTACTGTGGGGGACTCGCCTTCTCCTCCAGAGTTCGTGAATATGAACCCGGCACCGTCCCTGGTCGCAGAGACACCCCATCGCTCCTGCTCGCCTGACGCCATTAATCCCGCTATGGAGTCGGAGCTGCAGCGAGAAAGGTGTTCCGCTTCGCCTCTGAGCGCTGATGACCTGCATTGCGACTCAGCCTTACTGGATCCCCCCCATTCCGACCGTCTGGCGATGCTGCACTCCCCGCCATCCACCACAGGTCTCCCTACCTCGATGCCCGCGCTTTCGGACCCTAATAAGATGAAGCGCGCCGGGTGTGATTCCGTGCTGCGTGGGCAGCTGACCTTGCTGGCGGAGCTGCAGGACTCTTTGCGTGTCCGTATCGCGAAGGATGAATGGGAGGACCGGATAGAGTCCAATCTCCGCTGCACAGACGCAATGGAGTTGCTAGCAAGGGGGGAGATCACGAAGACCGAATCGGCCCTGCGTGAGCTTTTCGCTCAAGCGCATGTGTGCTTTTATCAATATTTATCAGCTGCTCACGCGCTCTGGCTGGACTATGGAACAGCGCTGAGCGAATTCTTCCACGCCTCTCGGCAGCTGCTCATTTTCACCTTGCCACTAGCGGGTTGCGAGGCCGCTGCTAGAGAGACGGTTGCGGTTCTACTCGTCCAAGCGTTGGCGGACCTACTCACCCTAGAAGAGAAGAGCCGAGGCTCGCTAAGGTGGACGGAGACACTGGTGCGTCATGAATTGCACGTCAGCATGTGTATATACACCGAGGACTACGCCCGAGACGATATCGATTATGCGGAGCAGGTTGCGCGATCCGCTATGGCGCAGATATTTGCGATGTGTAGTCCACCGACCACATCGAAGGATCCCTCGTACACGCAAGCGGAGCAAATCATGGTCGATGATGCGGGCAAGCGTTCTTCACTACTTCCGCTGACGCAGGCCGAATCGCTTACGGTACTTCTCTCTGAAAGAGGAACTTTTTGCTGTGTGGCAACGCAAGAGGTCTGCTCCCCCACTGCCGACGCAGAATCCGGGCAAGCGGTATCCAACTCCGCTGCGGGGGCTGATGGAACGTGCCCTTCTCCGCGAGTATCGGTGGCATCGTCGCCGAGTCATTTGGTGTGGATAGGTGGTTCTAGCGAAACGGTAGTGGCGTTGTCCGGTGCTTCCTCTGCAGAGGGGGGAACTGCACAAGTAGTCAATCCCTCGTCATCGGCTTTGAAGTCCTCGAAAACGGCTTTGGATGCGGAAGTTGTCGAGCCGAACGAGAAAATCTCCAGATTCGAACAGGAAGTCATCGCGAACGTCGCAAGCGGGGATGTAAACGAGGAGAGTCTCACAGGCCTGCAAACTCTTCAACACGAAGGTCTGCGAGAGCTAGGCACATCTCCTTATATCCATTGCGCCACCCCCTGCTCAGATGATCCCACAACCACGGCGGCTACTAGTGGAATCCCCGTTCTCATCGGGGCATCAGCGTCAGGCGCTTGCTTGCACACCACAAACGTTGACGCGTTGTCCTCACATCAGACCCAGACGTCGGAAAGTGGCAGTGGGAAAGATATGGACGAGAGGAATCTTTGTGCGGCTGAAGAAGTCGCCGTTGTTGCGGAACTACCGGTACAAGAATGTGAGGTGGTAACCCCAGTCCTGGTCATGCATATGAATGGTACGAACGAAACTCTCACCGCAGCCGGCAAGAACGTTTTTGTTGTCACTCAGGCTACGGGATTGCCCACCACGGCGCCAGTGATCTTTAGGGCAGAACTCAGCGCTGTGGAGGAGTTCTCGGCTGCTGCTCACGTTATCGCCGCCAGACAGACGTCGCTCAGCAGATCGCCGACTGCTCTAGAAGGTGCTGGGGAGCTCACCGATCGAGCACCTTCTCCATCTATCCTCCATCAAAGACCGACCCAAGACGGCTCACCGGAAGAGCTTCTCACAATTTCCCCGTCGGAAGTGCCTGTAGATGACGAAGCGGATCAAACGTCGGGCGAACTTGACACGTCTCTGCCCTTTGTCGAGAGTGTGGAAACAGCGCCTCCGAATGGGGGCGACATTGGCGCAGATGACGGGGGCTCTACCATACCTACGGGACAACGAGAGCAGCTCTCGCGTCACGACCATGATGCTAGAGAAGTGAGCGAAGCCGCAGCAACGCAGCCTCCAGATCAGCGTCTTGAAGGAGGCAGCGAGGATCAGTCTAACGATTCGCTGTCCGAGAGAAGAGATAAAAACCCATCCCTGGTACAGCTATCTTCCGCCTCGCCCCACGGCGCGGAAGCCGCAGAGTGGATGATAGCTGAGCCGAATTTGGTCGATGCGATGGACGTTCTCCCGCCAAATGTTGAGAGAACGATGCCGTCGCGCCACTGCAATGATGACGATGACGCTGACCAAAAGGAAGTGGAGGACGACGACGATGAGTTGCTCCGAGAGGAAGATCACCCGGAACGGACAAGCACACTGCGTCCAGGCAGGACTGTCTCGCCTCTAAAGGAAATACAACTGGAGGCCCAGTTCCCGCAGTCCGCAGATAATCGACCTTTCATGAGCCCCTTGTCTACCCAGAGCGACAACGGGTCGCCCTACGCTGCCGGCCAGCATCAAATCGGTCTCAACGATTCCGACCATGCTGGCGTTGACCGCATCGAGATGATGGCTAACGGCGGTGCTATCGTTGAGGTGGAAGGGACACATGATGCCCATCAGCGACTCAACGGTGCTCACGAGTTGGACTTGACACCACGGACCGCCCATGTAACTTCTTTTCACACCGCCGCTCCCTTGTCGTCGCCTCCCTCTCTCTCTTCGCATACGCTTTCGGGGCTTGCAGCAGGTGAAGATCCCCAACCTGCGAATCCCGAGTTCCCTATTGAAGGCGTGGAGGAGGGGGAGGCGTGTCCTCCGATGCGGACCGGTGATGACGCGCGTGCCCAACCACGGAGACAAGACTCGCTTTGTGCTGATGGCCGAGATGATGGCACTTCGGTGGACATGCTGTTCATTTCTGTCACAGATTCGGAAGTTGGTGGGACCGATGATCCTGTTGCGCCTCTTGGCCAAGACCGAGTTGATGCGGAGAATGAGCCGGACGACAGCCTTGCCATTTCCCCCGCCAGCTCCGGATTGGTTGAGGTCAGCAGCGTCGGTTCGCACCGGGATGGAGATGTTGCTGCTGCGGTACTGCACGCGTTACCTGGGAGCTCAGAGAGCGACACGTTGACTCCAGTGACACAGGCGTTACGGGACAGGTGCTGGGCAGAAAATGGTGCGGCGATACCGCAGCGAACGCACTTGCGTCAGCCGCGTCCGCAAACCCCGGAGTTCGTGCACACAGTGCTGGCTCACCAACGGCAGCTGAACTCGGTGACGAGCGCTCCGACCGCTGGTGATTCTTCTTCGAAATTGAAGCAAGGCAGTGATGTCGAAGAAGAGGAAACGTGCGAGTCATGTGAAAGTGCCAGTATGGCGAGCGGCCGTGGTGAAGCGGGCTTGGAAGTAGGGGAAGTCGAGAGCGGCGAAGAATGTGAACCGGATGACGCAGACCTTCTCGACGATGACAACGCCGGAGAAAGATACGATCTAGGCGCTCCGCCGTCCGCAGCCCCATGGGAAAAGAGCGCTGAGCAGCACAAGCATCAGGTGCCTCTGCAGCAGTGGCCAGCTGGCCCGCCGTTGTCCACCCGTACGCTCGGGGTAGCAGAGGTGGCTACCATCACGTCGAACCAACTCTTGCACATTCGCTCATTCGATGGGGGCGTAGGGGAACGGGGTGAAGTGGCGGCACCCCCCCCACTACTTGGGATCCCCCAACCGTGAAGCTGCACCTCCTCAAGGCCACCGTGGTGGCAGCGGTGTCGACGTGTCGGTCTCCAGGTCGCTGTATTCCTTTTCCCTAGCGGACGAGGGGGCGCATTCCGGCTGAGGGAACAGCTTTGGATGGTGCTGAAAGAGGTTCGTCGAGGCTGAGGCCGAGGGACGGGGTGGGCAGGGAGAGAAAGAAGAGCGCATAACCAAGATTCTTTGTACCTATCTCTCTCTCTCTCTATATATATATAGAGAGAGAGAGAAAGAGAGAGAGACAGCGGCAGGGGCACAGTGAGGCTAATGATTCCGCGGGTCCTTCCCGTTCGACGTTGACCATCTTCTTTGCTTTCTTTCCCCGTCCACTGGTCTGTTCGGAGCAACTCGAGGTGAAGAGGCTGAAGACGACGAGGCGGTCAAGATTGGGCGAGCCGTCCAGCGGATGAGGCCCTTCTATATATCGTCTCTCTCCCTGATATGTTTCGTCTTCACCCTCTCGGTGCTGAACCAGCTACGTGACGTTCGACCGTCCCATCCCTTGCCGATCGACTGACGCTCGAGCAACCAACAAGAAGGACGAATCTGCTGGCATAGACGCTTAGAAAATGAAAGGGTATGTGGGTGGAAGAGAAACTTTTTTCCGATCGTGAGACCTAGCATTCTCTCTTGTGAGGTTATTTTCGTCCTTTTGCGTTGTCTCATGTTTCCTGTCCATCTCCCCTTCCCCCCCCTCCTCCTCTCCTTCCGCTTCTTTGTTTCACCTCCACCTTTGTGTTTCTTCCGTGCAGTTGTTCTCGTTTCTGCGTGTTCGTAAGAGGATAGGGGAGGGGCAAGCGGATGAGAGAGGGACAGGGACCATTGTTTACTGGCCGTAGGAAACGAATCGTTCTTCTTCATAGATTTTTGTTTTGGAGAGTGGGGGTACTTCACCTTCACTTTCGCCCTCCTTTCCTCCCCTAGAAAAGGAAAACACCGACCGAAGAGAGCAGCATACAAAAGGAAAACCCGAGGAGGACCGCTGTGGTGAAATGAAATCTCCTTCTCAGCTGCTTGCCGTGGGCCGAACGTCTTCTTTGATTCAGTGGAAGGGATGCCCACCTCATTCCTTCCTTTCTTCCGTTCGTATCTCTCCTTTACTGTCGAATTCCTGTCGGGGGCTAGACACCTTTAGAGGCACTCGCTAGGAAGGCATAGAAGATGCCCGTATCCCCCCCTCCCCCCTCCCTCCCTCCCTCCCCAACACCAGAGGAAAAAGGGGACCAGAATGTTTTCTCCCGTCTTCTTGCGAATCCTGCAAATGCTGCGAGCCTGCACGGCACTCCGCACTCTTATTTTTCATTTTCGGCACGCTCTGTGTTCACGTCGCTTCTGTCGTTTCCTGGTAGGCGACCCGAAAGAGGATGTAGGGGGTCGTCCAGAAAAAAAAATAATCCTGGCCCATTCAACTCGCTGTATCCGTGCAGGTACGCCGTTGTTTTCCCCCGCTCCCCTCTCTTTTCTTTCGTTCACAGTGAACGAACAAAGGATGAGAGAGAAGGAGATACCGTATCCCCCCTTTCTCTCGTGTCTTTCAGGCAGCCATGGAGGTCAACTTCTGCTCTGTGTTTTTTTTTCTGTTCGGCACGTTCTCCCCTCCTGGCCTCCCCCCCTCCCCTCGAACCTTTCCTCCTCTCTTCCTTGCCTCTTCCTTTCACGGCTGTGCTTCGGCCACGATCGACCCGCTGATCGATCACTGTCAACGTTTTCTCGTAGCAATTGAACAACAAAAAAATCAAAAACCCCTTTAGGAACCGTATCACGATGACGTTGGCGTCCTGGGTGGATCGGCAGAGCATCCGCACCCTCCTCCTCTACGGAGGACTCGTGCGACTTGTGTTGCTGATATACGCGGCGTTTCACGACCACTACTTCCGAGTGAAGTACACGGATATCGACTATATGATTGTGGTAGATGGAGCGAAGGAGATGCTGCACGGGGGTACGCCGTTCGATCGAACGACGTACCGGTACACACCACTACTCGCGGTGTTGGTTCTGCCGGCGGCACTCGCGGCGAACCCTTTAGGGAAGGTTGTTTTTACCTTGAGCGATCTTGGCGCTGCGTACTACTGCTTCAACGTTCTCCTCCGTTTCGCCACCGAGAGAAGTGCAAAGTGGATGATAATGATTTTTATCCTCTTTAACCCTGTCGTACTCAACGTCTCCACCCGCGGTAACAGCGACATGCTGATTTCGTTCATGAGCATGGGGGTCCTGGCCAAGTTCGGTGAGGCGCGTTACTACACAGCTGCCGCTCTTCTGGGGTTCGCCGTGCACTTCAAGATCTACCCGATCATCTACGCGTTACCGCTGGTACTGGGCGTGTGGCAGCGGTCGACGCGACCCCAGTTTCTACAACGCCTGTTCGAAACGGCACCCGTCGTCCTCGGTTGTGGTGTAAGCTGCGTCATCGCCTTTGCCTTGCCGACATTCCTCTGCTACATAGTCTACGGTCAGCAATACCTTGATGAAGCTTTCTTGTACCACATCCATCGCGAAGATCACCGGCACAACTTCTCTCCTTATTGGCTACTCATGTACCTTAATATGGGCCGCCGTTACCTTGACGTCGGTGTTGACTATTCGGCAGGCCTCTTCGCCTTCGTGCCGCAGTTTGCGGTCCTCACGTACGCCTCTTGGAAACTGCGGCACAATATTGCTCATGCTTGCTGCATCGAAACAGTTCTCTTCGTTGCTTTCAACAAGGTATGTACCGTGCAGTACTTTGTGTGGTTTTTGCCTTTCCTCAGTTTCGTGTTTTGTGAACCAGTCGAGCGGACACTGCTCACCCATGGCGTGACGTCCGTCTCCTCAACCAAACGCCCTTCATTGCTTTGGTCCGGCGTCGTGATGCTGCTTTGGGGTCTCACGATCCCTCTCTGGGTTTGGGCAGCCTACGCTCTCGAGTTCGAAGGACGCAATCGGTATGGCCGTCTGTGGTTGGTCTCTTGTCTCTTCTTCCTCTCCACGGTGGGTCTGGCGGCTTGGTTGGGGCGCATCTGCGTCCGCTCGAAAATGCCCTTTGGAAGGCTTGACGCGCATTCGGTGCGTAAGCAGGCCTAAGACAGGATGACACCTCTGTGTATAGATGTCCGTATTGGTGTGCCTGTGTGTGTGTGTATGGGGTACGGTTCAGGAATGCGCCATCGCTGTCTCATTGATACACCCTTGCCTGCGCATAAGCGGAGGAGAGTGGTAGAAGGGTGGCGGCTGTCTGCACCTCCTCTTTTGGTCTGACAGTCACGGTGGTGTACCGACGTCGCGGGCACAAAAAAATGGCGACCCTGGCGGCGCCATTTCCGTGAGGAAACAGAGGGAAGCGAAAACCCGCTTCGATGGGTGCACATTTATATAGTTGTACATCGAGAAAGGGAGAAGAACCTTTAGGAAAGTAAGGCGGTGGAGGAAAGCTGGACGGTCTTCATGTTCTTCCTACCCCCCCCCCTCTAGTGTGTGCGCATGTGAATTTCAGTGAATAACGAGAGGAGTTCCACACGTGAGACTCGGAGTTATTTAATGGTGATGGAGTAGTACCGATGCGGCGTGCCGTCGGTGACGCGGTCTCTTTCTCCCTCCCCCCCAAAAAGCAAATTCCTCATGGGTAAGACTGATCTGGTGGTAAACTTGTGTGGGGTGTTTGCTGGAAGGCTATATATATATATATATATATATACGTCGTTGCGGGAGTTGCATCCGTTGGCCATGAGATAAAAAATATATATGTCCAGCCTCTCTCTTTTCTCCGGTGGGTGGGCGGTGTTTGGTTAGCGTTGAGGATCGCTGTAGCGTTTAATGCCGACCTTTTGTGTGTGTGTGTGTGTTGCCATTTCTGGTGTGTCCTCCTCCTGGAGGGCCGGTGAAGTGGTGCTGCAAAACTCTTATATTAGACAGAATCTTAATAAAAAAGGTGTTTCGAAGTTCGAGGCACTCCCCGTCCCCCCCTCGTATCAACGATTCTCCTTGGCTGCGAGGGGGAGAGGGAGGTGGGGTGACCGCTTTTCCCCCCCCGTTTCTTCGCCCCTTCTCTTCCATTCTCCCCCTTCCCCAACGTTGTTCATTCTCCTCCCAGCCGCCCAAGCCCTCTCTCTCTCTCTCTCTTCAACGTCCCTTGCTCTCCTCTTCCTCCTCCTTGCCTCCTTTCCTCTCTCTCTCTCTCTCTCTCTCTCTCTCTCTCTGATCGAGCACCTCCCTTCCATCCCCTAACCCTCTCCTCCCCTTTTTATTTTTCCTCCAAGACGCAACGAAGTCTTCCCCTCATCTGTGCGTATTTCCTTACTTCTGAAAGTCGGTGTTTGCAGGATCTGGAAAGCACGTCCGCTTCTCTTGCGGTGGTGGAAGGAGGGATATGGTGAGGCTTGCGCGCTGACTTAATCTAATTCCTCTATTTGGCTTTTCTCTACGTTGCTGAGAGCTTTCATCTTCAGGGATCGTTCCTCCCGCCCTCCCCTCTAAGGGCCGCTTCTTCGTCAGTGATGTCATACTATGTTGGTTATTCCCAGCGGGAGATCTACAAGAAGCGATGTCTAGAGCTGGGCTGCGGCTGCAATTCTGCGGTGGTGCAGCTGCTCTCCGATGTTCCAGATGAGGTGGCCACCCTGACCACGCTCGATCTTTCTCGCAATTTTCTTGGTAGCAAGGGTGTGATACCACTTTTGGATGTCATCGAAGGTGCCACCCAGTTGCGCCGCTTAGATCTGCAGGATCAGCAGCTGGGCAACGAGGCGGTGGAGCTGATCTGTGCACGGCTGCGGCGGCACCCCTCATTACTGAAGCTGAATTTGTCGAAGAACCCCATCACCCTCGCTGCAGCTTCCTCCCTCCTTGAGCTTGCAAAAACCAATACCACACTGCAATATATAGGCATGGAGCATACGTTAGTGCGGCCTTCCATGGTGACCGCGATCGAGGTGCAGCTGGAGAAAAATAGATCCCTGCTCAGCGCAGCTGCAACGACGACACTTCGCTGCACGTCGGAGACGAAGAAGGACGGACCTAATCCCACGACCTCAGTCGACGTTGCGACAGACCTGCTCCCCAGTTTACCAGCCTCGGTAAACACGCAAGGAGCGGTCTTCACCACGCCCAGCGGAGGCGGTGCGTCTGCCGCAGCTGCGCTACTTCGTGACGGTGCCCCATCCATCACTGCTGCCCCTCGCCCTTCCCCTTTGCGTCGCCGATGCCCAAGTCATGAAGTGACGCACGTGTTCCGTCCCTATAAGAACACGGTTTCGGATCTCTTGTTTGATGAAGACCCCACCCACGAGTTGTGGAACTGGTGCGAGGCGCATCAGTACGTCTTTGACGATGACAAATTCAACTCGCACAACGACAACGTTCACCGAATAGCGACACATACCTACGGCATTGCGGGGTGGCGACGTATCGGCGAGCTGTTCCCGGAAGCTACGCTATTCGGCTGGCGAGAGACAACGGAGTCGACTAGCACGTCCGGTGCTGGTGCCACCGGGGCTTCCCCGTCGACCTCTTCCCGGTACCCACGAGGGGACGGTGGAGGTTATGGAGGAGAGTGGCCCACCGCGGTGCAGGAGGTGGCGGCGAGCTCGGTGTTTGGGAGTATCGCCAGCGGAGGTAGCAGCTCTGTCGCTAGCCAACCTTGGACATCTGCTTCAATGCAGCTACCGAAAGAGGTACCCGATGGGTTTTCTTGGATCTTCACGACTTTTATGGCTGGCGTGCGGCAGGTCGACGCACTTCACGATCTCTTCTGCTGCACGGCAACAGGGCTGCCGTACGGTGGGGATCGCGTCCAACAGGGTACGGACTGCCCCGGCATTTACACGTTACGTCTCTTTGTGGAGGGACAGTGGCGCTTTATCCTTGTGGACGACTTTCTTCCAGTTGATCGGCGGGGAGAACTGATCTTCACCAAACCCTCGCTAAATGGAACGTCTTTTTGGCCGTGTTTGTTGGAGAAGATGCTGGCAAAACTCCATGAGGGGTACCACGCTTTGGACGCGCACTTCCAGGAGCATCATGTGGGCGTAGATGGTCCGCACATTCGCAAGCCCATTGCATGGAGTTTTCTCTCTAGGGGAACTCTCCGACGACGCAAATGTGATTACGCTGAGGTGGAGTCGACCGATGCTACTGTTCGTGACACCAATAATGAGGCGTACGCAGAGGTTGATGACGCTAGCATTCATGAAAAGCTTGCCATGAATTGCGGTCGTGTTCTCTCTCGCTTCACAAGCGGTTTCTATGAGAGTTACAAGCTTCACCCGATGGAGGAGACACCGTCTGCAGCCGTATTTGAAGAGCTACATAAGGTGCTTGGCGTGCCGCTGAGGAACGGGAACGCGCGTGGTCCCTCCACGTCGGTTCAAGCGGGGCCACGCCGCCCCATTCCAGTCAAACGCTCCCTCGTTGGGGGCCACAACGTCTCCTTCGATTACCTGGGCGGTGTGTCGGGGCGGTCGTGCACGTTCACGGCCGCGGTTGCCTTTAGCAAATCGTCTGCCCACACCTTCGGCGGGATCAAGCCCCACTGCGCCTATCAAATCCAGCGCGTGTGCCATTCCGGTGGGGTGCGCTTGTTAGAGCTGTGCAACCCGTGGTGCGGCACAGAAAAATGGACGGGCGACTGGGCGGACGACTCCCCCCTCTGGAAAAGGCACCCAGAAGTGGCAGATATCCTGATGGCGCGGAACCGTAGTGGCCGGCGAACGCTGAACGATGAAAGTGGCGTTCTGCTGCGCTCAGAGGTGGCCCTCGCCCTCGCTACGAAGAGTTCGCGGAAGCGGTCTTTGCTTACCGCGTATAGTGAAAGTTTGGCACCGTTCCGAAACGCGAGTTTTAGCGCACAGATGGGGTCTGCCGTAGCTTCTGGTGGTCTTTCTTTATCGGCTGGGCTGCGTCTGCACCGCCACACCTTTTGGATAAGCTACACCGATTTTCTGCAAAACTTTGAGTGGATCCACATTTGCCGCGTCTTTGGCGATGAATTCCACCGACAGGAGATCCGTGGAGCCTGGTCTCTCGACAACGCGGGCGGAAACACGCAAGAGCCCACCTGGTACACGAACCCGCACTATCGACTTGCTCTCCCCCACCGCACCTATCTACAGGTCCAACTGACGCGACGCGATACGACGCTGAGGTGCTGGCGAGGAGCCACCAGGGTTGATGATGCATACAAGGATGGGGATGGTGGTATAGGGCTACAACTGTTACGAGACACGCACTACCCCCTGCACTGCCCCCCGGCAGAGGTCGTGGACGGGGTAACGGGCCTTGCCGATGCGTCGCCGGGCGAGTCCATGGTGAACACCACCTTAAACGACGGCAGCGTCAACGGCGGCGCGGAGGAACGGCTGGCAGGGAAAGAGAGCGCTGGCACTGGCACCGCGCACACCCTGTTCACATCCGTCCTCTTCTCCGACGTTCGCCGTAGTGGGCAGCGGATTGCGATGAACGTGATGCTTGACCCAGGCACCAATTACTGGATCGTCCCGACGAGCTGTGCGCCACGGGTGTTGGACGACTTTAATGTATCGATTGTCTCTACTTCACCCTTTGCCCTTCAGGAGGCCCACGTGGGCGAATACTGGGATGAGCAGGCATCCCCGGCGGAGCTGCTCACGTCCGCTTCTGTAGATGCGAACTACGTAGGTCATAACGAAGGCGAAGTGGCTATTATCTTTGACGCTCAATCTCGCGTTGCCAATGATGCGAATCTTCTTCTTCAAAACAGTAAACAGAAGCGGGGTAGGAGGACGTATCCCGACCTTAACGAGCAATCGCTGATGTCTTCGTTCGCCTCTGTTTGCGGGGCCCCCTGTCGCCTTGCCGTCGCCGCCATAGCGAGCCCCGTAGCGTCAGAAGAAACCGTAAATTCGTGCCGCACTGAGGAGATGTACGTCGTGGGGCAGCCAGGAGTGAGGACGTGTGACGCGCATGGCAGCGCCACCGCACTAGACCTCGCCCTTGTTCGAGGGGAGGTTGATGAGGAAGGGCGCCCCACGCGCTCCATTGGGCGTGTCGAACCCCACGCTGCGAACACGTTTCAGTTCGACCACCACACAGTCATGGAAGCCATTGTCTACCCCGACTCCGTGGACCAGCTGCTGCACTATACGGCAATCGGAGCGATGAGCTTCCCGGGGGCGCGCGCCGTGGTGCAGTACCGAGTGTGGTGCGCAGCCCCCCTGCTGGAGGTAAAGCTTTTGCCCATCTGGCCGCAGCAAGAGCTAACGGTGTGCTGGGACAGCGAGCGAGGCAGCGGTAACTACTACGAGGGTATTGGTCACCCGCAGATCGAGTTGACTCGGCTGCAACCCCATCAGCGGTTCGCTGTTTCTGTAACTATGATCGAATACGACACCATCGAGCCCTCTATCATGTTTACGGTGATGCGCAACGTGCGCCACAAGGGTGAGCCGTTCGATGGACGGTTCTCCTCTGGCGACCTTTGGATGCAATCGGACTACGTCAACGGCAGCTTCTTGCAGTCGTGCTTTGCGCTTGATGCCGTGGTGCCCGAGTCGATGGTGCTGATTCCTTGTCTACAGCCCACCGGACTCAGAGGCAAGGCGCTGGTCGTGATATCGTCTGATAAACCGAGCTTTTCCGCCTTCGTTTTGCGTGGTGCGGTGAGGTGAAATGGGGGTGGAGACACGCAATGCGGATAATGCTTCATATTCCGAGAGGCGAAACGTTGGCCTGCACTTCTGGAATGCGTTTCCTTACCTGTTTCGCCTGCGTGGAGTACGAAGGGGGTTGAAGAGGGGACACGTCGCTTCTAAACTCACAGTGTTGATGTATGTTAGCTATCCATGAACAAGGTGTGGAAAAGGGAAGAGGTCGGTTTTGCTGTGTGTGTGTGTGCGTGCGCGCGCGCTTGTGGATGAGGAGGAAGGGAGGCCCGCCGATGGCTGCTCGTGAGAATCGAGATGGGTCGCTAATGTTGGCGTCGCTGATGGGTGGTATGTGGCGGCGGCGGCGATGACATGGCAACGAAAGGAGGAAAGGCCTTTTCTTTAGATCGATAGGGGAACCGTCATGAACTCCTCAATACGGAACAACGCTTCATAAAAGGGGGCGTCGTTCTTTCGAAGATTGTCTTACCAACACTTAGGTGAAGAGCCCTAGGCATGTGCCGTAGTTGGGGTGACGGCCTCCCGCCCACCCACATTCTCTCGCTTTCTCATTTTGCGCCCCGCAACTTCTTTTCACATGCCGCTTCCTTGTTCCACACGAAGAGATCCGCAGCTTTTTTATTTTGTTTGAAGGTCACCCATGTAAAGATATAGTATCTCTTCGTTGTTGTTCGTCTTCGGATCTTTAGCGAGTGCCTTTGGGATGCTCTTTTGTTTTTCATGTCTTCAGAACTTTCAGAGCTGAACGATCGCATGCTGATACGAAGGTCTGCCGCTACTGTCTCTCACCCAGGTGTAGGAAAGCTCTTTACCACGTCCTTCGTGAAGGATGGTTTCATTGTTGATGTCGTTTCGGATCGCATCTTCGATGTTATGATTTCCACAAGGAATGTTGGGCTTAGCGCTTCTCGCTTTTACCTTATCTCATGCTATTTCGCTCCCGGTATATATTTTCCAGCGAACATTACACATGGCCTCTCCTGATGCTGTTCTTCTCCCCGTATATGTATGCACGTGTATATTATTTTTTGTGGATCCACTCCGTTAATTTGCGTGTATGTGTGTGTGTGCCCCTGACAGGAGGGTGCCTACGACATTTCCTGAGGAAGAGGGGCAGGAGACGCAGCAAAAACGCCCCCTCCCTTTCTGTTGATATCGTGCCCCAACCCCTCTACCTTATCCTCGAAAAGGGAAAATCCATTGAAGGGAAATTCACTAAACGTCGCTCCTTCCTGTACATCGGAGTATCTCCGACTCTCTCCATCTTGCCTCGACCCACCCATGTACGCGCTTCCTTCGCCCTCCAACGTCTTCTCTCTCTTCTGTCTATTGCTTCACGAAATTGATGACGATCTCTTTTTCTCTTTGCTTTGGATTCGATTGTGTGTGTGTGGGGGGGGGGGTGAGGGGGACGTGGGCGGAATCCACTCTGCTCTGGCTTTTGGGGGAAAGCCAAGTGTAATTAATTTGCGCTATCTTTTCTCTTTAGGCCAGCCATCACACGGAGTTGTGCTCCCTTCCATCGTTCTCACTCGATATATATATATATATATATATAAAGACACTGACGTTGCACGTTCCTCTCACTTCTTCTATCTTCACAGTGTGCCTCCTCGACAGCTCACCGGCAGTGTCCATCTCCACTAAGGCGATTCCTCCTCCCTCCTCTTTGTTCTGTGCTTTTGGTGGTGTCTGGGAAGGTCATTTGTATTCTTTCGGATCACCTTGCCTCACCCTTTTCTCAAATACATCTTGATAGCGCTGCGGCCCCTCTCCCACCCCAACCCCGCTCTCCCATTGCGCGTCTGTGTGTACCTTTCGTTCAATAATTGCAGCGAAGTTCAAAAGTAGGAGAACCATGTGGAAGACGGCGCCTCTCGTGGATACCGACGAGATCCCTCTTGGTGAGAAGTATGCGTGGAGCACCTGGCGCAGCCTGGCCGCGCTCAGCATTATCATTCCTTTCTCCCTCCATCTCTTCTACAGATCGGGCACTTACACGGAGCCTTTCCTTTATCACCCTATCTTTATGATGGTATCGTTTGTTTTGGTTCTGCCCGATGTGGTGAGTGGCGTCAAGCGACTCAGACATCAGGGGAAAGCGTCTGACAGAAAGCCTGGAAAAGCTGTAGACTCTATCGACGTTCGTCTGTCACGGGATGAAATAATTCTGCGGCACCAGGTGGCGTCGTTCGCGATGGAGTTGCTAGCGGCGTGTGGGTTTGCGGCAGTTGTGTACTCCAAAATCACACGTGAAAAGTCCCACCTCGTTACCCCTCACGGGATGGTAGGCGCTTTCTGTGGAGCCATGATCCTTTGTGAGATGCTGTTGGGCTCTACCCTCCGGTATGTACTGCCACCAGGATGCCCCCGGCGCCGCTACGTGCGGGCCGCGCACAAATACGTCAGCCTGGTTATATGCGTCAGCGGAATGCTGGCAATGACGGGCGGGCTTCTCGGGACTAACTTTGCTCAGGAAATGATACCCTCGCCGGCGGTGCGCACACTCGTCGCGTTGGCGTCGGTTACCACAACGGTGCTGGGGCTGTGTACGTAGTTAGACCTCTTCGCCTCGTCTCTCCCTTTCCCTCCTTCTCTACCTCCGCCGGTGACACACCTCAGCAAAAATGAGAAAAATATTTGAACGGAAAAGGAATGTGTGGGCAGGGGAGGAGGATGTCATAGGGTGAGGTGAGGGCGTAGAGAAAGGGAGATGGGGTAGGGAGTCAGCGCGGAGCGCAATAGTGTTAATCCTGGGGAAGAGGAGAGGTAAAAGGGACTGCAGGGAGGAGTGGCGGCTGGTACGGACCGCATCAGCCTATTTTGTTTACGTTAGCCCTCAAGGATCTCTCTCTCCCTTTGTTTGGCTTACGCCACTCTCTGCGCTTCCCCTCTACTTTTTTCTAACGAGCAAATACACATATGTACTGGCAACGGAAACTGATAAGAGTGAGAAAGAACCAAAAAAAGAAGAAAAGAGCTCGTGCTGGTAGGCTGCCACTGCTCATCTTTTTTTCCATTCTTATCTTAGTTGATTTTCTCTTGCGCTTATCTATGATCTTCTCCTCTTCTTTGAGGTGTATTCCATCGAATGGCTAGGGTGTAGGGACTCGTTTGTTACGGTTTGCTTCCCGGTTCTTACCTCTTCGCTCGCCTCTCCCCTCCCTTAACTCGGCAGGGAAGGGGAGCACACACACATCGAGTGCGATGCCGTCGTCCTTACTTCCCGTCTTCAAATTTCGCTTACGTTTTGGTTCTTCTCAGTAAACGGCATATCAGCTAGTACTATATTTCTTTTTTTCTTTCTCTCTTCTTCTTCGTATTCCACTCGCTTTCGAGTTCGCGGTGTTCGTGCGGGGTTTTTCGCCCCCCCCCCTGCCGCTTCACTCCGTCTCCTTCCCATTTTGCGCCTCTCCCCTTCCCTCTAGGGAGGCTCTGATGGTACCTCGACATCTACTTTTCTTTTATGACCGGAGGGACTTCCTTCAACTTAGAGGCATAACAGAAAACCGAACAAAATCGTTAGGAAAGAAGGAGATGCGGGTACCACGAGAGTGAAGCAAAGTTAAAAAATGGGGTTAAGGACATACACGTAGAAAAAAATAAACATCTAACACTTAACTAATCACAAAAGCTAAACAGCACCGGTGCAAACCTGTATGCATCCATGCAGAAGTACATGCACCGCAAGGAGCCCCCACCAAAGACTAGAAGTAAAAACAGAATCCGTAGGAATAGGCCCTCAAAAAAAAAGAGGGGGGGAGAACAGTGGGGGTGGCCCATCTACCTAAACTGTCGCCCGTCCTTCCACACTCTTCCATGCGAAGGGGGTTCGCCTTGGCACGGATAGAAAAGAGAATGCTCTCGGTTTGGGGGTGACGGAGGCTTTGCGGCTCCTCCTTTCTTCGTGGCAGCATCACCTCCTCTCCCCCCTCCCTGGTGTTCGTGTGTGAAAATCTGCTCAGATGCGTTCCTGCACGCACACCTGCATGTTGATGCATATCAACGCAGATATATATATATATATATCGTGCTCTGTTTCTCTCGTATGTTGAACTTTGGCTCTGCTCTTACCTTTCCATCCTCTCCGTCACCGCTCCTCTCCATCACTTCTAACTATCCTGCTTTTTCCTTCTATCTTCCTCCTACTGACTACATCGCCTTTCGAGCACATCACCAAGCAGCGCTTGAAAAAAATATTCGAGGCCACCGCATTGCTGGCCGCTTCCCCTTCCCTCTCTCTTCTCTCCCTTTTCCCTATCCTCGCCCGCCTCTTCCTCTGCTGTTGCTACCTCCTGCTCTTATTCGTGCTCCACTTTTTAAAATACCTTTTTTGCTGATTCGACTGCCTGCTTCCAGAGGTCGCCAAACCTCTCTATTCTAAGTGATAGAATATATATATATATATACAATTCCTATTCGTTCTGTCTTCCCCGCTTCTTTCTCTGCGTCGAGTCTGGCACTGGCAAAGGTCCGACGAGACACAGAGGAGGTGTAGCGACCAGGCTCGAACAGCTTCTCTGACTTTCCCCACCCCTTTTTCGTTTCTTCTCCATACTTCTTTTCTCGTTCTGCTGCTCCGGTCCTGTATCGGGCCCTTATTCGCGAGGGATCAATTCGTTTCGAAGAGAAGTGTTTTTTATTGTTGTTGTTGTTGCAGGGACAACAAAAGGACACATACGTGGCCTTCTCTGGACAGGGTGGTCTCGTCCTTCCCCTTACCCGTATATGCCGCCAGGTTCAGTCTTTGACATGACGACCACTCACGTTTCTTGCGCTTCTGCCATTTTTCACGTCCCCTCTACGTTGAATGAGGTGGACACGGAACTGCAGCGCTTGCCTGACGTGCTCACTGAGAAACTTCACGAGGAGCTGACCTGCGTTGTATGCGGTAGCATCTTTATTGATCCGCGTATACTTCGGTGCCACCATTGCTTCTGCCTTCGGTGCTTGTACCGGTTTGTCTCACGGAGCCGAAGTCAGAAGATTGCCGTATCGTGCGCATTCCGCTGCACAGAAGTAACTACGGCCGATGGCGATGTTCGTTCTCTGCCCAAAAATCATTACGTCGCTAACGCGACAGCGCTCCTCCGGCAGCACTACGCACGGCGAGCGCTGCTACTTCGGCGAAAGCTGGACCTCCTACATGAAGGTAACCCCGTGGCTGGGGCGGCAGTTTGCCTCAAGACGGATGAGCAATCCTTCAAGAAGACATCACCGGCTTCGTTGTCGTCTGCACCGCTTTTACCCAAGCACGAGATGCATGCGGTGGAGGAACTCGTCGAGTGCGAATGGTGTTCCTGCTCGTCTCCGACGTGCGAGGTGTGTCCGTACTGCTGGAGTCGAGTGTGTGCGGAGTGTCGTGGGGAGTTTGCAGATCATCACTATCTCTGCGTCAGCGCACGTCGTTGTGAACGATCACGAATCCCAAAAAGGTGCTCTGGGGTTCACGCCGCTCCAGGGGCGGGCTGTGGCGATGCATTACTTCAGGGGGGAGAGGCAATCTTTGCAGGAAGAGAATCGGCTGATCCCATCGCAGCGCCTCTCCTGAGTGCCAGTCGCCACCCTCCTTTTTCATTTCGTGTCGCTCCTATGTTTGTGTCGTCCCTGGTTGAAAGACATCTGCTGAGCCTGCAGGGTGTGCCACTCCACGCGAGTGAAATTCAGGTGCTTGGAGTGACGCCGCTTCGCCTCGTCGTGCCAGAATATGAAGTGCGGTGTCATCATGACCGCACAGGGGTAACGTGCGACTACCGCGTGTGTCCCACCGTCCGAACACACGATGGGGTGGAGGTGAACCTCAGGCTGCAGGACTTTCCTGACGAGCGAGGCGAGTTCGGCTCGATCGTGTCTTTACTTGCCTTTGCTACGCGCCTGGGTGAAACCGTGTCGGAGGAACTGGCCCGATTCAGTTCAATCGTGAGTGACACCGCTTTCGAGCTGTCGAGTGTCGCTCATCGTGCCAGCGTGCGACGCAACAAAGGACTTCACATGTACGCCCTTCATGTCTTCTCTCTGGGACACGCAGAATGCATGATCGTGCATGCCACATTTTTGCCGACTCTCCAACGGATGTGCGCGGCTTCCATTGTGCGGGCGGAAAAAGCGACGCACCATCATTGGCGGGCTGTACAGCACGAGCCGGCGCTGCAGCGTCCAGCTATCATCAATAGCTTGACCTCTTTTTCCAAGGCGGAGAAGCAACTGCACGAACGGCTCACGGTGGTGATGGACGGCATCAACGCTGCGTGCTGCGGACTGCACATGATGCTGGAGCAGTTGGTCTTGGCCATGAGGGACCTGGTGCGACCGGGGGGCCAGCGAGGAGAAGATCCCGCGAAACGGCACCAGATCCATTCGCAACAGCACACAGCAGGTCCTTACTCATCCTCATCTCCACTGCAACCACCGACGTGCTCTTTCCAGCAGCCCCATCATGCATCAAGGGAGCCGGTCGACTCCGCCGTTGATGAGCGGCCTCCGTCTGAGAGGGTGGAGACGTTGCGGCGCTGTGGACGGGTCTGGCAGCATGTTCAACAGCGATGGCGATGGCCTCCGTTCTCTGCGAATGTACCATCGCGGGGCAGCTTTGTAGAGGACGAGTTGCGATGGGAGGATGGGACGACAGCCATCCCCGCGGAGTATCGGTATCGTATTCAATTCGAGAGACATGCTGCCGCAGCGCGTACCCTCACGACTTCTCTGGTGTCGTCGCTGCGCTGTTTTATGCTGGTGCGTCGTTGGGAGTGGTCGCTGACGAACTTCGTCATCTGCGGAATAAGCGGAGACGAGACGATTCAGCGGCGTTTGAGGTTCGAGGGGGCGACGATCCAAACCATCACAGATGAACTTCTCCACTCTCTCTGGTACCACGCTCGCATCATCCACGTGCTGGAAGTGGACCACGATAAGGTGGATTCTGCCTCCTCGCTGGAGCTTCTCGCCGAGCCAGGTATGCTGCAGCTCCTCGACGACATGCTACATGGCAGTCGGTATGACCACAGCACCCGATCGGACCTGCACCGACAATTCTCGCAGCTGCTGACCAAAACGGTAACAATCCGCTCGGGCAACGCCGGGGCAGAACTCGTCCAAGATGCGGAAACGACCTTGCTCAAGATGGCGATGTCTCTCTTGAATATGACGATCGCGATTCAAGTTGACCGGCTGCGGGTGCTGTTGGTGGACGCGAAGGAACTGCAAAGTGGTGTGGCGCAGTACCTGCGAGCACACCAGTTAAATCCGTGCGTGGGTCCTGCCCGAAGATCTGATGAGCACACCCTGCACGCCGTAGGCGTGCTGACGCATCTGCAGGTTTGCTGCTGCAAATACATCGCGGTGGGGCAGGCCCATAGGTGTATCGTGACGCCAGTCGCTGCTTATGCCGGGACCGAGTGGGACGTAAACATGGAGGGCACCTCAGAAATGCGAAGTGACGTGGGCTTTGAATCGCTCGGAGTGAGCACGGATGCAACACCACCACCACCACCGGCCCTACAGCCGCCTCTCTCAGACACTCTGTTTAAGGCTGACTTCGTGATCCGCGATATGGCACTCACCGCTTGTCAGGCTTACGGTGAGGCATTGGTGAAGACGTCGGCGGGTGAATCTTTTTTTGCCCATCTTCGGCCGTTCGAAGCCCATCGAGGTGAGCCTTCGAATATCTTTGGTGCGTATTCTGTCACGGCTACGACCGCTGCTCCTTTCACTGACGATGCCGCAGAGAGCCTTGTAAGGGAAGCTTCTTCGATAAGGGAAGGCTTCCCTCCCACCGCATCCGGTGCACAGCATTGGCGACGCTTCATGAATCGAGAGCGACCTTCCTTCGAGTCAGCAACACTCGATGCTGCACCTGCGCAGTCGGGGGAGTCGGAGGAAGGGAGCACCCCAGCGTTTCCAACCGCAACACAGCGCAGTGTGGGTGAAGAGGCAGGGGAGAACGTGACCGCGCGCCAAGAGCAGCTCTTCGCGGTGGATGTGACGCCGATTCCCGTACCGCTGGAGTCGGTGGAGGAGCTGGCCGGTGAAGCGGATGGCCCTGCGAAGGCGTCGAGGCTCTTTATGGCGGATTTTGAGATTGGCGGGGATGCCACGGTGGGTCCACGGCGATATCTCTCCCTCCCCTTTTATCGTGGGGAGTCGAACTACAAGGGAGAACGGGCGATCTTCTACGTGGACGCACAGACGGGGGCGACGTACATGAAACCTTTACCACGTGGCACTACGAGATTTCAACAGCGTGCTCTCCTATTCCTTAGTTCTCCGCTCTTGTTCTTTGTGTTGAGTTCTGTTCTACATCTCTACCGGAGACGCTACACGACGATCACAGAGGCCGTCTGACATACAACGGGCATAGTCAGAAGAGGAGACACAAGGACACGGACGGGGAAAGGCCGCACAACAGCATGTGATGAACGGCGGCTTCTCTCTCTCTCTCTCTTTCTCTCTGTGCTGTGTGCATGTGTGAGGGGGGGAGAGGGCGGGGGAAATCCGCATTTGCCTGTGATGCAGTCGGCAGCTTTTTTTTCTCTAAAATCCTTTTCTTCTCTCAGGTGCGTTACGCCGTCGTGTGCCACCCGTTTTTTCTCATTTCCTTTCCTTCCCTCTCGGAAACCCACACAGATACTATTGCTTCCAATTCGTCTTGAGGTGAGCTCGTCTGAGTTGCTTGTATACACCTTCTTGGGTACGTGTATGTGGGGGCTTCACCTCTTCAGCTGCAGAACTACTGGCACACCAAAGGAAAGATCAGCGTAGGGCAGACTCCGTGCAGACCTGGGCGTTGTCTATTACTGGAGAGATAGCGAAGGCTTGCTTGCTATCTTCCCTCCCCACTGCCTCACTGTGTGAAACACTTCACGCTTATCTCGCTATTTCTTGATCTTCCCTCTCCCTCCACTCGCTCTCTTCCTCTCTCTCTCTGACGCGCTGGCAAGCAGAAGGACGAGGATAGGGCAGACCACGAAGAGGGAAATCGCATGAGGGATCCTCGCCCGGACTCATCCCCACACGCAAGACATAAAGATAAGGGAAGCGCTGAAGAAAAGGCCGCGAAGCTGAAGCAGCAGCAGTGTCATCTCTCTTTATTTGCATTGTCTCGGCGCTCTTCTTTCCTGATTGTCGAACTCCCTCCCCTTCCTCGTACGGTTACGCTCGCCCTCCCCCTTCTTCGCTTGCCCCCTTTTACCGTAGAAAGTCCACGAGCAGGCTCATGAAATTCACGCACCGCGATATTGAAGAGGACCGCGCGAAGCCGGTGGGGTCGCTCTTCGCGCATCTCATGGACAGGGACTCCATGCCGTCACGTGGTCACCGTCACGTGGCTGCTCGGCACCTGAATGCTCACAGTCTGCCAAACACGCAGCTTTCCTTATACGCACATGATATGCCTCAGCGCTCGGCGACGCCGCTGCGGGGTCGACGGCACTTCTCGAACCACGGAGGTCGCAGAAACGTGGAAGGAGAGTCCGATGGTAGGTCCTCATCACGTGGGGTGCGACGAACGGCTACCCCTCATGGAGGTGTAGACCATATTGGGCTTAACATGACGCCACGCTCTACCGGGGAGCCCTCCCCCACACGGCAGCGGCGGGGCGTGCGATCATCGTCGGCGAAACCTCCGTCATCCCGCCCTTTCTGGTTAGGGGACGACGACGACCGTGTCGGTGGGGCGCGCGATCAGCGTCACTCGAGTTCGGTGTGTTCGTCTACGGTAGGGAACCGAGGACCCACCCAAGGCCGACGTGCCGGCGATCATCTCATCCTGGGATCCTTGTTACCGGTTGCGATGAAGCCGGTGGAACGTCCGGTACCACCGCAGCCTCCAGTGAAGCCGCGCACAAGTGGCATTCGTCTGTTTCCCGAGCGGCGCTCCCACAGTGCAGATAGCGCACACCGCGGTGTTCGAATGGTGCGTCCGCCGCCCCACTGGCGTTCCGTGGCAGAGCGGCAGTGGGACTTGTTAGAACTGGGCATCGCGTGCCGCGAAACTCCCGCGCCGCTCTACAGCAACGAAAGCCACATTGCCCAAGGGGGCGGTCCTGTCATTGTGCACGAAACGCCTGAGGTATCCCAACAAGTGCAGCGTTGGCGTGGAGGTCGGCGTCACGACATTACGCCTCAGCGTCGCCGCTACGATATCATCACGGGTAGGCCGCTCATATGTTGAGCTCAGTGGGTGGTAGTGGGGTATGGTGCGTCAAACCGTCAAGACCGAGAAAGTGTTCTTGATTCTTGGGAAGAGAAAGAGAAAAGGGGGAAGGGCCGCATGACATCAAAGAACAAATGAGTTTCGATGTGTGATATCTACGTGCTTCCCTCTGCGCTGGTGGCACTCTTTCTTTCTTCCTTTCTCCATTTCACCGATATGGTGCCTCACCTTGTAGGTCTTCTTCTCTCCCTTTTCTTTGGGTTATTCATGTTTGCTTGGCGCGTGCAAAAGTCGGGCAGTATTCAAAAGGAAGCACACAGCGCCACCACATCTGGTAAACCACCTTCCTCTCGTACGATGCCCCCCCCCCCCCTTCCCTTCCCCGTACTCTAGCTCGGCATAAATTTCGCTGTTCACTGCTCAAGGGAAGTTGAAGCCTCCATATTTTTTTTTTGTGTGTGGTCTCGATATGGCAGAAGACGTGGGCGCTCCTTCTTCCTTCTACTACTGGAAGTGCTCCCCAAGTATGTCGAGCAGAATCTCGGTTCTTTTCCGAGATCTCGACACCGTCGCCACGTGCGCAACCTTAACGAAAGACGAGATAGAGATGGGATGCACTTAAGAAAAGGGATAGGGAAGCGAAGTTGATGACTGCGCGATGGGCTGCTGGTGGGGTCGCCTATCCTTGCTGCTGCTCCTCTTCTTATTGTGCTGTATTTTCTATTCGGTGGCTCTTCCTTACCTTTGCGTGTGTGAGTGTGCGCGTGTGTATTCGTGTGTGTGCGTACGAAGTCGGGGAAGCTTATTAGAATGCAAATGTGAGTCGATCCCTCCACCCTTACAGGAGGCACTCGAAAGGAGCCTTCATCCTTGTCATCGCTATTCAACCTCGTTTGGTGTTTGATGCTGTGACAGCACTGCATCGGCACTGCTTGAGATACCCTGAGAGACCCCCTATACTTTTCATTCGGCCCCTTTTTATGCTCTCGGAAAATGCGCATTCCTGCGCGTTGAGAAGGCGAAAAGTGTGGCTCGTGGGGTATTGATCCGACGTCGTTGGCACGGAGGGCACGGAATCCCCCTCAGCGTACCCCCCGTATCCCCTCCATGGGGCTTTTCTTTTTTTCTTAGATTTCTCCTCCTCCTCCTCAAGCCCTCTTTCATCCCCCTTCTTCTCTGCGTAATCGCACGTCCTCCTAGTGAATGAGGGCAGTCGCACCAGCTGGATAGCGCGCTCACAACAAAAAAAATACAGCTGCAGTAACGACCGAGGATCCCGCTCCGCTGAAGCAATAACTAAACCGAAAGGTTCAAGTTCAAAAGTCCAACAGCTCATCATCCCCTTAATCCACCTTTCCGCCCCCCCCTTTTCCCTGGGGTGCCGGTGTGCATCTTCATCCCCTTTCTCCCTGTCATCACGTTGCAACAGCAACCGTCTTCAATATCATAGGCTTCACCGCCGCTATAGCTTCCAGCTTAGCTCCTGCCCTCCCCCCCTCCTCCTTCTGCGTTTCTCTTTCATTACCACCTTTGAGAAACAAGAACAACAAGCGAGCAGATCCCTACACACAAACTATATATATATATATATATTAACCGAATAGCTGACGTTATCGCATAACGATGGTCTTCTACTTCACCTTGTCCTCCGATCCTTCGGTTACATGTTACATGGGCCGAGATAAGTACGAGAACGAGGAGCTAATCAAATTTGGATGGCCCGAGGATTTGTGGTTCCACGTGGATAAGCACAGCAGCGCTCACGTGTACGTACGCCTTCCTCCGGGAAAAGGTCTGAATGATCTGACGCCAGAGATGATCGAGGAGTGTTGTCAGCTAACCAAGGAGAACAGTATTGAAGGATGCAAGTTGAATGATGTTCGCATCGTGTACACACCGTGGAGTAATTTAAAAAAGACAGGCGACATGATGGTGGGCCAAGTGGGCTTCCACAAGGAAGATCTGCGCCGCTATCACACCATTGCCACTAAGAACCGGCAGATGCTCAAGGCGCTAGAGAAGACGCGGGTGGAGAAGAATGATGTTGACTTTCGCAAGCTTCGCGAGGAGCGTGATATGGAGGAGCGTCGGCGCCAGCGCGCCGATCAGGCCGAGCAAGCGAACCGGGAGAAGATGGAACGAGAGGAGCAGAAGCGTCTGGAAGACTTGCGATCGTACAAGGGTGTGATGGACACGAATAATATGCGCATGAACACAGGCGAGGTTCCGGACGAAGATGACTTTATGTAAGGGCTGCTATCGTGCTGAAGGCAAAAAGGAGAAGAAGCCTAACGAGGAAGACACACTTCTATGTGGACCACCTTCCCCGGATGCGGCTCTTGGCTTGCACTGATGCGCGTCCGTGTGCGTTTGGGCTTGTGTGTGTATGATGGGGAGGAAGAGCGGAGGGAGTGGGATGGGGCACGTAAGGTAATAAAGGGCGTTTAGGCGTCCTTGAATCCCCCACCTGCGTTGATCCTTCTCATCTTCTCGCTGTGCTGTCTTCTGTCTCCCCTCCTCCGCCTTTTTCTTTTTGTTTCTTGCGTGGCCGTCTTTCCTCCTCGAAGAGGCTCGTATTTCCCTTCCCGCCCCCTTTTCCTTCTTCCTCTTCTTGCGGATCTGTACTTGCGATGTGAGCTGATTCGTTGCCCACTTCTTCTCACCTCCCCTTCCCCATTCACTACATCCTGGAGTACGTCGAAAGTGTGCCAATGAGCACCGCGGATGTAAAAAGCGGGGCTGGGTAAAAGGCGAAGGAAAAGGAAAAGGAGGAGGGGTGATGGCTGGTATGAGAGGTAGTGTGGTTGCGCCAACAGGGGAAGGCTGCGAGACGCAGATCCTGGAGCACCTTTGGTGGATCTCTTGTAAGCCACGTCCTATACCTGTCTTTGATACCTCGCGTAGATGGAGAAATGAAGGTGTGCCGATGTTCTGTCGCCCTCATGGAACCAACACTTCTCTCTCCTTCCTTCACCTCTAGGATCTCACCTCTGCTCCCTATTTCCCCTTTTCCCCTGCAACGCTGATCGCTCGTGGGCTCCTTTATCTAAGGAGAAACGGCCCTACACTTCCATTCGCGCCTCACGAAAGTGGGCAGTAACCTCCTTTTGGTGCGGGTCTCCTTCTCCCCCGCCCGCCCCCAAAACAAATCAGCCCAATCTCTACAGCTGGTAGGAGAGAATTACGCCAGCATCCATTGCGTGTTGTTGTGTGGCGTCCCAGTGGGGAAGGAGGGCGTGTTGGTGCACTTCACTGCTTAACACTGCCCCCCCCCCCCCCCAAACCACCACCACCTCTTTTCTACCCGTTTGATTTCGTCTTCGCCATCGCTACGACGAGCGAGGTGGTAAGCGAGACGGACAGAGAGCGGGAGTACCACATCTACTTCTCTTTCTCCTCTTGTGTTTAATGCGCTCGCGGCAGTTTCCCATATCTCGCGCTGGTGCCTCGGGCCTTACGTCAAGTCTCGCAAGGAGGCAAGGACTTCTGTGGACACCGTGGCGCCATGTACGTACCAGGACGGGCGTCTCCTTTCACGAGCGTCTTTGTTTAGCCGATGTGGATCAGCCGGTGACAACCGCTGCGAGACCACCCCCCTCGGGGATGAGCCCTGCGTACGTCGCCGACAACATTTCTGACCTTCTGCGGGCTTATCAGACGGAGCCGTCCGTTTGGAGCGCTGCCACGTTCCGGGCGGCATGGGGGGTGTTACACAAGGCGTACCGCACGGCTGCAGACGCGGAGCCCCTGCGTGCGGCGGAGCTGCGCATGAAAGACTGGCGTGGCCTCGCGCTCGCTAACTCGTACGCAGAAACCCTTCATCTAATGTCACTTTTCCCTCCCTCACTTCGCATCGCCATCACGACGCACCCCTCCTTCACCTACACGGAGGTAGAGGAGTGCTTCGTACATGTGGGGCAAGACGTGGAGGTGCGGGGCAGCGGTGGCTGGGTGGTGCAGCTGCCGCCTCCTACTGCGCAGGAACTGCAGGCTCTTGTCAGGAACATTGGCCACTTCGGTGCGGATGGCCGGGGCTGTGTGGCCAACACGGCGCACCGTGCATCGGTGTGGCGGGGTCGCCATGGTGAGTCGCTCGGTGTCACGTTGCGTGTCGGCCGTTATGTACCAGGAGCCGCTCGTGGTCTCCTACCACTGGCCCAGCGTGGTAGCTTGCTAATATTGTCGAAGGCAGGCATGGGTAAGACTACTCTCTTGCGCGACCTGGCTGCCGGCCTCGCCCAGGACGTGCGCATGCCCCGTGTTACCGTCGTGGACACCTCAAACGAGATCGGTGGCGACGGCCCCATACCACTTCCATACCTAGGCCGGTGCCGCCGCATACAGGTCCCGAGGCGTGAGGATCAAGGGCGAGTCATGATGGAGGTGATCCAGAATCATTCGCCAGAATACCTCATTGTTGACGAGATTGCCACTGAGGAGGAGGCGGAGGCGGCGTGGTCGATCTCGCAACGCGGTGTGCATCTTATCGGCACCTGCCACGGGGAGAGCATGGAGGGACTCTTGCAGAACCGCGCTCTGAACCTCCTGGTTGGTGGCGCTGCTCAGGCGTTCTTGAGCAACGAAGAGCGCCGTCTTCGGAACAAAACGAAGAAGACGGTGCTGGAGCGACCATTCAGCGCTCCGTTTGCTGCTGTTGCGGAGCTGTACGCACGCAATCACTGTCATGTGTATGTGGATGTGAACAAGGCTGTTGATTTGATCTTGGACGACCAGTCGGCCAAAGGAGTCGCCACTGTTGGCGCTGATATCGATCTTGATGCTCCGCTTCTGCCGCATCTTGAGAAGCTGTTGGCGCGCAAGGGCGCCGCGAAGCGTCCCACCATTCCGACACACAACGTGGAGGACGAACAAGAAGATTCTCTCCTAGGTGAGTTCAGAGAAGTCACCGACGATGATGGTTACGTGGTGCCCCGTGACTCACGGGGACGGCAAGATAGTAGTGGGTCGAACCCATCTTCTGGAGTCGCGACAGCGCAGCGCGCTGACTCCCGGGGATCACAGCGCGGGTCCAGACGACCTCAACGGCACAAGTCGGATGATGCGCTCTATAAAGAACTTCGAGGGTTCTTCTGAGGACCACTGTATGGAACTTCCATATTCTCCGAAAGTTTCTGGAGAACTTGTTTTCATTTTTGGAGGCTTGCTGACGCCACCCCTATCGGAGCGAAGAGGGAAGGAGGAGGAGAGGAAGTCGTAGGCCCTTGCTGCAGTTAGTTATATGTGCAAGTGTTTATCTCTAACCGTCGATGTCCTATTTGGGAGGGCAACCATCAAAGGGACGGGCGAGGGGTGGTACCGGCGGGTCTTAGCCATACCGTTGAACCGGGCAGCCACAGCCCCCCCTCCAGTTTTCTTGTAACCATCCCGCACATGTCTGTAAGCCGAAGACCTCCTGGAGTCAATGATATTGGTAACACATGTAGGATGAACACAGGATTTGTGCCCAACGCGCCAAACTGGTATGGCAGTGGTTCCTGGCGACTGGCAAGTCACCGAAAAACGCTGAAAGGCAGCAGATAATCGGCGGCTACTCGCTCTCCATCCCTACGCACGCCCTTTATTTTTTTAAGTGGATGCGCGTGTTACGAGCTTCTCTAGCTCGACATCCTCACACCTACACCCATGGATTCGCTCTTCATTTGATGATGTCTTTCGTCTATTCGCACACCCACCTTAATTATTTCCTCTCGGTTCTCTCATCTCACCGCCACCTCCGTTTCTTGTCTCTGCTTTCTTTTTTTTACTTGTAGGGAAATTTTATTGCAGGAGAGTCCTCTCTTCCAACTCGGGCGCTCCGCTGTCCCAACGGACCTCCCCTTAACATTCGATCATAATAGTTACTGCCGCTGGTGTTGGTGGTGGTGGCATCGACGTGAGTGGTAGCGGCGTCCCCCCTGTCAGCCTCCAGCGGCGGTACCCGCCGACTGTCCACCTACCCCTGCTTCTGGCGTTTTTGTTCCTCTCTCTTTTACCGGTCTGCCCCCCTTCTTCACTCTTTTCTCCGCGCTTCTCCCCGCGCCATCCTCCGTCACTTCTGAGAAAATGAAGCGAATCGGCTTCCGCGCCGTGTGCGCACTAGGCCGAATGAGCAGGGTGGAACAGCTGAGGTACTCCATCCGTTCTGTGGCGACTGTGACGGGTGTACGCTTGGCCGTCGCGCGCAAGACCGCTGTTCATACGATGGCGAACACATCAGCAGACCCGAAGGCAGATCGCTCAGAATCAGCAGAGGAAGCAATTTCATCTGCGGTACCTGGTGAATCTGACGTGGGTGCAGCCCAGCGTCTTTATTCTCTGACAAAGCATCATAAAAGCATTTGTGACGACCCCAGTCACAGACCGTCTGTCGCCGATACCATTGCGCGAGAGGCATGGCGACTGATGGACTCGCTTGACACGGCTGCGGTCGAACAAATGTCAACGAGCGACGTGGCTGAGATTGTCGTCGCCTACCACTACTTCTCATGCTTTTGGGAAAACGGGCTCAGCGGGCCCTCGACGTCAGTGAAAGACAGCGGAGATGAAGGTGTGCCCCAGCAATGCTCGCCCTCGCCTACCAGCGATGAGGAGCCTTTGAGGTACCCTATTCTAAACCGAGAAGAGGGGGTTCCGTGCATGGGCGCCGCCACGGCGTCGGGACTGGGAAACTCGACCTCGATGGAGAGCAGCGCACCGGTGCGGCGGGCCAATCCGTTAGATGAGGTGCTCGACTTCTGAGGGCCCTTTTTTGTCGGGAGGGGATGAAGAAAGTGGGGGGGGGGGAGGGGGAACGGCGGAAACCTGAGCACCATGGGGTCTTGCATGGGGAGAAATCCTGTCAGCAGGTTGAGGCACCTAGCCCTAGTCCCAGCACTGTCTCCTTCCCCTTCCCCCTCACCGTCTCTTCCTCCTACCAACTTTGTGCTGCAGGCATCGTCATCTCTCATGAAACGATTTCGCAGAGCTGCACGGTCACTTGATCTTCTCATTGCTCAGGTCGCTTAACATCGCTTAAGTTATGTGAGCAGGATTCCATTCCTTCTCCCCTGCCCCCTCCCTTCATCACGAAACGAAAAAAAATCCAGCAACAGCATCAGAGACTTCCTTTCTCTGCCTTTCATTCCCATGCTCACCGATGGGGTTTTTTCGTCAAGAAAAGGATCTCAAGCGCGCCCATGCTTTTCTGGGGCTCACAAACTCTCTGCGCCCCTTCTTGCCGGGAAACGGCCTTCACCAAACCGGCTCATGATCCTCTTCTACCATCTCTGACACTTTTCTCTCTACCCTCTTCTGCGACTGTTTCCCTTTTCCCCTCCTCATCGAGCACTTCCCTGTTCTACGCTTCATTCGTCGGGAGAGAGGACGCGTCTCGCCATCTCTCCAGAGACTGTTTTCAGCTGTCTCTCTACCTTCTTGGAAGAGGCGAAAAAAATATCGTCGTTGCTCATCGACAGTGATCCACGTTGCAAACCTAAAAAAAAAATTCTGTATTTCTTCTTCTATACCGATATCTTCTTCTACCCCCATATCTGACGCGTTCGATGACAGTATAGCTCTGTCCTGCATTTTTTCTTTTTCATTTCCCGGAGATATTTTTTTTTTGCATTGAGTGGTGTGGATTGTATCGCCCCCATGCCAGTGTCATTCCCTTGGCGTGTACTATACCGCGCCTACCAGCTCCTTCTTTATACTTCGAGCTTTCTGCTCCGCTGGCGCCTGCCGTGCATCTCCAAAGGAGCAGGCTCCCTCCAGACGCTGCCGAACCTTGTGCGAGGCGCGAACCTCCGACGAGGACTACTCGTGACGGACGCACAGATTTTGAAAGTGGGTCTCGCTGATGGTCTGATTCGTGCGCTGAAAAGCGCTGATCTGGGTCTGGTCATATACAAGGATGTTCTGCCGAACCCCACCATGGAAATGGTGGAGGAGGCGTACGAACTGTACCGGATGAATCGATGCGATCACCTGATCGCAATTGGTGGGGGAAGTGTGATGGACTGCGCGAAGCTGGTCGGTGTCCGACACGCACGTCCCCGCACACCGCTACGGTACATGCGTGGTCTCCTCCGCGTACTGTGGCCGCTGCCTCCCATCTTCGCCGTACCCACCACGGCCGGCACTGGCAGTGAATGCACGATCGCCGCCGTCGTTTGCGACTCGACTCGGAACGACAAATTCGCCATCATGGACCCGTTTCTCACCCCATCGCATTGTGTGCTGGATCCCACACTCACGGTGGGACTGCCGAAGTTTGTGACAGCCACGACCGGCATGGATGCCTTGACCCACGTAGTGGAGTGCTACACCAACGTCTTCCACTACTCAAAGGTGGACGAGGCGGCACTCCAGGCAATGGAGCTTATCGGGAAGTACCTGCTGCGTGCCTACGAGAATGGAAGTGATGTCAGGGCGCGCGAGGGGATGCTGCAGGCATCGTTCCTGGCCGGACTTGCATTCACCCGGGCGGGGGTGGGCAACGTGCACGCTGCTGCCCATGCAGTAGGCGGGCTTTACAGCGTACCGCACGGCTATGCCAATGCCGTCATCCTACCACATGTTCTGGACATGTATGGCACCGCAGTACACCATTCCCTTGCTCGCCTGGCGGAGGCGGCACACCTCGGCGGCGACAGTGACGCCGATAAGGCAACCCGATTGGTGGCTTGGATTCGTACTTTGAACAGCAAGATGCAACTACCCGATACCCTGGGTGCCCAGGATCCGTGCTGGGCGATCCAGGCCAAGGATATACCGTTTCTAGTGAAACACGCGTTGAGTGAGGCAAATCCCTTCTATGCAGTACCGGTCATCTTCGGCGAGGAGGAGATGACGGCGCTTTACCGACGCCTCATGTGAGGCGCGCCTCACTGTACGAGTAGAGGCTACTTGGTTCGCAGAGCATACGGGTGTACATGCATATGGTACTCAAATGATGTAAGCACAGCTTATTTCGAATACCTTTTTTTATATTTCTTCAGTTGTTTACGTTGTTGCCAAATAGGTTTGAACTACCCACAGAAATCGTGGAAACGAAGATGAAGACCGTCAGGGAGTCCAGCACCGCCGATGGCCCGGGGGGTAGGGGCCAGGTAAAGAATTTCCCTCTGGGTAGCCCAAGGCCAACCGGGGTCGTGTCCCCGCCCCTCCTCCTACAGCAGGGAGGACAAACGCCGAACCCGCAAAAACGAAGGCCACTGCGAGAATCGAACTCGCGACCCCCACTTTACGAGAGTGGTGCACTGCCACTGTGCTAAGCGGCCACGGCGGAAAGAGGGCACGGGTGTACACCGCTCCAAGGGTTCGATTTGGTAGTCCACTCGCCCCCCACCCCTTCTGCGCGGCAGGAGGCCCCTGGCTAGATTTCTTGTGCGGTAAGGAATGCGAATGGCCTCTTGAACCAGGAAGCGGCGCCCCCTGTCCCGGCCCGGGCGCCGCCGCAAATGGCGGACCCGGCTGTTCATATTTTTCTTTTCAGGAAGAGCGAAGTTATCGTAGACTCTATGACGCGCTCTTGCGTCGCGGTAATTTTACACGGCCCAGTAGGCTCCCCCAACATCTGCCTTACGTGTCACAGTCGAGCTTGAGGTAGTTGGCATCGATGGCCTCCGGCAGCTGCACCTTTCCCACCTCACTCGTCACTGCCCGCACGGCTTTCAGCGCCTCCTCCACCGGCTGCAGCAGCGTCGCGCCATCCACGATGCTGACGTCCTCGTATGGTGCGATGACTACCGGCTCCCACGATCCGAACGCTCGTTGCGCGCTGCGCAGCAGCGAAACGCAGGTGTGCGTATCTGCGACACCACCCCTATAGGCGGCTACCGGCTCGTCACAATCCTGTACAAGCTCCTTGACAAATCGAACTGTCGCCGCCACGCGTGATTGAGTGTCTTCCAGTGCATGGCGGTTTTGCTGCATTTTTTGCTGGCACTGCTGCTGAAGGCTCGCCTCTAAACCGTCCAGTCGGGACCTCAGGCGTGTGAAGCTCTGCGCAATGTCGCCGCGCACGCGCTCGTGTGATTGCAGTATATCCGACTGAGCTGCATCGAAAAGATCGAAAACTCCGTTGATTTCCTGGGAAAACGTGATCGCGTTCTGCACCCACTTCTCCAACCGGGGCGCCTCCTCGCGTGCAGCCTGCTCAATGGGGATGCAGTTCTCGCGAGAGTAGCCATCGTAATACAGGCAGTGGCTGCAGAGGAGACGCTTTTCGGTGGGTGACCAGAACTCTACCGTCTTTTGAGGGTGTACGGAGCACTGCAGCTGCTCCTCGGCAGGCGAGGGCTGACGAAGTGCGGCGACTGTCGCGGCACCGTGAGACACCGGGACCCTCGATGCTGCTGCTGCCAACGCAGGGACCGATGGCGCCACCGTACTCAGAGGCGGGGCGACCCGTGAGGGGTGATGTGCCCCAAGCGCCGGTGCCAAGGGGGCAGCTTCCCCAAGACGACGAGTTACAGCCACCGGCTCTAACACACTGACGAAGACCACGAAGCGGGGCATCAACTGATGCATGTGACACACGGCCACCGCGTTGCGTGAAGGAATGTGAAACGAGTCGAAGCCGGCGTCTTCCAGCATTTCCAAGCACTGCTCCATTGAAAAGCGGTACAGGTTGGCGTTCAGATCCTGTGCCTCCTCCTTGGTCACAGTGCGGGCCTTCCCCACCGCTACATCAAAAGCGACAAGGGCCCATTTTTCGCGGAAGAGCTCTGCCAGCTCTTGCGCCGGTGCAGCCAGATGCGTTGCCTCCTTGTGGTAAAGCACCACCGCACTGGAGCACAGCCCATCGGTGTCATCTTGGTTCGACAGTCCGAATGGGGCGCCAGATACACAGGTCTTTTCCATCTTCCGCAGCGTGGAGGGACTGCACAGTTTCCACAAGAGCTGTAGCTCCATCGCGGAAAATGCCTCCGCTGAAGAACTTTCCCGCCGCGGATCGCGCGGGGCTCCACCCACGTGCATGCGCGCGGCGCGATCCAGCAAAGGCGTCCAGGCTTCGGGAGACGCCTCCACCGCCACGATACCCTCCGCCGAGGAAACCTGAAACTCTTCTCCGCTCAGCGCACCAAGCTTCGTTAGCAAGTACTCGGCCTCCTCCTTTATCTTTGCAGGCGACCGCCGCGGTGGGGCGAAGCCGTTCTCGCGCAGCGCTGCACTCAAAGTAGAATAGTTCCGTGACGTGGAGAGTTCTTGTTGAGAAAGGGGGCCTGCGCGTGCTGGGGTTGAGGACATCGCTGTCGGTGAGCTGGCGAGCCGTGAGCCATCCAACATACGCGACGCGGGCGGTGGAGGACGACCTGCCGAGGCTGCCACACCGGACTTCGCAGCAGCGGCGGGACGAGAAAAATTTCGCCGCCACTCTTTCGCGAGGGCGGCGATCTCCAGCGGGGCAAAGGTCTTCATGTCCTCCACGATGGTGAGGAACAGATCTTCGCTGCAGTAAACCAGATCATTCAACGTATAGCCCGAGTCCTTCAGCTTCGTCGTAAAACGATCCCAAAGAGTAGCCATTGCTCGCTGTTGTGTGTGTGTGTGGATGTTCCTTCTCGCCCAGTTTTGGCCTAACGATACGCCCAATTAGCAAGAGCGGTGCGAAATAGCTCAACAAGAATTGCAAATGCGGTGACAAAGTGAAGTGAAGAGGAGGAGGCGTGGGTGGGGTGGGGTGGAGTACACCCGATATGTCAAGCCGATCTCTTTCCAGGTCCCGTTTTTGCTTCCTTCGGCGTCGAGTCTTTTATCGCTCCCACTGTTTTGATGATTCTTCGAGGCTTACGGAAACTCTGTTCAGCCTTGTTGCCTCATTTATGAACAGAAACAGGGTGAGGGGGAAGGCAGAGATTGTGAAGCGGGAGGGAAGGGAGGAGGACAGGAGCACGCAAACATGAGAAGTGGAAAGCGGAGATGAGACAATGAAGTTTTGCAATCGAAGCAGAGAGGTAAGATGATGAAAACCAACACCCACGAGGGCGATTCACTACATGCAATCGGATGTACCGTGGTTGGAAAGGTTTTCCAGCGCTAGAATGACCCACTGATCGTACTGCTACCTTTTTTATCGTGTTCTTGTTCTTTCCTCTAGTGTTTGCCCATCCTCCCCCTTCTCGCTTCATGCCCTTTCTCGAAAAAGAAATTTCTTTGTCGAACAGGAAAGGTAAAAAACACTTTGCCGGAAGAGAGGAAAGAACACACCGCACGGCCTACCGTGTCCCCGCAGGCTCGCTGCGTCCTCCCTTCGCACTAACCCTTCTTGACGAACTTCCGCACAGAAGCACCAAATTGTAACAAACCCACAAAGCGAGCTCGAATGTTTCGAGTCACGTGCGGTGCACCGCACACCTACGCTTGGAGCATGGAAAACCAAAAGGAAAAGGAAAACATACATCACACGCGAGGACACTCCCGTAAGTTTAGCGCAAGTACCAAGTCACCTAACGGGGCAGGTGGGGTACTTCGCAGTTTCACCTGAGAGCACAAGGCCAGTAAGGCAATGAGCTGTTCTGTCACCGGATTACTCCACGCATTCGCGGAAGTATCCGGTGGGCCCATATCTACATCGAGATCCTCGAGGTCCGCGGCGCTGGAAGCAAAGTGCCGATCCAAGTCGATACCGGACAGTGCGGCGATGGAGGTGGACGGGACAAGCGAATTCATCTTCGGCTTTCGGAGGGTGGTGGCAGGGGTGGCCTTTGCCCGCATACCTGCCAGCGGCGACGCCGAAGCGGAAGGCAGCTTTCTGCGAGAGTACACCAGAGTGCCCATACGACGTACATGTTCGGCGTCTGAAAGCCACACCGCATCCTCGAGGCGGTTCACCGTGTCAACAGAAACGGCATGCACAGCGCAGGCCTCGCAGTCCTCACCAGCCCCATGACGGTTCCCGCAGAGAAGGGATTCGGGGCCCTTGGGCGGTGGCCGGGAGTGCTGCAGCGGCCGAGAAGAATTTCGCTCTAACACATTGGAAAGCTCTGCTGGGGAGGGAAGGGAGAGGTCCGACATCCCGTTTGCTGTTGATGGCCGAACACCGGACATGAGAGGCGACACCGTTGTTGTCGGGCTTCGCGAGTGATGCGATGTGTGGCCGGGTGATGCGGCAGGTGCGAGATATGGCGTCAGAAGGGACGCCTTTTCCAGGGAACCCATTACCTCAAGAGATCCAGGGAGGGGACGGTGCCCTCCCTCGTAGCCCCCGCGCCGCGAGCCTGGGCTGCCCATCCGGATTGGAGAGGAGGACTCCAAGACAGGGCTGGAGAGCCTTTCCCCGTCACTGTGGCCTCTGATCCCTGCACTGGAAGCGCCCGCCGAGGACGATGCTGCCGCAAGCGTAGTGGGCATACTGGCCAGCATCGCCGAATGATGGCGCCAACTTCGATTCATCGTCACATCCACCCGCACAAAATCACTACTGCTCCACAGTTCATGCCGTCGAGCGTAGACGGGGATCGAAGGGCAATCTTCAGCTGTGTGGAATAAGCGTAAGGCGACGCGGTTGGCAGGCGTGTGTGGCGACCGGGCACAGCTCCACGAGGGGTCCATCAGCATCGGTGAGTGCGGCAACGAGGCGACGTCGCCGTTAGGCGTGCTGGGAAAGTTGAGGCGACTCCCGTCGTCGGTGGTGGTCACACAGCTCTGCAATACAGCACTATAGATTTCTTGGCATCGTAGGTGCGCAAAAAGAACCCGTACAAGGGTGTTGAGCTCCTCGAGTTGCTCAAAGTCCCGGGGGACCGAATGATCGGTGAGCGGGTCGCGGAAGTCCTGCAGCGTCCACACCTCCACGGGGGTTTGGTTCAGGTAGACTGCGAGGTAGAGGGGGCCTCGATAAGGAGCCGCGGCCCCGAGACACCGACTCTGCTGGCGCCACAGCTCCTCGGCCGCCTCGTAGCTACCTGTGTCACGCATAGAGAGCCCCCCTAAATGAAATGTTGCCGGACCTTTCTCGTGGTCCTGGTAGTTGGGAGAGCGGGCATCGCGAATGAGGCGCAGCAGGTTGACCAACAGGGGAGCATTGTCCACCGATGACCGTTGCGACTCCATTTGTACTCAGCGTTGGGGAGAGAAGGGAAGAGGCAGTAGGGCCCCGCGCGCACAACTTTACTCGCTCTCTTTTTTACACTTGCAAGGAGACGTCTCAACAAAGAGGAGGAAAAAAATAATGGGCGAGGATGTGCGTAACAGCGCCCGACGTCGCCTCCTTTACGTTCGTGCGGGTATTACGACGTCAGCGGATTCAGTGGAAGGCAGTGATGGTCGGGCAAGAGGTGAAAAACATTGAAGACAGAGCGGGGAAACTTCTGACCCCAAAATGGCTCTCGAGCACAAAGCAACAACAACAATCCCTCAGGGGAAGCAATATCGAAGGGGCGGCGATGGTGACGGAAAGAACGGTAGTCACGGCAGATTATAGGAGCTATTCGATGAGAAGAATTAGCAGAGGGAGTGACAACAAGTAGAAGGAAGGGAGCGATGAGATCAGCCTCGAAAAATAGAGGATCCCGATGAGATAAGCTCACTCAGTGGGAAGGAGGAGAGAAGCAGCAATAAAACGCGAGTATGCAACAAAAGCAGCGATACATACATATATATATATATATATATATATATATATTTGTATATGTATCAAGTCAGAAGATGATGAATCGAAGAGAGAAGAGAGGAGGGGGGGGGGAGGGGATCCTAAGATGTGGAGGAGAGGAAAGTGGGTGTGCACTTGAGCAGGGGAAGAGCACAAGGGCCAATTTGAAGAAAAGGGAAGAAAAACTGCGAGAGAAGTTCGAGGTTCACCCCACCACTGTATAGTTCGTCAGAAGGGATCGGAAGGTGTACATATGTATGTGCAGCAAAATATCAGCACGAGCGACACCACCTGCTAGACAGTAGACACGTACAGATGCAACTGCGCAGGTGCTAACAGAAGGTGAAGAAGCCTGATTCACTTTCTCTTTGCTCTATCAGCAGGTAGGCATCAGCTGGAATGCGAGTAATAACAGATCGTGAAGTTGCGAGTACGTGCGGATGGAGGAAAAAAAGGTGCGTGCACAAAACGAACGCCCGATAAGTCCCAAATGAGGGAATACCGGTGAATGATGGAGTCGCAGGCGAAACAAAATGGAGAAGGAAAGAGAAGCGATGAAGGAGAAGCACCAAGAGGCAGCATACGTCAGAGCCAAAGGTGACACGCATCCCTCGCATGCTGAAGTCTTCCAGTAGAGGGCATTCTTCCGTAGGCGTGGACGACCTCGCACCCTCATCGCTCCTTTGCGTGCGTCGCAGGACTTCTCGCTTCAACCGAACGCACCCTCTCTACATATCCATAAATTTTTGTGGACCGCAAACACACATGAAAAGAATTCTTTTACACATGCGGGCGCCCATGCGGGAGGAAAGAAGAGGGATGGAGCGGTAGAAGTCACGAAGTGGCGCATTGCAGGAGCTCTTTCCTCTTGTCCTATCCGTATTTTGTGGGGTAGGTACGGATGATATCCACAAATAATCGGTAAGGGACAGGGAGAGAGAGCGGGCACTACAGCCCCTGGTAACGTTCGTAGCGTGTCCCTCTCTCTGACCCCCGAGCGGTCGCGGACGATAGAGGACGCACAAAGCGACAAGACACGGGTATTAGCAAAAGATTATGTCTGTTCAACGCTGCCCCAGGGAAAGGACGACAGCGAAGACAAAAAGAGGAGCCGTTTGCATAAAAAAGAAGGGAAGAACTGGGAATATCACCTCCTGGGCCGACGCTATCGTCATCGCATCACATCTGCCGCATGAGAATGTCCTTGCAATAATCGACTTCAAAGTCCTCAAGATCTTGCAGATTTAACGTGAGCGTCCACAGTCCGTGCGCCTTGACCTGCCGACCCTCACTGATCGGAGAGTTGGCGGCCGCCAGTGGGTCCATCGTTCGCGTAACTGCCCACTTCCGTTCCAACGCCATCTCCTCGCGCAAACTCTCCACCATGAGGTTCAGAACGATTCGGCCGATGGGTACCACCTCCCACAGGTCATCCGTTTGCTTCCGCTTTATCTTGGAAATACGGCGTACTTTATCTGCATCTTGAGCGGCCCATGCAGCCAGGTGGATGTGCCGGGCTCCTTCACACGTGCCAAACATCATGTAGTCGAAATTGGATGTCTTTTCCGACACGTCAATACAACAAACGTCTCGCACCTTGAGGGCGGTGAGGATTTCGGCAAGCTCCTTCACATCCTCGACGTGTGCCTTGTTGGCGTCTTGCCACGTTTCATCAATCACGCCGTTCACCTCCATCTCGAGTAGCATCGCTGCGAATTTCTCGTCATCGTAGGGAAGATGAGCGGGGTCGGGGAGACGACCGTCGCCTGCTTTCTCCTCAGCATGCACCACTACTACGGGCAGCTTGGGGGGCCCATCCGGTGACGTGGGTGGCGAGCTGCTAGGGGCATTACCGTCGGGTGAGTTGGAGGGCTCGATGGTGTCTTTGAGGTCGGCATATCGGGCCTCCTCACTGGGAGCCAGACTAACCCGTGTATTTGGACGTGTCCATGCCCGCGTCTGTTCGCATGGCTGCAGTGGAAGTTGCAACCGAGAGCGGCGACAATCTTCTTCTTCGGGCTCAACTCGTGTGACGCCAAGGACGCTCGCCGTCGGGGCTGGCACGTTAGTGTTCCGAGACGAAGCTGAGGATGAGGTCTGGTGAGATGATGGCGCCAAATCTATATACAGGTTTTCTAGGTCCACAAAGTTGTCCTCTACTACTGCAATCGCCGGCTTCCTTGTATCCAGACTCAGAGAAGTCACAGAGAAGCCGGCACGCTGTGCACAGAGCGCCACACGACGGGGCCAGGCCTGCAGCGTGGTAACGAGCGGCGCTTGCCACCTCCTGCCCCGCATCTGTGGTGGCTTCCAAAAGACCAAGCTTTCCAAAAAAGCGGGGGAAGGGGTCTGCACAGCTATTCGCAGAAGCGGGCTGAAAAAAATGCGGGGTCTCGCTCACCCGCTACAACGGCAGAAACGAGGCGACAGAGCAGGGTCGAAAAGCGCGTCTGTGGAAATAGGAGGTAGACATAACGGAAGTCGCATCCAACATGAAAAAAAAGGGAGAGCGAAAGGGAGGGAAAGAGAAACTTCTGCATCACACTCCATAGAAGAAACACGTGCACACACACACGGGCGCGACCGTCGGCATGGGAAAGTCGTGGTGAAAGACATGGCAACAGTGCTGCGAGTGATGGCATGCCCCGATTCAATAGAAACTGATCACCGGAGAGCTTCTCGTCCGCTACTCACTTCTTCCAGGTCACCACACATGCGCATCTGATATCCGTGAGAGGAGCAACAAAAAGGGCATCTGTTTTTGCGACCACCGTGCTGTTTCCCCTCGACTCCTTCAAGGCCACTTCTCAACTTTCTTTTTTGCGTTTTCGCCAATTTGTTTTTGGAGTTACGTCTATCAGCGGGCGGATGACTCTAAACCATACTGGTAGGGGTGTTCGTGAGGGAAAAAAGAAGGAGGAGGGGCGCAGCGGCCACATGGAGATGACGATATACAAAAAGCACATAGCGGGAAGGCCTGATATCTAAAAGGCGCTACTTCGCTAGTGGGTCTCTTTCTTCCGCTTCCCGCAGAATCAGAGAGCACCAAGGGCACATTTTTGTGTTTCAAAGAAAGGATGAGTTATGCGGGGGACGGGGGCAGGAGCAGGATTTGCGGAGGGAGGGAAGTAGAGGAGAGGGTGATGAAGGAAAAGCGAAAGGAAAGGAGACAGAGAGGTACCTCCCTCGCCCTCTCTCTCTATATATATCTATGTGTGTGCTTTTTTACATGAGAAACGCACAAGGGTAAGAGGTATTCTTCGAACAATCACAGACACACAGACATACGTCTTCCTTTTTTCAGCACAATAGAGAAAATATCTACAAAAACAGTTCTGCCGGATCGAACTCTTCTATCCCAGAGTGCGAGAGAAAGAGAGAAGAGAAGGACAGAACATAGCTTCCTCCCCAGCAAACAGAAAGGAGGATATATATATATATATGTGTCTGTATACCATGCACATATCGATAGAGAGAAAAAAAGGGAAAGTGATGGAGAGCAGCAGGAGCAGCCGATTGGGGGTGTCACGCTCATAATTTTGTGTGGCCTAACAGACACATGTCTGATAAGGCGCAAACATCAAAAAAAAGAAACCGCGAAACCATGAGCAAGGGCACCGGTTCCCATATGGGCATAAACGCACACCGGAAATTCCGATGAGGGGGAAAAAAGAGTAGTCGCATAACGAAATTGCCTTCGAAACAAAAAATGAGGGATGGGAGGCTGCACAGCGCCTTTTTTGCCTTCCTCATCTTCCTTTCCCCAGATACGCTCTATCATCGGTAGGCAGTCAAAGCGAGGGCGGCCATCATCCTGTGTTTCACACCTTCAGTCTCACTGCCTCTCCCCCCCCCCCCGGGGGGTAGCCAGCCAGATAGCCCGACTTCCTCGTCAGCAAATCGCCAGCGAGTGCGCGCCTACTGTTCCACGTTGCCCACCCACGTTACAAACGAGTCGGCATCGATGTCCTTCGCACCCTTGGCGTTACCCCGCAGGTCATTATCGCAGAAGGTGCCACAGCCCTTCTTGCATACCCAAACACCCTCGTAAGCGTTGTTGTTGAGTGTGTTATGAATGACATGGGGATTCCCTCCCGTTGTGACGAGCACCCCGGCATTCTGATTGCCGCGAATATAGTTCTCCTCTATAATACCACCGCCTTTTTCGAAAACATAGATACCCGCTTCTTTTCCACGCTCAATGATGTTGCGCGTGACCTTCGGTGCTGCACCGGTCTTTACCAGCACCCCTGCCTTCCCATTTTGCCCGATTTCGTTGTCCGACACAAATGGCCCCGCCTTCTCACAACAAAAGATGCCTGCCTGCATGTTTGACAGCACGCGATTCTTTCGAATCACCGGGGCAGCTGCAGCACCTTTCACCACAATACCACAACCAGTGTTTCCTGCGATGACGTTGTACTCGATGACGCCCAGCGCATCCTGGCAGAAGATACCAGCCTCCGCTCCGTCGGTGATGTGGTTCGACCGAATCCGCGGGGAGGCCTCCTTCTTGAGGAGGAAGGCCGCAAAGCCGCAGCCTGAAAACGTGTTTTCTTCGAAGAGGCCGCGGCACCGCTCCATCAGCACCACCCCAGCCGCCGTCACATCGATGAAAGTGCATTTCTTGATGGTGGGCTCCAGAATACCACCCTCCTCCGCACTCTCGAGGCTTCCGTGGTCCTCACAGCCTTCCACGCCCGGCAGTGGCTCCTGCGACTGGGCAGCGCCGGATGTGCCAGACGCGGCTGAGGAAAGTGAGGTCCTGCGCAGGTTCGGAAAGGACGAAGAGGCTCGCTTGCTACCTCCAACCGTCACGCCACTCCCTTCCACACATGAGATGCGGCACTTCAGTAGGCGCCACTCACCGCCGGTGATGGAGATGGCCGTAGGGCGTGGAGGCTTCTTCGCTGTCGCTCTCGACACTCCCTCTTTGTCGGCTACGGGCTGTAGGCCGTTCCCATCCGCCTCGCACAGCTTTGGGCGGTAACCGCCTACATGGCGCACAATGAAATTCTCAATTGTTCCTTTTCCCGACTTGCAGCGCAGCGCGAAGGGACTATCGACCACCTCCAACATCGGCGGTGGCGACTCTCCGACCAATTTGAGGCCCTCTGGGAGCCTGGACGTCAACACAAGCGGCACGGTGTGGGTCGTGTTGGTCGCTACGAGAATTTGGCGCACGTGAGGCATCGATTCAACAAGCTGCAGCGCTTTGGCAAGGCTCTCCACGTCACCTGGGACTCGCAGCACCGTCTCCGTCGAGCTACCATTGCTACCAGAGCAATCTGTTCGAGTATGCCGTCCATGCGATAGCGACGCTTCCGACGCGGACATGCTCACCCCATGCAGGGAGGGCTGCAATCCGAGGAAAGTTCGTCCAGGCATGTCTCGGTCCCGCGCGAGCGTACGCGATGGGTCTCTGTAACCGGAAGGAGATAAACTGGCTTCGTGCATACTCTTCCGCGATTGTTCCGAAGTATTCGGGGGAAGGGCCGATCGAGACGAGGAGGAGAGAGTGAGCTGCTGCTGATTTTGTGGCGATGTCGAGGCTGTTAGCGACGCTCCGTTCAGACTACTCACGAAGGAAGCAAGACTGGGACGATCGTGATTCTGGCGGGAGTGGTGCTTGTGTCGTACCTTGTCACAACCAACACAAAATGCTGCCTTGCAAGAACAGCACATGAGGACTGCCGTCTCCACCTCGCAGACATCGCAGAGAGCATCGTGAATCTTTGGACAACTCATGCCCGCAAACAGACTCGCGGACATACCCAAATGAGGAGCCGTTGCTGTCATGTTGGCGAGGCGGTGCAGAATGAAACCGGGCGTCGGACGGTCCTGCGGTTGACGTTGGAGCATATCACGTATGAGAAACGCCAGCTTGGAAGAAAATCCCATTCTCGTAATATCGGACACGATGGCATCGACCGCCTTGGGGTTGTCGAGCACCATGCTGTTTATGGGTTGCTGACGGAGGGTCAACAGCTCTAGCCATACCATCCCCAGGCCCCAGACATCGACTTTGCCGTCATATCGCTGCTGCAGCATGCGCTCGGGGGCGAGGTAATAGGGTGTCCCTACCGCTGAGTTCCGGCCAACACCAAGTGTCGCTGCCAATCCGAAGTCCCCGATTTTAATGTCTCTGTATTCGTCGAAGAAAATGTTCGTGGGCTTCAAGTCGCGATGAATAAAGCCCTTCTCGTGCATGAAATACAGCGCTGCTGCGCCCTGGTCCAGCCAGGATAGCGCCTGTGCCTCAGTGATATCTTGGCTACCCACATCCATGAACCTCTGTTGCTTTTCACGAATCAGTTCATGCATATCACCGTTTTGGCAGTACTCCATGACAAGACAGACCGCCATCTCCTTTCCACCCACCGTCTCACCTACCGCGAGTCGGGCCTCTTGACTAGACCGTACTGTCGGCGCTATACGCCGTCCAGCCTCCTCCGCTTGCTCCATCGACGCACACGTCTTCTGCCGGCCGGACTCACCAGTGTCGGTGTCAGCTCGCCACTGATGGGAGCGAAAGAGACTATCCTGTTTCTCCGTGTAGAGTTGAGAACGGCATCCAGCCCTCTCCATCATCAGCTCACTCTGCTTCGCGAATTCACCTCTCTGTTTTTCATTGTTGAAGAATAGGAAGAAGTCTACATACGAGACAATGCTGGGATAGCGCAGCTGCAGCAATACCTTGATCTCCTTCAAGGCCGCATTTACCTTTTCCTCGCCGACGCAGAACATCATCTTCATGGCGTACCGCACCCTCGTAGGTTCGTGCTCTACCTCATACACTGTCCCTTGAGCCCCGTTGCCAATTTTGCGTATTATGGCGTACTCTTCCATTCTTTTCCGCTGTAAAAAAGCATATATATATATAGAAGTAGAGAGAGACAACACAGTGTCTCTATTGTGTGTGTGTGTGTGTGTGTGTGAGCGAAATGAGAAAAATGAAAATCTGTGAAGCTTGGGAAATCGGGAGGAGCGGGCGGTTGTGGAGGGAAGGAGCAGGGTGTGTGGCTTACGATGAATGGATTCCCTTTCGCCCCTTCCTCTCCTCGGCCCAGAATACAGGAAGAGCGGAATAAATGGGGCTACAAGGCGCCGATCGACACCTCGTGGAACGAAACAGCAAAGAAAAAAAACCATCACAAAAGGAGAGGAATCGAACGAGAGATGAGGGGATGCGGTGGACGGCAAGAAGATGAATAGCCATGACAGAGGAGACAACATGGAAGCGAAACAACAGAAAGGAAAATGGTCGAGGATGATGATGTGAGGATAGACCACAAGCATGACATGGGTGGCCCAGACAAATTTCTTGCACCCCGTTTCTCCTGCGTGTGCGTGTGTTTGTACGTTGGCGTAAGAGGCGCTATCAACCTGTTCTAAGCGCTCGCGTGCATCTTTATGGTCCTCGACATCCTTCCCGCACGTTAGCCCCAAACTGATCGTGCAGGTGAAGGAAGCGGGTGGGAAGAGTGCGCAAGATCCAACACGGCTCTGTCGTGAGCAGGGAGGGGAGGGGAGGGAGGGATGGGGGGGGGAAGAATGTCGTCCCGGACCAGAAAGGGAAAGGGAGAAGATGCAAGGACGAGGGAGGACGAACAGGGAGAAAGGAACACGGCTTTGAGCAGGAAGTATAGATTCTAGGAGCCGAAAAAAGGTGAAGAAAAAGAAGCCAAACACAAGGGAGGCGGGCAAACAGAGGAATATCATGATCCCAATGCCTGGAACGAACGAAAAGGACGAGAAGGTGCTGCAGAGGTCCAACAAGGAAACAAAACCGGCGAAACGCCTGCATCTTCCCGTTGTCCTCTCTTGTCTGTATATTCGCAACACTAATAATTGTAGGCGTTGACTTCGGCAACTGGGACGGGACGGGGGGGAGGGGGGGGGGTTGAAGGCGGATCGAGCACCATGTCCGACCTTACCACATCTGCTCCTTGAGCGACAGTTGCTCGAGCCTTCCGATTTCTCGTAGGAGGCAGTTCTCCACACAGGTGGCTACTCGGATACGAATCACCAGCGGCCACGTTCGCGTCTGAGCACGAGACGCGACATAGCTGATATAATCCGCCGATGGGTTGTTGACTAGATTCAGGTAGTCCGGCACCGCCGTCAGTACCGACTCTATCGGCTGGATGGTGAGGTCCCCTCCGTAGAACTGTGCGTACGCCAAAAAGAAGACTTCGAATCCCCCGGTGCGGGGGAGAATGTGCAAACTGAAGAGCAGCGTGAGCACCCGACTGCAGACGGCGACCCACAAAAACCACAATTGTGCCAGCAGCGGCAGACTTGTCGCGGTAATGTGGTACGACTCGGGAGGACGGAAGAAAGGTATGACGAAAGGGTTCACCTGACTCACGATGAGGTAGTTGACCCCGAAGAGTTGGATCAAGAAGGGTCGTGGGATATCTTGAGCGACGCTGCCGTCGCACCACAACTCACCAGGCCGATACGGCGCAAAGGTGCCCGCGCCGAGTGAGGGCTTCTCGATGAGTTGTACCGCCGTGAACAGGCCAGGGAGGGCACAGCTCGCACTCACCGCACTCCAGATCACCACATCCGGTGCTGTGATGTAGTTGAGCAGCGCATGACGATCTGAGGGCGTACCCTCTTGCTGACTGCGAGTCACTGACACGTTCAGTACCTTGCCACTGAGCCGGTATGCTTCTAGAAACGTCATGTCTCCACACTGGCCACGCATGTACTCCATGAGTGAGCGGACATCCATCAAGAAGCCCGTTTTGAAGAAGCGCTTCAGCTTGCCCAGAATGCCACTGTCCTCTCCGAAAGGGGACATGTGAATGGCCTCGGTGGATAGAACGGCGGACTGCATAAACGCATGGAGATCATCGGGAGATTTTGTGCAGATCATCGCAGCAATCATGGACCCTGCAGAAGATCCACACAGAATGTTTGGTAGAACACCGGCTTCGTGCAGAGCACGAACGACGCCGGCGTGGTACGTCCCCATTGACGACCCGCCACTCAGTACCAGTGCCGTGCGCCCGAAGGAGCGGAGAGCCTCACGCAGAACACCCAGCCGATGACTTGCACTACCCAACGGAGACTGACGCAGGGTAAGCCGCGTCGGTGCAGTACGTGACGACACACACTCTGGTGCCGGCGGTGCAGCGAACCCGTCTGTAAGCCGAAATAAGGAGGCACATGCAGCCTGGATGTGCCGTGCGACGGCCACCTCCGGCGATGAGGAGGTCGGAGGTGGTGTAGCACGGGCCATGGAGGGAAATGATGGAGATGAGGTCGAGAAGGGCACCGGCGACCCCGCACCACGAATCCGCGGTGGTGGCGAGCACCGTGGCGGCTCACTAGGCAGCTCACCCGCTTCCCTCGTCTCCACCGCAGCTGACCGCCCCATTCCCGCCAAAGATGAGTTTCCAAGCGGGAGCGCTTCTGCTCCTTCTAGAGGGTTACACGTATCCGCTGCCGCGGCAAGAGAGCTGGGGACGGGTACATTTTCGGTATTGATCTTCATCGGCTGCAAATCGATGGGAGAGCTTTCATCAGCGTTGAACGGGGACATTGTTGGCACGCTGTAACGCCGACCTGATGCCGTCATGCTAGCCCCGAAGGCGAAGGATGAGCCCTCCACGGTGTCCCGCAACAGCGTTCGCCACACCTGGCTGATTTTCGCGGTGAGATCGAATGTTGGCAAGGCAGAGACGTTCGTAGATGGGGCTACCGCCACATCCCTGCCCCTCTGGAATAGTCCCCAAGATAATCCCGATCTCGCATCAGTCGTACTGGCCTCAAACCGTACCCAGCACGGCCGCAACTCGCGCATCGGGGTGATAGACGCGTTGAGTGGCGGCCCACGACGGTCAGAGGTGGTTCCGCCTTCTCTGGGCAGCGATTCCCCTCCGCTGGGCGAAGACGCCGCGGCGTAGGCGGTGATGAGAGCCTCGATGCTGTCCGTATAGTCCGTAATACAGTGCGGTGCAGTGTGAAAATAGCGGTAGATCGAAGCGTCCATCAGGCCATGCGCACTTCGCTTTAGGAGCAAGCGCAAGAAGGTCTCCATTCCGAATACATTACCCGTTTGAACGAGGTGCTGTGCTGCTGTAGCATCGACTAGCAACCCCACCGCATTGCAGTGTTCGAACGGTGGTGCGTCCTGCGCCCAATTGGCGACACCGCAGTAGTGATCCAAGCTTGCCGCCGCCTCGACGAACGTGGTATAGCTTTCCGTCGTGTTCATGACCGATAGAAAACGCCGTGTGGTGCGACGGAACTGCAAGCGGGCCGGGTACTCATTCAACCATTGCAACACCGAGAATACTCGACGCAGCATGAACTGCAGGACGTCGATAAGCACAGTCAAGTGGCAAACCTGACGAATTGCGTACAACGCCACATCGCCTACGAAGACGGCCGCGTCACGCATTCGAATGAGAGGTATCACCTGAGAGAACGCCAACTTCAGAGAAGATCTTTTGCCGTCTCTTGAAGGTTGCAGAGAAGAGCGCTGCGGCGATTTCTGCGCTTTCCCTCGCCGGCGTAGAGTTTGAACGGACACGCGTTTTCTTCTTTGAGCCTCCGGCGCACTTGCGCTCGGGGTGGTTTTGAGAGATTGCTGACGCATCAGTCCCTATCGTCGCGATTTATCCTAGTGTGTATGAATCCCGTATTCGCCAGCCGTTTAGTGATGTTCGCCGAAGCAACAGTAGCAGCAGTAGCACCCGAAAGGTGGGGTATAGGAGCACAAAGATGTAGCAGGGCAATCCTACGCATATATATATATATATATTATTTTGGAAACCGAAAAAGAAAGTTGCAGAGGTAGGGGACAGACGAAAAAAAGAAAAGAGACCAAGAGGAAGCTGCAGGTACGGTGCCTCGCAAAGTACGTCGGGTAGGGTATAAATTCTTTTGACTTCTGTCGGGGGTAAACTCGACTAGGAAAAGAAAAAAGTCTTGCAGAACGCTCTGAATATTTCAAGCACTACCTATCCGACGATGCGCATGAGAAAAGAAAAGAAGCGCCAAGGAAGGAGGGAGATGGCGATGGTGTTTACGGGACAACACTTTATCCCCGCCTCCCCCCCATTGATATTAGCGCACCACCCTCGAGTGGGCTGTTAATCGCAGATCCGCACCGATGAAGAAAGGATCAGGCAAATGGAAGGTAGTGTAGGAAAGCCGGGGATGTGGTATTGCGCAGATATAATCATAGCCGGCCGCTACCTCGATGGAGGAATATATATAAAGCAGGCGGTGTGAGCGATAAGAAAGATTGTTGGGGGGAGGGGGGCCGACGGATAAATCATGTGTAGGGTAGTGGAGACGCGTAAAGGACATTTCACAGCGCACATGCGGTAAAGAGGAAATAGGAGCGGGTGAGAGAAACGTGGCCGTCTCTTGCACATCTCTCTTGTTTCCTCCCACCTTCGCCTCTCCCTGTGATGCCACTGGGCATTACAGTGGGTAGCTTAGGAAAAGCGCGGTGGGGAGAGATTTGGGCCACGCAACTGCGCAGAGAAGCACATCTGGTGCAGCTGTTAGGAAAGGGGAGAATCATCTCAGTGAGGATCTCTGCAACTCACAAATGACGTCGCTGTTGTTTTCCTTGTTTGTCGGTGTGCCCGCGGGCATCAGCTGCTCGCTGTTTGTTAAGCTCGCCTCCATGACGGCCACTTTCAGCATGCGCACGTCTCTCTCGGGTTCTTCTCGGTGCGCCTGAGCGGAACCCATCATAAACGTTCTTGGGTGGGACAGATTGGGGGGGGGGGGGCAAACAAGATAGAAAAAAATAGCGACGCGCATGCACACAGCCTCCCTTTCCTTTCCCACTTTCCTTTCTCTGCCTCCGTCGAAGCCTTTCTTCAGCTCACACACCTTGGAAGAGACGGACATCACCGTTTGCAGTTCCAACTGAGAAGAACGGTCTCTGCGGATGCCACGCCATCGACGTTGCATACGCTGGAAGGTTCCGAATAATGCTCCGTGCGCCACCGCCGCTAATCGACCCCCCGCGAAGGTCATACACGTAGATGGCGTTGTCCTGGCTTGCCACCGCAACGATGCCATTCCCTGGCGCCATAGCCATCGCCAAAGACGGGATAGCGGTATTGGTGTGCTGCGTGAATAGCTGCACTGGTCGGGCCGTGCGCACATCCCAGAGCGCGACAGTGCTGTCCAGTGAGGCGGAGAGAAAGAGATGTTCTGCTGCAGCCGCGCTCGTGTCGGAGGTGGCGTAGCGGCTGGCGCGACCCGTCGCTACGCGATATACACCTCGCTGGTGCGTAGCTCCGTTCCGCCACAGGACGGTGTTGGTGGCCACATCGAGTACCTGCAGCTCCTTCTCAGATGTAGATAGAAAAATCAAGTTGCTTGCAAAATAGTTGACAGCTGCGAGCGAGGTGATGGAGTGGCCGACACCCACAGAGTAGGTATACACAGGAGTCGGGGAAAGAACAACTGCAGCCTCTGTCATCTCCATTCCTGGGGCAACTAGGGAGAGGTTTCGGGCAGCGATCGCACCACTACCGTTGCGACGGAGCTCTAGCGTATGGCCGGTGCAAGAAAGCACAAAATTATCCAAGTAATAGAATTGAGCTGCGGTGACCATTGGCAGGGCGGAGTCCCGCCCTCCGCGGGCTCCAGCGCTGCCTCCTGTCGTGCACTCCGCGAGAGGCGTATCCCGTACCCCAGGTAGCCAAAGGCGCAAGACTCCATCCGCTCCTCCAGAAAGAATGACTTGATGCTGCCGTGAGAGATTGGCGTCGACAGCGGTGAGGGCCACTGCACTGCTTTGCAGGACGCGTCCAACCAGTCCATCCGTAGACTTTGCCCGTGCTATGGGGAACTGCAAGCGCTGGATGCGACCATCACCTCCGGCTGTGAGCAACGCATCACCAGTGGTGGCGAAGACAGAATCCACCACCGCTCGCGTATGAAGGCCGCGAAGCGCCTCGCTGGCTCCCTCCATAAGGGTGAGAGCAGCGCCACTCACACCGAAGAGAGTGGTGGCGTCGTACTGAGTCGGCGGTGCCTCTCTGGACCTTGTACCGAACAATTCGGTCCTCCGCTCTTTTGCAGCTGCTGCCTGTGCCTTTCGTTTGCGCTCTTGTTGCACAGACCACGGGGCTTCCATGTAACCACTGCCTTTTGCTACTGACCGTCGCTGGACTGGAGAGGCGGGCAGCGTGCCACGGCTGATGGTCTTCGCCGGCTTCCCCCTCTGCGCAGCAGTGACGCCCGCCGAAGCTCGCCCCGCCTGGGAGCCCGGCTGCAGCCATGAGGGAGGCAGCGGCTTGTGAGCGTGGATAATGTCATCGGTCGCCGTTTCCTCCGCTGCACGTCGCACTGCCAAGGTGTGCTGCGTGTCAACGGCGAACGGGTAGAAGTACAAGAGATTCTCCGTATCTCGCAGACAGGCCCACGTTCCCGTCGGTGACGCAGCCATTTCCACCCTGCAAGGACGCGCTGACGTGCTCGGCGAGGAAAGAGACGGCGAGGAAAGAGACGGCGAGGACGGCAATAGGTACGTCAAGGAAGACTCGAGCTGAAAGGTCGACTTGCTATAGTGGAGTACTCCTTGCGCGGTGCAGACCGTGATCAAGGACATGCCAGTCTGAACATCGAGAATCGCAGGAGGCGACGGCGTGACGGTCGACCGCGTCGCGCCTTCCGAGATGCCGATTCGGGGTCGTGTCGAACTCTGCGTATGCCCCCGCTGCCGTGCAGCTTGCTCGCCCCTGGTGGGCACCGCCGTCTGCACCTCCGACGGCAGGGCTTCCGCGATGCTCCATGACCTCAGATGCTGTAGACTACCGCCATCGAGAACCTGAATTGTTCCGTTAGAAATTCCCAGAATGACAAGAGAGGTACCGCTTAGCCCGGACGCCCTGCAGTTAAGCGCTACCACTTTAGCGCTACGGGTGCAAAGGTGTCCATCCACGAGCAATCGCAGCGTTACATCAGCACCGTCAAAAGCTAGGGGAAAAACACCAGGAGAAGATTTGAAGCTTTCGATCTCGCCCTGCCGGCCTTCGTCGCTCTCCTCCACCCCAGCGGTATCATCGCCATCATGAACACGCTGCCGCACACAATGCAGAAGGAGGAGATGATTGGCCTCATCAACCAGGACCAGTTCGCGCAACCCACTAAAGCACGCCAAGGCACATCCTACAGTGGACGCGGAGAGGTCAGCGCAGCTCCAGCAGCAAAGGTAGTCTGGGCTTTCTTCCACGCCGTGACCTTCCTCGTGGGTGGCGCAGTCGAGAACGCAGATGCCGGCGGTGGTACAAATAGCAGCGAGGGAGGCATCACTATTAAAAACTGCACGATACACATCCGAAAAGGAGCACGGAAAACGTTTCACCTCTTCCACCGTTACCGTAACATCATCCGTCCACTTCTGCCCCGCGTCATCCTCGGGGCAGTCGCTGTGGGATTGAAGAAAGCATGGACTAGAAACCGTATGTGCAGCCCAAAGCGAAAGATAGCTCGGAGTGAGTGCCATGAGCGTGCCTTCCGTCGAAACGGCGATGTAGAAAACCTGGGGGTCCAGTTGGGCCACTGCGATCGGATCTGTTGGAGCAGGGTCTCCTCGCGCTGCTCCCGACCCCGCTCGCCATGTGTAGAGCACTCCACTGTCAGAAAGCCACCAAACACCTTCATTGGTGACGCTGAGGCAACACGGTCGTACCCCATCCACACTTAAGTCAGTGGACCACATCTATAGGTCCGTGCTTACCCCGAGTACGGCGCAGCCACTGCGACTCGCTTAAGTAGTGGCCACGTCTGTTCTTCTCGAGAGGGCACGTCCCTCTATGCAATGAAGTTGCCACTGAGAAGCTAATGGGGTGCACAACATCACACAAGTACACCAATATATATATATATATATATATAAAGGTGTATAACTACTATGGGTAGATGCCTCTTGAAATGCCAGTTGGAGTTGGATGAGATGCGGGGAGCTTTATTTTATTTTGTAAGGGTAGAGCAGGAAGGAGGAGCAGAGGTGTTACGACACGAATCTGGGTGGCTGTAGATGTGTGTAACCATCTCTGCATCATGAGAGGGAGAGATCCTTTTATTCGCATAGATGACAGGAAGAAATACGTCCCTCCCATCCCCCCCCCCATCGTTCGCCGCCGCGCTGAGAACAGCTTCATCTGTTGTTGACGGAGCCCTATACGCCGTAGTTTTAAAGCTCATCCCCCTACCCTCCCCTCTCCTTAAAAAATGGGTGATGGGAAAGCAACAGCGTACGCTTTTTATGTGTGGACGAAGTTGGATTTTTTGAACAGCGGAGAGCGACCGTAACAACTGCAGGGGAGGGAGGAGGGGAAAACTTCATGCACCCTCCTACCCCTCTCTTGACAATTTTGCACGGGCTTGAATGCGGAGCCCCTTGCAGCAAGAAGATGTCCCATTTCTTTCTCTTTTCTCCCGAATGAAATGCTGTCTATACGTTCTGCGCCGCAACCTGCAAGTGGACTGTGTCAGCACAAGCTGGCGGCCTCGATTCCACCTCGATCATATACATCGAGAGTCGCCATCCATCATCTCCGCCTGTAGAAGTTCAGCGTGATGCATGAACAATTGGTTGTGCGTAATGCTATCCATGTCCTGCGCTGTCAACCGAGAAGGTAAGCTACGTGCTCCTTCGGCTTCACCGCCCCCAACCCGGCCGCATTGACGCTTATGCGCAGCTTTACCAGCTGCCACTGGAGCTGCCGGGTCCAACAGGTTACGAGAAGGCTGATGATCGAGGACTGCTTCCAACTCGGTAAGTTGTGTGAGAAGCGTCGCCATTTGCTCTTCCTCAAGCGGTGCTGCCCCAGGTTCTTCCAAAGCGTTGCTGTCTTCCTCCCACTCCGCTGTCGATGTACTGGCAGAGTCCAAGTCAGAAACGCTGCTCGCATCCGATAAGAGCAAACCATCCGGCTGTATCACCTTCGCAGCAGACCCACTTGGGGCTCCCTGATCGATCTTCACCGAGGCTGCCGCCGCCTCAGCGAATTCATGCCCAGCTTCCTGAATCATCTGCTTCACCCACGCTGTGGAAGATCCCCGATAGGAGGTGGTGAAAGGGGCGAAAAGTTTCGCTGTGAGACGCGCTAAGCCCTCCACCCGATCTCCGTAAAAAAGATCCCCTTTCGTACGAGCGAGAGCGGCCGACCCTGGCACCGTCTCCTGCTCCCCGCTCAGGTTTAAAACGGTCCTGGAGAGAGCGGAGTGGTCCGCACCGCTGTACATGGGGCCCAACTTTACCACGGCTTGCTGAGAAAGACGTGCGTGACGCGTCACCCAAGCAGCGACACCAGGTCTGCGTTGCGCCCGCACCACGTTCCACCATGAGTAGAAAGGGGGGAGAGGTGACGTTGGGCATCCTTGTCTGCCCCCACTTTGCTGAACACTTTGAAGGGCTTTCGACCAGCGATCCACCGCCCACGTTAGCTTTATGCCTAGCACAATCTCCTCCTCGGTGGGTAGAGCCCTTAAAGGAGAAGCGGATTCAGTGGCAGCCGATCCGATAGTACCAACTTGGTGACAACGAGCGAAAGGCAACATCAAGACGGACGGAAGTTCCGACTGGCACAAGAGTTGCGCGAAGACATACCGAGAAATCGCTGAAAGGGGTACGCGCACCAAGCCGTCGTTAGAGAGAAGCTGATCGTATTCGCGGAACAGTGCAATAAGCCGTTCCGATTCTTGAGAGGCCACACACATACGGGGCTGCTCTTCAACTGGAAGAGAAGGAGCTGCTTCATCTTCCGGATCACATGACACATTGGAACTTATCACTGGGGTCACCACAACGGAGCGGGGTATATCAATCTCCCTGTAGAGATCGACGTCTCTTGTCGTGCAACAAGTGTGGCCACCATGCTCCTCTGCCACCGGCACCAACGGACAGTCGATACAATGGTGTAGCACACAATCGTGGAGGAGGGAGGAGGGCATATCAGCAAGCAGGAGCGCGACTGCAGGTGCCACAGCAACCACTGCGATGTGTGAATTCGAGTTCGCCAGCTGCGGTGCCACCTTCTCTTGCAGGTACGTCCTCCAGCATTGCGTGAGAAATGTCTCTCGAATCGCAGCCGTGGAAATAGTACTGAAAAGGAGGGAGGATACCCCTATACAGGAGGCCCTAGGCAGCGCAGCAACAGAAGCATATCTGGGAGCACTCTGCGCAAGGAGTTCCCATGAAAGAACGTCTTCTACCAAAGCAGTGGTAGAGTCTCCTGCCGGCAGAACGGCAACACAACCGCCCTTCAGGAGCCAGCTGCGGCCCTGCAGCGCTTCCGCGTAGTTCCACATGGATTCAACACCCCAACGCTTCAGCAGCGCGATTTGGCTGCGACGGCTCGACTCGATCGCATCTGCTAGTAGCACTAGTAGCGTCTCTTCTCTCTCAACAGAAAAAAGCTTTTTCGGTGTCGAAGACGTTCGATTGCCGGATTTGGAGAGGGAGGGGTCCGAATAGGGGCAGCCCTCCTGGGACGAAGGCCCCGATCTGTTGCGGTGGCCAGGCCGCACCACCTCCCAATGAGCAGCGATATCGCCGTCCCACGCACGACAGAGCTCGGTTAATAGCAAAGCCACGACATCCCCTTCCTCTTCGTTTGCACCGAGGTCAAGAAGGGCGGCGTACAGGTGCGTGTATTCGACCGCCTCCTCGCTCGAAGACAGAGCCTGGCTCTCCAGAGGCACACGGTGCAGCTGTTGAAAGAGGGCATCTCTGGACCAGAGATAGGCACCCGTGGTGGCACGGTAGCTGAGGTGGTGGGAACGTCGAACACACTGCTGCAGCTGCCAGACAGATGGCGGGTGCATTCCTATCGTTGCTGCCCCGTGGTCCCCGCCACGGACGGCGATAAGCACAAAGATGCGCATCGAATCCCCTCCCGCTACATCACAAAGTTCTCCCGTACCTTTCGTTGTGTTGCTTTTTTTGTTCCAGAGAGAGCTGTAACTCTGGAATATATTTCTCTTTTTCACGTGGACACAAGCAGGTGTGGGCGTGAGCAGTACAACGCGTTGCGAGACGGTAAAGGAGGCGCATGCAGCACCATTCCAACGACTTCAAAGCAAGAGAGGGAGAGGAAGAGTGGGGAAGGATAAAAGGAGGGGAGGGGAAGACGATGGCGAAGGAGAAGCGGAAGAGGTGGAAAAATGGGTAACATCAGTAGCAAAAGGAAGTTGCCCAGCGTGAGGCCGGCGGGACCAACATGCGCGCGAAAGACTACGCCGATGATCATGTGCGCGGAGACTCCAATATGGGGCGGAACAGAGGCTCCGGCACAACCGAGAGATGGCCGAATCTTTCCTGCCTTTTCAGTTCTCTTCGGAGAGTCGATCCAGCCAGAATGGATGCGGATTCCTCTTTGCACTTCCCCCATATACACTTGGAAAGGGTGAGAACATTTGGTCGCCGCCGCCTTCCCTCTCTCAAAAACTCTCAGCGCTACGCGCTGCGCGCTCGCTGGAAACGACATGCCCTCCCCCCCTCCTCCCTGCGCCAAAGGAGAAGCGGGAGAAGAGGGGAGGGGGAGGAGGAAGGCGGCAGGAAGCGCCAAGGCAACGGTCCCCTATCACAGGAGAAAAAAAAACGGACGGTCTGCTGCTCAGATGAACCGACAACACCGCATCTACCCCTTTTTTTGATTTATTCATCTAACCAGTAACAACACAACAAAGAGACACACACGCACAACGAGAAGAAGATAAGCAGCAACCGAAACCAGTAGCCATGACGCGGACAACGCAGCAAAAGACCAATGAGTGGAAGAAAATGAGCGTCAATATGCAAAAGGAATCCTAAAAATTGGGGACACACACACTCAAGTATATATATATATATATACCACGGTGACATACAGAACACGCACTATACAAATTTATTGAGAAGGGGGAAGATAGGGGGGGGGGGGATAGGCGCAACAAGAAGACGAGCGGCACTGCGCGGTCCATCGAAATCGCTAAGCATCAATCCGAAGCGGGAAAAGCGGGGGGTAGAGAAAGAGACGCGAGGGCGAAAAGGTCAGATGTAGACGGTAAAATAGGGGGAAGGGAAGCCAGATACCACGTCTCGCGAACCACTTCGTCGACTTTCCACGTTGTCGAATACGGTTGATCCAACGCCGATGGCCGTTCCGTGCCATTTCGACGGCTTTACCCGCACTCCCTGCCCCCAAAATACCCCCGGCATTTTTCGATTTGCGCCCTCTCCTTACTTCATACCCATAGACGGTGGAAACACTGGAAGCGTAGACATGTCCCCTAAACCTCACCAAAGCAAAAGAGCAAAACTATACTCACCAGGAGGAACGTATGCAAGGGCTTGCGTGTAGGGGTTCAAGCCTCTACGGATCGCACACGCTGCGCGTCCATCGCATCACCTCCCCTATCATGTCCATCATATCCCCTTCCTTTAGTTGACGTCGAAAATACCGCGATATCATGGAGGAGGCCTTCTCGGTCGCCTCTTGGAGTTTACCAAGGCGCAATCGCAAGAGCTCGATTTCCGGTGCATCGTGCAAGTAATACAGTTCCACGTACGTATTGGCGATCGCGTAACGTGCCCGCTTCAGCACTTCTACGAGATTATTCGTCTTTTCCCCATCAATGGTGTCGTTTGGAAAGGCGCTGCCGGAGAGGAGTGTCGCCGTCAACGTCTCTGTAGCAATGGGGTTTTTCGTATTCGTCGTCTCGGCAAGACGCACCCCTTTTTGCATGTCTAGCTTCGTGAGTTGCGCGATGAGTTTCTCTTCATTCACGGCGCTGTCCTTATTCGCGGTGAAGCGCTCCAGATGATATAAGTAACGGGCTGCTTCCTTCAATTCCGGAAGCTGATCGTCTTCACTCTTTGGTGGTGAACCGCACTGCCAGGTGTTTCCGGAGTGCGAATCCCATGAGCCCAAGCAGATCCAGCAGAACTCATGTCCACACCTGCAGGTCATGTGAAGGCATCCCCCATTCTTCTCGATGGGCTTCTTGCATTTGGGGCAATGCTTCGCGTGAGTCTGGATATATTTCGCGTTTGCACCTTCCTTAAACATAGTTTCCTTCCAGTCCTGCGCATGGGAACAGCTGCATGGCTGATGCGGCTCCAACCCGCAGCGAATGCAATATTCGTTGCTACACTTCTCACACCGCACCGCCTCCCCCTCAAGTGGTGGCACCGCTGTTGAGAACACACCGCGACAGGAACGAGGATTGGGACACCAGTACAGGGAGGGATTCGCGTTCACGAAGCTGTGGAGCAGCTTTAGTTTGATGTTTTGCATCATCTCCGTCTTCTCTGCTTCACTCAGTCGGCTGTGCTCGAATACTTGATTCATAACGGAGAGACCCACGATTTGACTGCATCCTTGTGCGGGGCAACGTGTATTAAGAAGATCCATATCGAGTCTGACCCGGATGTGATCCTCCCAACACTCAGCACAAAAGAAGTGGTTGCAGGAAGACAGGCCGAGCATATCATTCGACGCGTACTCGCCATAGCACATGCCACAGGTTTTCTGTTCCATAGATGGGTCCCTAATGAGCACCGAGTCCTTGCAAGCCCCCGCGAGGTCTATATCGAGTGCTTTTAGAGCAGCCGAGGAGTCTTCAAAGTAGGCCTCCTCAGCACGCTGACATGACCAGCCGTATTTTTCCAGAAGAAGCGAGGCAGCACTTGTAGAAAGGCATGTTATGCTCACTGTCGCTTGAACGCAGTTTTCTTTCAGCTTCCAAACCTGTTCCATCTCTATCGTTCGCACCTGGGCTTTATCGCCTCTGCCGGGTCGCTCTGTTCCCATGACTGAGCTTGACGGATGTACCGCGACGTAAGCGTAGCAGTCGCCGGCGTCGCCATAGCAGAAGTCCTCATCGTAGAAGTCCTCTCCACTACTCATCGTGTTTTTTGATGTTGCTGTTATGCTCTCCGAGTTTTCTTCTGAGACTGCTTTTGCCCCCGGGGGGATGAGCTCCCGCGAGATTGCGGGCAGGGTAATGGAGGAGCCTGAGAGAGAATCCCAGTAGGTGCGTCCACCGGACTCCACTAACGCACGTATGGAATGCCTATATATTTTTCCCAACTGCTCCTTAAAGCAAAGCTACCACCTTGCCATGTGTAATGAGACGGGTGCTAGGAGGGAGAGGAAAATTCTGAATGGATGTGTGAACTTCAAGGGCCCCACCCACTCCTACATAGAAACACAAAGCACGCTTTGAAAAAAACTTCACCCGTGACTACGGGGAGGTGCAGTCGCCGCCTCTTTGGTGCAACGAAGCAGGAGAAAAGGCAGAACCTCTTTTCTTCTCCCTTTTTTCGGTAGCACACGATGTTCTCCTTTGCTGAAAAGGAGATCCAGTGCCGCCCGAAGAAGAGTTTTTGGAGAGACGAGAAGACAAAACAACAGCGAACTACAAAGAGGGAAGAAGTTATAGTTTGTATGATACACAAAGCTTCAATTAACGCTTGTGCAAGGGGGAGGGGCGGGGAATAAAGGAGGAGGAGGATGGCGTGACAAGCCTGATGAGACGAGCTACATTCCATGCACATCAAAGACGAGTGCATCACCTCTTGCTCTCCCGCTCCTTCTCAGCGATTGTGGAAGAGCGACATCTATATATATATATATATTGCGGCGGGTGAAGGAGAAGGAAGCGGGGCACGACAAGAGACGCGCTCATAAGCCGTGCACTCCTGATAAGAGCAAAGGAGGGTAACGTGTCGACGTTGCGTTTACACGTGCCTTTCCCCGTTTCCCCGTTTCCCCGCTATATCATCTATTCCTTTCCTCGTTTTTTCTTTTCATAATCAGGTATGGACGCAAAGAAAGAGAGAATTCTCTCTTAATTATAAGACTTTTGATGGACGCGCTTCTGTATGTGTCTTGCTGCCCTCCCCCCCTTCCCTCCTTGCCGTCTTCCTCTATCCCTCTTCCCTCTGCAAACTCTTCCGTGAAGGTTAGCTCACTCTATAGAGCAGCGCGAAAGGAGGGGGACCATCCTTTGTTTTCAGAGAAATTGCGAGCCTTTCGTGAGGGGTGCCGGGGTGGGCGGCGTGGAAGCATGAGGGGAACAAGAGGCAAGAGCTGAGGTACCGCGAAGGGATGGACAAGGGTGAAGACAATCTACTGGGTCAGAGAAGAAAGGATATCTCGATAGTCCTTGAGAGCGATGAAAGCTATATCATACCACCGGCATCTCTCGTTTAACTTCAATGGTGATAAGGAGACCCCCAGCGAGAGAGAGGGAGAGGGAGAGAGCAAAAGCAGAAACGTCGCGAAGGCACGAAGATGTTCCTCATTCCCTTTTGTTTTACGCAGGCGTGAAAAAGAAACACGGGTCGGACGGAAAGCGAACGCGAAAGGGGGGGAGGGGCGATGGTTGCGGTGCGAAGAGCACTACGCCAAAGGGACACTTTCCTCACCTGAACAGCCCGCACGCATGCCGCAGGACGCGCATCGTCCCCCTCCCATACCGTGGAAAGAAAAAGATGTAATTCCCACACCAACAACAGCGCTGCCCCTGCCCCCCCCCTCCACCGTCCCTTTCTCTCTCTCCCTCTCCCTTCACTTCTTTGAGGCAAAAAATTTATCGCACTGGCCTTTTTGTAGCAACCTCCAACATCGATACATGGATATGTGTAGGGATGCCTAGCAGCATTTCCTTCCTTTCCTCCCTCAACGAAAGCTGAAGATGAGATGGTTCCCGTATGTTCATCAGGGAAGGCACCTCCCCCCCCCACATTACCCATTTCGGAAAACGAGAAGAGAGTTTGAAGCACGCGCGGATGCGTCAGGGCACCACCGTGTCCTCCCCCTCCCCCACACAGCAAAAAGCGAAACAACTCCAGCTAAAGGAAGCGATGCGATGCGCTTCTCTTTCTTTCTCACACACCTACGCCACCACACTCCCCAAACCCACCCACTTTGTGAAAAAAAAAGGAGCCTCACCTCAGCAACAACAAGAAAAACTGAAAGTACATTCGACGAAACAGAAGATAACAAAACGTACATCACGGGCCCGCCAGAATCCCTACTTGACGATACATAAACGAGCTGAATTTGCAGAATAAAAGCTGCTCTTCGAGAAGGGTTGAACCGGTGCATACACACTCCCTTTTTGTGTGTGTGTGATCACTTCTCTACTCCTTCTCTCCTCCTTTCTCGTCGTGAGGGTCGCCCTTTGGCCGCATGCGTTGGCGTCTCTTCAAGCGGGGAAAGCTTCGAAGCAGAGTAAGACACCCTCAACAAATTTGGAAGCCACCATCCTCCCCTTTTCCACATACACACACACACACAGACAGACAGCGCCTGCACGGGGTTGGACCATCTAAGAAAAAAAATGAAGGACACAACTGACGCGTGACGTTAAGATCTACCGTGTGGAGATGGAGAAGGAAAATGAAGTGCGCGCGGCAGCGCCGATGTGTGGAAAGTGCCTCCGTGATACGCTGTGTCATGTGTTTTTTTTATGCAATAAGGGGGTACCATCACCTCCGTCACCCAAAGCGTAACAATAAGGAGAGGTACAATATCGACCACATGAGCAATACACGAGAGACAAGTCCGTCTTTCCATACCGCGATGCAACGAACCGTTGACATGCCCGCACTTTTCTTCGTCCGACAGCCTCCAAAGAACAGCGAAGTCGATCGAAGGGTGGGCTTACAGCGCGGAGGATGAGAAAAGGTTCGGTCAGGGAAGGGGAGTCCCATGACGGAGGATCAGGGCGCAGCACGGCTGAAGGTGACACCGTATTCCCCGCCACTACCACCACTCGGCTGGAACGGGCAACTGCACGCACACGCACGCACCCCACACTACTAGGCACACACCGTAAGTTATCATTCCCTGAAGAATGTTTGGGAGACGGGCACTCACAAGGACATGGACAGCAAAACAACGCCGACAAAAAATGTAAATGAAACAAGGTACATAGAGGTGGCAGAAGGAACAGGGAACTTATATATATATATATATATCACTTTCGAGATGCATCATCCATCTCAGAAGGAAACTGACGCCGACAAAGAAGAAAGCGAAAGAGAAAGGCAGGGTGGGGAAAACACAAATGGAGGAAGAGGGAAAGTGGGAAGGGGTGCATAAAGGCAGTTCAGAAAGCGCCACTTCCAACCAGATATATATATATATATATAGATATTCATATATGGATATATAGAAGGACACCCATACGCAGATGCACAGAAATCAAGGACTGGAACCATTCGTGTCAGATGTATCTCGTGGGTGAAGCTACTGCCGCTGCTGCTGCTATAGAGGGCTGAGGTCGAGCAAGCAAACGACAATAAAAGCACACAAACAAACCGAGGGAAAAAAGCGATCCACCCAGGTGCGAGCAAAAGCCGAATTAAAAAGTAACCGGCGCTGACACCTGGGGGAAGGGGGGAGGGAGAAACGAAAACAACCACACAACCAAACACACCCATATACACATCAGATGCACGAAAAGAGGACTCAAGTAAAAAGGATTATAGCATTGTGAAGTAGGAGGCGTGAAGAGTCGAACAACAACAACAAGAAACGAGAAGGGATGTTGTGAGGAAAAACATGACCAAAAGATCAACTCAGAACAGACAAAAAATAAAATAAGACGATGGGGTTTGTGAGAAGACCACACCAGAAGAAAAAAGTGAGATATACACGGCGCTCTTTTTTAGCATTCTCAAAGTCTTGCAGCCTAGTATCCTGCATCTAGCCGCGTCAATGAAGATGGGGTGATTATGGAAACACCTACAAAAGCGAGAAGGCGCCGAGCGTAGTTGTCATCAGTTCCTCCTCCGCTTCCCTTCAAAGAAAAAAAATACATCTACCTTCCCTTCATTTGGAAAACGATCGTTTCGATTTTTATTTTCTTTCGTACCATCTCTCTCTTTCGGTTGTTTGTGGGTGAGTGTAGGTGCACGTTTCGCCCTGCATCCACGGCCAACACACTGAGACCACTCACAGATGGCCATGAGGATCGTGCCCTCGCCCTTCCTGTTTTCACTTTTTCCAGCAGGACTGAGATGAGCGAGCCGGGGAAGAAAGAAGAGGAAGGAGAGAGAGAGAGGAGGCGGGCGAAGAGGTGCACACTCTGAAATTATGCGTATTGACCACAAAGGGCTCTCTTCAGGCCTGTAGAGACGCAAGAGGGTGCCGTGGAGCAACTCCACCGATTGTATCCTGTCCTCTTACCATTGCATCTGTACTCCGGTGGAGGATCTCTTGCCTACGCACACCATCGTACATACACACACACACACACAAACACAGGAAAAAAATCATTGCACCCCGGTACTGACTCCAAATTGGACGAGCCTGCGCAGGCGAATCCCTCTGTCCCCGATCTCTCCTTGTTTCCACTGTTGACTGCACCGATTGAATGTGTTTTGCAGAGACTGGATTGTGTTGATCAATCCCGATTCTTCCGCACTCTCGCTGTTCCTTCTCTTCATTTTTAGTTTTCCACGCAGCTGAGGGTCAGATGGTTCCTCATGTGCCATCTCCACTGCGACGTTGCCGTGCACGCCACTTCAGAACACTTTCCCTTCCTCGTCTCCGTCTCGCATCAATGTGGTCTCTACCTTGTCACCCACACATTTGTAGGGGCTGCTCCAGCGACACATCTCTCATTTTCGTCCCTCTCTCTTTCTCTCTCTCTCTGTGTAGGTTTGTACCGCCCTCAATCCACTCAAGGCGAGTTAGCTTCGGCGGCACCCGTGGGGGCTGCGAGAAACGACGTGGTCTGACGATTACTGAAGTGATTGCCGGCAACGCCGATGCCTGGAGCCGCGGAGTAGGACCCGGTCGGCGAGCCGTGGCGGTGATGTGAGGCGCCGTAGTGCATGTTCACGTTCGGTGCCGGCGGCCACACAATGAAAGTGTTGACGGGAGTGCCTGGTCCAGAGGAGTGTGTAGAGGAGGCAGGAGTAACAGGGGTCACAGGGGCGTAGGGGTTATGACGATAGCTGCTGCTGGTGCTCAAGTTGCTGTTGCGCCGTAGTGGCGTCATGGGAGCGAGTGCAGCAGCGTCAAGCATAGCAGCGCTGCCGGTCCCGGAGCTGTTGGGCAGGGCACCCGAGTTCTCCATCTCCGTACCGAAGCTGAAGTTCAAGGGTGTACCCGGCGATCCCCGGCTCGGGGTCTGCTCGACTCCACTGAAGTGTGGGAAGGTGCCACTCATGGTGTTCGCACAGCTCGGATTGAACGCAACGTTGAGAAAGGGCCCTGTCCAGCTGGGTGTGGGCGGCTGCGGCATCGAGAAGCTCGGTGTACTGGACGTGGCCGTACTTTGCTGCGGGAGCGGCGGCGGTGATGAGGAAGGCGGCGGCGGCGGCGGCAGCGACACAAACGGCGCCATGGTGGTGGGGGCTGTCACAGAAGCCACCGCCGCGTTCTCGGGCGATGCCAGCTGCGGCGGTGGTGGGAGGTCGACGGGACGGCTCGGTATAAAGTGATGGGAGATGCTGGCGAACGACGGGGGATGCGCCCCCGCCACCGCGCCCTCCATATGCATTTCATGCGTGGCGAACAGCTGCGGCAACCCGTTTCCTCGACGACTGTTGCCAAGGTTCTGACGCATCGGAGGAGGCGGCGGCGACTGTGTCATGGGGGCCAAGCCTCCAAAACCTCTGCTTCCACTTGAACCTGGTCCCATCGACTCGTTGGTGCGCATGGTTTCTAACTGTTGTTGATATTCCTGCTGCTGCTCCCGTCGACGACGACGCTCGCGCTTGGCCTCGTCAGAGTCCGCGTATTTGGCTAGAATGGCAACCGACGTGTTGAAGTATGTTCGGTTCCCGTGAAGGCTCATAAGAGCGCTCTTGGCCGATTCGACGGTGTCGTACTCCGCGTACACCACCCACACGTTTCCGCTCGACTTTTCCTCTCGCATGGCACAGTATGTGAGGGGTCCAAAGCCACGCAGAAACTGCTCCACCTCTACCTGCGACAACTTCATAGGAATATTACGAACGTAGAGCGTATTGCTCTCCTCCGTCGCCACTTTCCCGTCGTGCTTGGAGGGGAAAATGCAGAGATTGAAGTTGTGGCCGTGAAGCGTGACGTGTGTTTTGTTAAGCTTCTCGTACGCCAGGCGCCCCGCCTTCTCCGACTCGAACAGCACAAAGCCGAAGCCTTTGCTTTTGCCCGTGGTTGCGTCCAGCATGACCTTTGCACTTGTGGGGTTGTACTCGACGAAGATTTGTTCAAGATCGGAGTCAGTGAGATTGCGTGGCAGCTTCGCCACAAAAAGATTTTGTAGACTCGTCATGCCGGCCACGTTACGTTCTTCCTCTCTCTCTCTCTATATATATATATATGTATATCGTGAAGAGATGTTCTCAATTTCCGATCGGCTGCGCCGCAGTAGGTATTCGTGGCGGAAGAGGTGCAGGCGTGTACGTGAGCGTCTTAAAGAGCTGCGATCGTGGGGGGGCAGAAAGAGTTGCTTGCCGTGGCGGGGGGGGGAGAGGGAGGGAATGCGTGAACCAAATAAAGGAGGAAGAGATGCAACGTTACACTATACGGCGAAGAAGGCCAGAGAGCGAAGAGGAACGTGAAGTGGCAAAGAAAAGAAGAAGACAGAACAACGACAATCCCCGAGAGGTAGGGCGTGTCAAAGCAAGAAACAAATGCCAAAAAATATAGAAATCGAAAAGAAGGGCGCTTCGCCTCGAAAATCCGTATGCACCAGCGTTATCTTTTTTTTCCACTAAATCCTCTGGAACCCGAACAACAGGCTGACGAGCGGGAACGAAATTAACAGTGAGCAAAAAAAGGAAGACGAGAACGTCTCTCGATTTCTCGATTTCAGTTTTTTCCCCCCTTCCCCCCCTCTTCTTTTCGTCGACGGCCTCACGCGCTGATCTCGATCCTCCGTTTTCGGGTGGGAGGAGCCAGAGCAGGCAGGAAGAAGTCAGAGAAAAAAACGTTCAATGATGTGCTTATGTCCACGATAAAAAACACAATCAGCGAACGAGATTGCGAAAGAGAGAGAGAGAGAGAGTACAAAAGAGAAGAGAACTGCTTAACTGGTGAGCTAAGAGAGGAAGTTCAAAGAGGCAGCTGGATAGGAGTTAAAAACGCTACAACTAAAAAGCCCCTCACGAAATACAAAAAGAAACGTTTTCTGCCGGATGGCTACGGGATGTCCTTACACGTGTAAGGAAGAAAAAAGAAGAAAGAGAAAAGGAATGCTGAGAGAAAAGCACTCAACCCCCACATACAAAGGAGCACAGAAGATGCGGAGGGGAGGGGGAAGTAGATACGGCGTGTAGTATCGCCTCCTCAGGTTGATATATATATATATATATATATATATATATAACTAAAAAAGAAAAGCAGAAATACGCACGCCAAGGATGAGAGACCTCCACTCGCCTGCTTCGGTCCTCACAAAAGTATTTGCCAGAAGGGGAAAACGAGATTTTTAAATCGTGTGGGTGTGGAAGGAGGATGGCGCGGAGAACGTGTTGGCGATACAACGGCCAGCAAAAAAGCCGTGGAAGAGCTGGACAGAACGACAAGGGTTCCCAGCTGTGTACGTCGCCTTCCCCCCCGCGTAATGTGTTTAGCCCACTTGAAGCTCGCCAAACTGTGAACCCCCTTCACAAGAACAAGAAAAAAAAACAGAAGAGAGAGGAAAAGGGGAGATGCACGCCGAGGAGACCAGAAGATACGGATCAAAGGGAAAAGTGGGATAAGGTGGAGGCCCCTCAGAGAGAGAGAGAGAGAGAGGAGGAGGAGGAGAGACGAGGTGCTTCCCCTTTCGTGTGAGCCTTAGAATGGAGAACGGTAGGGGAGATAAAGAACGGGGGAGAGGGAGGGAGGGGGGGGGATACCCCTAATTTCCAAAAACAAAGTTGTCGCTCTTCTCTCCTTTCCGCGTGAGAAAAAAAGAAATGGAGAGAGAGAGAGACTGTGGGTGTGGGTGTTGGCGGGGGAGGGGAGGGAGTATGGGAGTTGCTGCTGTGAATGACGACGATGTCTTCTTCTTCTTTTTGAGGGAGGAAAGTAAAGAAATCTCCGGTGCTTCCTTCTGTGGAGGTAAGGTGCTGCGTTCTACACACATAGAACATGTTTCAAACGATGGAAGAGAAAGAGAGAGAGAGAGAGAGAAGATCGAGGGGGGGGGGGGGTAGCGGTGCTTCTGATTTAAGAAGGGAAGATACACATTCACCATTGATTCTGTTGTCGCCTCCTTGGGAACACCCAGAGCTCAGATACGGACGGCTGGTTGGGGAAGGGGAACAGGAGGTCAAGACAGAAGACACACCCTTGATACTTACTCGTCGTATCGGCGACGAGAGACCCAGCCCGAAGTACCCTTTAGAAAAAAAATGAGGGTAGCAGTTTCTCTCTTTTCTGAGGCTCTCAAAGAGAAAGGGTTCGGCCCTCTGCTTGGAAACCGCCGTGTTGAAGCTCATCCAGCATCTCTTTTCTGTTTGTTTCGTTCTCTTATTCAAATGCGTTTGTCATGTGTGTGTGTGTGTGTGTGTTGAGAGGAGTCAAAGAGGGGATAAAAAAAATGAAATGCCTTCTTCCTACAAAAGAGTTTCAGAATGACGATTACGAGAAAGGAAGGGACGAAGAAGCAAAGAGAGAAAGAGGTTGCGCACACACATGCACACCCACACACTTACCTTCACCTTTTCCTCCCTTCCGATCGGGTTGTTCAGTGAAACGAACTTTCTTTTTGAATTTTCTGTGTGTGTGTCAACTGTTGAGGAAAAGGTGAAGATATATATATAAACAGACAAACAACATCTGAAACACAAGGCCTACGAAGAGGAACGGGACGAGCAATACATAGAGAAGAAATGTGTGCACGGGTGTACACCCCATCGGCACTCCCCCCACCCCAAAGCGACAAGGCGGTTCCCCCGGATTGTCATTTTGATCACGCGATTCGTCTGTGCTTGGTGGGATGTTTTTCCCTTTTTGGGGGGAGGCTGGGGAGGGGGGGGGGAGAAGCGGGGGAGGCCGGGGCGGAGGGGAATACCGACAGAGACACCAGTAGTAGAAACAAAAGGAGTTCAGTGAAAGTGGGATGTGTAGGGATGCGTGCATGCCTCCTCCTCCGTCTCTCCCACTCCCTCTCGATTGTTGCCGTTGTTCGGGCGGTTTCAGCGTCAACAGCAAAAAACGGCTCTCCTTCCCGCAAGATCAGCGAACGCGGCGACGGGGAAGTGTCAAGAGAGGGGAGGAGGGGAGGGGCCGCCACTCTCCGCAGAAGAAGGGAAAAGAAGAAGGAAACCAACAACAGTAAAAGAGAATGGAGATGTCTTTTGATTCTTTTTTTTTAAAGTAAGAATGCGCTTGTGCTCATGTGCATCTGCCATGCGCACAGAAGGAGAAACTCCGAAGGGGTATAACCACACACAGATACTTAAAGCCACACACGCAAAACAAGAGAAGAAAAAACTTCACCGAATATAAATATATATATATTATCTTTCTTGGGATTATTATTATAGCATCTTCTCCGTCCCCTTGATGTTTTTCACTTCTCCTTAGTCTGTCAGCAGCGAACATACAAAAGTGCTGGCGACAACTTTTCCAAGGGAAAATGTTAAAGTGTGAAGAAAAATAAAATCGGGCAAGGAGGGTGGGAGCAAGTGTTGTGACTGGCGAAACAAGGATTCGAGAGCACACAAAAAAGAGAAGCATTAGAACAGTGACACTTGTCTTACTTTGCACTGAGCCCCGATACCGCCTTAAAGGAGAAGAAGAGCGGAAACACCCCACGAATGACAGTAATCCGAGGAAGCAGTGAAGAAACAGGTGCCGCTTATCCTTTTCTCGGGTTCTGATGGCTTTCTCCTTTGAAGTGCTTGTGTGTGTGTGTGTTTGAGTGTGTGCACTCGCTGCACCGTGGTGGTTTTAGTATATATATATATATTGCTATAACCGCAAAAACAAGCGAAAGAAAAAGATTTTTTGGGGGACCTTATGACGAAGAACAGGGACTGATGTGTGTGTGGAGGGTTTCTGCTCCATCCCGCCTTTGCCTTTTAGAGTTTCCCTCTGTTATTGATGGACGAGGTAAAGTCATTTTCATTTATTCATAATTTGTGAGGGGGAGGGAGAAGGAAAGAAGGAGGAAGAAGTCCACTTTGATGTCTCACACAGACTGCCGCGCTTCCCCTCTCCCACCAACGCGTTCAACCATAATCCTATACCGCGCTCCCCCCTCCTTCCCTCCCTCTGCGAGCGAAATTAAAAACTTTCGGTGCTAAGAGAATAGAACGAAGAGAAACAAGACGGAAAAAATGGGAAGAACATCACCATGCAGAAGAGGAAAAGATACAGAACAGGACAAGTTGACTTCCTAGTCTTTATGGGGCTGCGTTTTGCTATACAATCTCTCCGCGTGTGTCGAAATTCTTCGCCCTCATCGACCACCCATCGCAGCTCTCTCCTTCCCACAGACCCTATACAACGACCAAAGAGGCGAATTCGGGTCCGGAGAATACACGCCCCTCCACTCTCCCCCCCTCACGCATCAAGAAAAGGGAAGATGCAAGGGGAGGAAGGGTGAGTGGGCGAAGACACACACAAAGAGACAGAGAGAGAGAGAAAAAACATTCGATGCTACACACACATTAGCACCGCCAAAAGCTGAAGTTCGCAGAAGGAAATGAAAGATGAGGAGAATGTGAGAACAAGACGACACGATCCACGTAAGAGAAACAAAAAGATGGAGGTGGAAAGACACTCAACATTGCTTTGCCCTCCCTGATGGCAATCCCCCAATGACAGAGCCGAGCGTTTCGTATCCTGTCAAGTTGGTGGGTGTTTTTTAAGCCATGGTGTCCTCAAGAGAGCGAAAATTGGAAAGTGCCGTTCTCAACCGGGCACAGAGGTGTAGAATAAATGAAGATAAGGTAGAGAGATGGCTTTCGCAGAGCGTACTAACCTCACCCAAGAGTCCTCGTTCTTATCTGAGAGCATCGCGGCGCTTCGTTCTAACCTGCACAGCACTTCTCTTGCCGCTTCTCAAACAAGGCCGCATGCATACCTCTTTTCCAACCGTCTTGACAGCGGAGCGTTCGTCTTTACTTCGCTACGTCACAAACTACTCGTGCCGGTAAAAGAAAAGAGAAACATCGAGGAAGGAGGTGAGGTGATAAATCATCATCATACAACGAGGAAATGCAAAACCCACGCGTCTCTTATATTTCCATGTCTTTATCCATCTCTCTCTCTCTCTCTCTATCTCCCTATATATACATATATGTATATATATATATGCATATATGTATGCTTGCACAAGCGCGTGGAGGCGATCGAAGGGGAAGAGGAGGAAGGGGAGGGGGAGGAGAGGAGATAAGGAAAATGATGGCGTGAAGGTGTAAGGGAGAACGAGGGACTCTTTTATATATTTTTTCCCTTTGCCCAGAGGGTACACCGACACGAAAACTCTCTAAGGCTGCCCTCGCCTGCCCCCGTTCCTCACGCGCTTGTAGACCAAGTCGTATTTTCCTTCCCTTTTTTACCCCTCGCAGCGCTAAGCCCCCAAGCCCGACCTGTAGCCTACCCCTCCGGGAAGGGGGTAAGCGAGCGGCTGAACATAGCGAGCGTAGTAAGGCCTCCCTCCACCTACTGAACACAACGGCAGCACACCGTTGAAGACCAGGCAGGCGGATAATGAAAAGATAGGGGACGCTTCCGCCCAGGTTTCGCAGTACGGCAGTCGGTGAAGGGGTGCGCGTGCATCGTTCGAGAGACTTTTTTTTCCTTGATCCGACGCCCTCCCGCCATAGCCCCCCACCTGCCAAACACCCTCTCAAAAAGCGAAACGCACCTGTTCGCTACACCACCTGCGTCAGCGCGGATGTCTCGACAGCGTCAAGAAAAAATGAAGCCAACAGTCCACACACTTACCCCAGACTTCCAGTACGGCACACAGACACAGACTTATCATAAAATCCTTTACGAACGTTTTTTTGCAGATCGAGGACCCACCATACTAGATTTTCACTGAATGAAGTTATTGAGAGACGGAAAAGAGAAGAACGGAAGAAAAAAGGGAAGAGAAAGGGGGGGAGGGGAGGAGGAACGAAATGTGCTGCCGTGGAGGAGGTAGGCGGTTGGCGAGCGAGAGAGTTTTCACAGCAGGTTCCCCTCTTGATCTCTTAAGAGGACTGATTATTATTATTTTCCTTGTCGGAGAGGAAGGAGAAGCTGCACTTACAGGAAGGTCGCATAAGCGAGTGCCTTCACAGAAAAGAGAAGTCAATCAACTTTTTGGCTGAGGGAATTTGCAGGTCTGACCATCTTTACCCCCCGACTTCTTTTCCTTTTGTGCATTTCTTCTTCCTCCTCCTCCCTCCACACAAACGCGCACACCAGCTGGCCCTGGCCTTCGACAGAGCCACTAACACACAAAAAAAGAAAGAACGATTCGTTCGAGTGTAAAGGGCAATGCACAACATACCATTTTAAAAGTAAATAGAAATAAGCCTATATGTATATATGTATATACACGAAGAGGTGCGATGTACGGGTGGAAGGAAACCAAAATGGAAGTGTGTATGTGGGGGAGAGAGAGAGGATTGTGTAGCCCCTTTCTTTTTCTTCTGCGATCACCTTCTTTTCCTGTCTTCTGTGGAGCCATCGCGCTGGCCTCCCCCCTCACCGCAAACATGCACACAACGCCACGATGAGGAGAGGCACGTCGCGGAAAGCGGCCTGACGTTCGATCAATCGCAACGCCGCTGGACTCCTGCGTACGCAACGGGAGAAGAAGAGAAATCCGAGGTAGAGACGAAAGCCCACGGAAAAAAGCAAAATAACGATTGGAAGATGGCCGCGCTTCAACAGAGGATACTCCACTGCCCCCCTCTCCGGTACACACGCCTACACCACACGCGCTTCCATCTCGGTAGACAGATGGAGGGCGGAGAGGATAGAATGAACTCGGCCCCCCAACAAAAGCAGTGGTCCCCCCCGACACTTCCATGCGCCACAGCAAACAGAAGATAAAACAGGTGGGGCAGCGGCTAACAAGACCATGAAAAGGCTTATCTCTCCTCGAAAACTCCTCAGCGGTTTGACACAGGCACAGGGCATGGAAAGCGAAGGGGAAAAAGGGGGAGCACAGAACTCAAAAAAAAAAAAAAGGGCATACATGTCTGGTAGCACACTGGAGAGAGGAAATGAAGAGGAGGAAGAGGTGGGAAGGGGAGGGGTGGGGGGGACAGGAGAATCCGCCTTGGCCTGGCACAGGTTTCGTCTCCCTCCCCTTTCCAGAGAAGGGGTGCGCACCACCGACGTAAGAGCAGACAGCCTTTTTCCCTTTGCGACACGTTGCCAGGGATCGCTGTCCCTCCTCCCTCTTTTTTTTATCCGTCGTACCCCGCCCCCCCCTTTCCTTTTCCCTTTCCCTCACCATCCGCACCACAGTCTTTCCGTTACGCCCTTTTCGCATCGAAAAAAAACCTGCTCGAACGTTTCACACAAACAGACAATGGAGCGAACACCTGCACATACACGGAAAGAGGTCCATACACGAAACCCGATTCAAAACAGCCACGTAGAAGCGAACGACACGCCACACAGTAGATTTTATCGAAGAGGGAGAGCCTGGACATTTCTCGTGCAAACTCCTCCACAAAGAAAAGGGGGGGGGGGGGGCTGAAACGCGATTTTAATCGTGCCCGTGTCTCGGTCCGAGCATTTATGGAACGGAGAAACGCGTCTGAGGGAGAGGGAGGGGAGAGAGAGAGGGGGGGGGGGAAAGGGCAGGGAAGGAGAAGGCTACACTCGGCATTTTTGTGTGTGATCCATCCGGGGTTCCACGAAGTGTGTAGAGAATTAAATCAACGGGAGAAGAAGAAGATGGAGGGGGGGGAGGAGGAAGAGAAAAAGAGGGCAACAAAAACAACGGGGCCGATATAGAAATAACAGACAACGCCTTTTGAACGATGAAAAGAAAAAATTGAACATGAAGACTCTACAATGACAAACATACATATCCCTCCTCTCCTCCCTGAGTGGAAGTTGTTCCTTCGTTTGAGAGTTTGCGGGAATCCCCCCCAAAAAAGGTTGAAGAAGTAAAGCTCAAAAGAAAAAGGGTAAGCGGAAGGGAGTTGCACGGATGAGCTTGACACTTCCCACCTCGCATCGAGGAGGGAGAGAGGGTGGGGAGGCGAAGCCGCGAAAAGCCAATCGAACAAAAAAGGTGGGGAGGGCGACTATCAGAGGAGGCAGGGACACGTAGCCTTAAAAAATATGTGGCTTGAAGGGCGTCCAGTACGGACCGCTCGCTTCTATCATCGAAGGGCATGAGGGGGAGGCGGAGGGAGGTAGTAAAGATCTTCCTTCCCTAGGCATGATCCCCTTGCCCTTCACACCCCTCTTGATGAAATTACCATCGTCTCCCTCCTCCTTCGTTATGTTGTTCTGCGAACCCGCACTTCTTCCATGGCAGCGAGGTGCTGCTTCATACACTACCACACGTGTGTATCGGCGTCTGTGTGGATCCCATGACGGAAAGTTCAGTTTCATTTCGGATGGCACACGTGAAACGAAAAAAAAGTACTTCCCCCCCTCCCGTCCCTCAGGGTACCTGCAGCGATTGCTTCACGAACAAAACAAGCGGCTCAGTAAGCACCGGAATGGCAGCTAAAAGCGATAATCACCATCACCAACGGAAGAGGAGATGCAGAAGAGAAGGGAGGGAGGAGGAAACATGAAATCTAAGACCTCCAGGGGTTATAAAGAAGGATCGAGGACGCGGGCGTGAGTGAGAGGGGAGGGAGGACTACAAGCGAATAGACAGACACATGCACAGGAAGAAACGATATCAAGGGCGTGTTCGTCTGTGCACAAAAGCGCGTGGAGATGCGAAGTGGCTTCGGATATCGCTCTCTATCTTCCTCTTTGAACGTATCTGTTCTCTTCCCACCAACACCCCTGTATCCATCCCTCCTGTACCCATTACAAAGATCGAGAAGAGTCGAGGAGATATCCACAACCTAACGGTGCGCGTATGTACCGGTCTCCTCGCCTCTCCCCTTCCCCTACCTCTCTCCCTGTCTGATCTTTTTACGCACGACGTTGGCTTCGGCCCTTGCAGAGTGTAAGGAGGCACATGTGGTGGTTGGGGATGCCCTCTTTTTCTTTTCTCTGTCCCCCCAACCACCACATGTGCCTCACTACACTCTCCTCCCACCCCCGCGAAAATAGAAAAGGCAAAAACGTAAGGAGAAAACACAACAATAAAGAGATGACACCAAAAAATTGAAAACACGAGCAATTATTACAAAACGACAGCAAAGTAAGGAAGAGGGGAACGGGAAAGAGGAAAGGCGGGAAAGCGTGAGCGCAAACTCCTTCAGAACACCATCCGTGCGGTCGCATGTACCCACAAAAAAAGCCAAGACACCAGGCATGCCCGAAAAGAAGACGAACAGAGGAAACAAGAGGGAACATGTGAAGATACAAGTGGAGCTCGTCCACGTATATAAAACCCGTTTAGAATAGAAAGGGAAAGAGAGAAGAGTAACCGACAACAGTGATGGCTACCTGAGGTGGGAGGAAGGGAGGAAGAACGTCTTCCTTGCGAAGCGTTTCTCTTGGAGGAAATCAAGGGGAAAACGAGAAAAGCAACCCGAGATCATCAAGGAAAGAGTCGTTGTAGAATCGATTCCTGCCTGTGCACCCTCACATGAGGAGCGAAGGAGGACCGAGCCCAACACAAAAGGGGGAGGAGAACAGAAAGAAATCAGTACACCCGTGCTACCTGCCGCCAACAAAGGGAGGTGGAAGGGAGAGATGGTGTAGGACACAACAGAGTGAAAGCATACTCAGCGGACGAGTAGAATAAAAGAAAGAGGAGAAGGATGAAGATGGTTCTTCGATGGCTGCACTGCTCGAATCATCAGCATTGGAGAGAAAAAGGTGAGAACACGTTGTTGGCGCAATGGTGTCTCATGCGCATCTTCATCGATCGTGCCTCTTCGGGTATATGTAGTTATACCTATAGATGTATACATATTTATATCCAACGTTTGTAGAATGCGGTGCCTCTCCATAAAGAAAAAAAAAATGAAGTATCAAAGTAAAGTAAAGAAAAAACAGAGAAAAATATATAAATAAAAAGATCGAGTAAAAACCACAACGAAGGTAACCATAAGAAGAAACAAAAAAAATCTTAACAGACTCCACACACGATGGCGCAAGGGTACTTGCCGCAGGGTTTTATCCCCCTTTTAAAAAGTTTCGTTGGAGATTATTTTACTCACACGCAAATTATAGGCCAGAGAAAAACACAGACCGATAAAAAAAGGGGTGGTGGTGGTGAAGAAACTGACAAAAAAAGACGCAAACATATTTAATGCTGTTTGTAAGAGTGCTAAGAGAAACCGTAAGAAGGGTTTCCACAAAACAACAACCACGACATACATACACACACACATATATATATATATATATATATATGCGGAAAATAGGAAAAAGGGAGGATCTGGGAGTGCCAGAAGCGGAAGGTGCTTTTGAAGGAATGAAAGTGCTGATCTAAAAGCTCTTCCTTCACAGCGCATAGTAAAAGTAATGAGAGGCACTTTCGCTGATGTGAATCCTCCACTATAAGAAAAAGATCAGACACATCCTCGAACACCCACACGCACAGCCTCATAGAAGAACAAACAGGCTCTACAGACACTCTCCACGTACACATATCGGGATGTAACACAAAAAAGAGAAGAAGTTTCACAGTTTCGTAAAGAAGAAGGTCAACAGAAACATAAAAAAAGAGCGTAGGCAAAGACATTCGACCCCCCAAAAAAATGCCACGGAATAAAACAACCCACACCGGTCCACAAAGAGAGAGAGAGAACGAAGCGTTACCCACTCTCCCCTCTTTCCTCTCTGTGAGGATACACCTCTTCTTTGAGGGGTTCCCTCTCGCCCGTCTTCCCATTTCCCTTTGCTTCATTTTGTGTACCCACTCCAGTTTCGCCGCCTACACTTCTTTTCGTGTCCACTCCAGTACAGCCACACCATGAAGGGGAGGGGAGGCGGGGGGGTGAAGGAGGTTGCATTTCTATGAAAGAAAGGGACGAAGAAAAAGTCGAGGGAGGACGCGTCAACGACTGAGAAGTCGTCCGAAAAAAAAGAAACACCCGGCCTCGCGGAACGGGGGGAACGACGAGAGGAAAAAACACACCGAACCGAAAGAGTGTGCAGAGAGAGCGAGCAGAAGTGAGAGAAAGTAGTCGACAGGAAAGGAAAAAAAGGGATGAAAAAAAAATATGAAAACAGCTGAAAGGAATGACGAGAGAGAAGGAGGAATAGGGGGAGGAGGAAGAGGAAAAAACGGAAGATGTGCGGGGGAGGAGGAGGAGGAGGAGGGGGGGGGCAGAGAGAGAGAGAAAAAAAAGCTGACGAAGCCTCATCCCTCCCCCCCCCCTTCCTCGTCCCCAGAAAAAAAACAAAGTAGCTTTGCCTATCTTCGAAGGGAAGTGCTGTCTCCCTTTTTTAGTTTTTTTTGGTGAGGGGCGGGGGGTTCCGTGCAGTAGCTGAGCGGACTAAACCCCATTTTTCGCGCTACCTCACCACTCTCCCAGACGAGCCTGACGCCGGTTCATTCACCAACGAAAGAAAGGAGAGGGCAAAAAAAAAGGAAAGGATGACTCGGAGGAAACGAGGAGAGCGAGGGAGGGGGGGGAGGAAGGAGTGGAACGCCGCCGCAGCAGGAGAAGAGGGGTGGTGGTGGTGGTGGCACAGAAAGGAGAGACCCATTTCATCCTTTTCTTCCTCGTAGACCCTTCGGAATTGCAATTCAGGTGCTTCGTTTCTTTCTCTCCGCCTTAGCTTCCCTCAGTTCTCTCTCCCCACTCCTCCGATCCTCTTTCCCACAAAACATGGGGGGGGGGGGTTCAGTGTTACCACTCATGGAAACGACGAGAAGCATGCGATCCAATCGAATCCTTTGTTTGGAGGGGGAGGGGGGGGGGCACCGTGTGTTGTCCCATCCCATAACCGTTCAACCTCCCGTCTCCGATGGCGCGTCCGTCCAGCACCCCCCCCCCCCAACTCGTCTCCCGACTTTTCTCCAGGCCCACCGCCGTGAAAACCACTGGATCGGACGGGGATGGGATAAGGCGGGGAGAGAGAAACGTGAAGTCTTTCTCCAGAAGAAGCGAAAAGGGCTGAGGAGCCGCTTTCATTGCGGGGCCGTGTAAGGCAAGAACACGAACGGTGAGGAAGTAGCGTTTGGCAGCGTGGACGGTACCATCGAAGAGCTCATGGCAGACGCTGGTGCTGCGATGGCGGCCTTGAAGAAGTTTTCCTCTGCCGGCGTATGCAGCACGTTAAGCAGGTTGCCACCGACGAGGTTCGAGTACGTCATCGGCATATCCATCAAGGCTGCCGTCCCTTCCGGCTGCGCCGCTTCCCCGTCCAGCAGACGAGTTGCATTACGAGGGGAGAGGAAGTCCACATTCATGTTCACCGCATCTGGGGCGAGAATGTAGTGGTGTCCGTTGTTCATCAACACCGCCGCCGCGTTATCAGATGAATCCAACATCGAGTAGCCATGCGGAAGAGCCACATCGGGAGGAGCGACAGGCATGTTCAACGGCGGCGGTGCTACCGACGCGGTTGGCCCCACGAACTGTGAGAACTCAAAGGGGAAAGCCGGGGGAGCGAAGGAGGAGGACGGTAGGAGGACCTGCTGCCCACCCGCTAAGATGTAGCAGTAATTCGAGGTAGCCTGCAGGAGCGTTGAAGGAAGAGGATAGGATCCGGCAGGAACACCTGGACGGGCCTCCTGAACAGCGGCGGAGTACGGCGGTGGTGGTGTTGCCGGTGGCACGGGTGGGGATACAGTGAGTTTCGGCGCGTCTGGCATCACGAGGGCGTGGCTTTCGGTACCGTTGCGACGTGTCATCGACGATATATCAGAAGAGCAGCTCCCTCCAACGTTTTCAGAGCTCCTGCCACCGCTCTGCGAAGGCCCCATGTCACTCTCCAACGTCGTAGCAGAGTTCTGCAAGGAGCAGGCGCTATCGGGGCGCTCCCGGGGCGGAGGAAAGACGCATCGACCGCTGGGCACCTGTCCCCGACCCCCGTCGCGACGGCGGCGGCGCTCCCGTTTTGCGTCGTCGCTGTCCTCAAATTTAGCGAGAATGGGAGCGGAGCCATGAAAGTAGGAGCTGTTGCCGTGCAGCTTTGTCACCGCGTTTCTGGCTTCTTCGACGGTTTCGTACTCTGCGTACACCACCCACACCAGGTTGCCGTAATGATCAACCCGCATAGCGAAGTAGGTCAGCTTGCCGAAGGTGCTGAGGAACCGTTTCACGTTCTCCTGGCCTACACTCATGGGGATATTGCGAATGTACACCGCGTTGCTGTCCTCCGCAAAGATTTTGCCGTCGTGGTTGGACGGGTAGATGACGAGGGTGAAGTGGTGGCCACAGGCGCGTGTCATCTTTCGGTTTAGTGCATTGTAGGCTGCAGCGCCTTTTTCTTCATCCTCGAAGAGCACAAATCCAAATCCTTTGCTCCGTCCCGTGGCAGCGTCCAGCATAACCTTTGCACTCGAGGGAGCAAATTCACTAAATATTTGCAAGAGATCTGCATCGCAGATATTACGGGGCAGTTTCGCCACAAAAAGGTTCTGGAGTGACATACCTGGAGTCTTCGGTGGTGATAAGGGACAGAGGCAGGAAAAGGGCGGGACGGATCGTTGGAGTTTCCGACTGGTGATGCAACCGTATCCTTAAGTGGGGAGGGGGTGGGAGAGAGAGAGAAAAGGGGAACACGAGGAAAATGGCAGGGCGGGTCGTATGAGCGCTCACTTTTCCAGTTTTTTCTTCTTCCAGCAAATAGAAGGAGAAAAAAAAGAGTTCCCTGTTTTTCGCGATGCTTCGGTGGCCTTCGTTTGTACTGTGGGCCCTCTCTTCGAATGAGCTGGGGATGAGAGAGGTTCAACCAACAGAATTTCTGAGAGCGAAGGGGCGGGGGGGGGGACGCAAGAAGAGGAAGACAAAGGAGAGACGGAAGGTGTGCGTGAGGAAGATGCACCAGTACAGCAGAGCGGCGATACAGCACAGTTTTTAAAGGAATCGTTCGCTAGGGTAAGGTGGAGGAGGGGGGGGGCGGCGGCAGCGAGGATTCGTGGAACGCAGCATACGAAAACATCCTCTCCACGGAATCTCGCTTTCTTCCCCTCTCCTTCGCACTGATGTGAAAAACGTAAAACGAACGAGCCCCGAGGAAACGCGATGGCCTCACCATGACAGTGAATAACGGTTTCCTACGATAGATATATGGACATGTCTCGCTGCCCCATCTTGCCACCCCAGAGCTTCTCCCCCCTTCCCCTATCTCACACCAGTCTTTTCCGTTTTCGAAACTGGCACTGGTAGCGTGGAGACGCGGGCATCGCAATGTCGGTGGGGCCGGTGGGAGGGGGGGAGGGAGAAAGAGGGGAGAGATAGCGCCTCGTTCGCAATGCTTGCGCAATTCTCACTGGGGGTTATGTGTAGCCTGCCACGGATGCTCAAACCAGATACGCGCGCAAGCATCCTAATATATATATATATATATATGAAAAGGAGGTACGTGGAAGGAACCACAAAACAGTATTGGGGGCGAAGGAAAACAATGAAAAGGAGAAAAAGAACTCACAAGTAATATCACTTGCTGCTGTGCTTGCTTTAATCAGGTGAATGAGGGAGAGGAGACGAGGAAGAAAGGAAACGGGGGGAGGGAGGGGGTGGTGAGGGTGACCATCTGAATGAAGGACAGAGACGCAGAAGATGCAATACATTTTTTTTGAAAAAGTAAGCTCGCACGCCCTCTACCAAACCTATATATATATATATATACAAATATATATACGTATACAAGAGGGGGCGTGCGCTTCTGTATCCTCTGTTCTGCGGCTCCTTCTGGGGGTTGCCCACCTTCGCTTTAACTGATATTAAGACGAAGTCTCCCCAGAATACTCTGCTTAGGTCCCCCCCCTTTCTTCCGGGATACCCTTTCTTCTCCCTATCATCACCGCCGCCGCCTCCTATACAATCGTGTGCTTATTTTTGAAGGGCAGGGCCAGGCCAATGGGAGGAATGCGGAAGGAAAAGAAAAATGAAGGAAAAAGTCGCACGAGCTGCTCTCTTTTCTGCATCTTCGCAACACTCCCAACCTTGTGTACTACCAGAGACAGAAAGGTGCAGCTATAGGGGGTCCGTTTCCTCCACCCCTTAACAAAAAAGAACAGGTAGAAGGGGGGGGGGGCTGCATGGCTTACGTGGAGGTGCATCTTTCGTTTTTTAGAGATACTCCCGCACAGATAGCGTGTGAGAAAAGAGAAACACCTCACGGGAGCATCATACCCGTGTGCCTTGCCTTTAGAAGAGGCTGAAACGATGAACAGGTAGAAAAAAAAGGGGTGTTGACCATTGTTTGAGCAGGAGCACCATGCGTCCTTTATGTAACTAAACATAACTATATATAAATAAATATATATATATATCGGCCATACCTGTATTAACCCTCTCCGCTTCCCTCCTTCATTTTCGCTGGTCGAAAGGGATGAAGTACAGAGATAATGGAAAATGGAAAAGAGGAAATAGTGGGAGGAGAATGGCTAACGCGACGGTTCCTATCGTAATAAGGATAAAAACAGCGGCGTGAAGACGCACACACTACGCACCTCCCCACACTTACGACCTCGCTCATCGAAATAACCTGTACTCAAACCGAAGCGAAGGGCAAGTATATATATATATATATATATGTATATACCGCTCTTCTTTTCTTTTCGAAGTGCGCGAAACAAATCACGGTAGTTCCACGCAGCCAGCACCTCGGAAAACCTGAGAAAAGGAGAGGAAGAAGAGCAGGCGTAAACGATCCTCAGGCCGTTTGGGGCCTCTTCCCCGGGAACACACACACACCAGCATCAATACTCGAAAGGAAACCAAGAAAGAAAGAGAGAGCAAACAACAATTCCACTCGCACTATCATTCAGGTAAAGAAAGTGGAGAAGCTAAGAAGCGAAAGAACATCAATAAGTTCACAGATAGAAAACTAACCCCCCAGAACACATCGCACAAAGTGGTGGTAATAGGGGGAGGGGGGGGGAGAGAGAGAAGAATGGCCTTCACGAAGAAGGGAGAAGGGGGCCGTACAGAAAAAAAGAAGGAGAGCGGTAGAGTCATGAAAAATCCGCCCTCGACAGAGAACAGGGGGAGGACCACCAGGATGGTGCACGATGTAAACAGGAGAAGGGCATGCGTGGAGGTACCACAAAAGATAAAAGGAAGGAATTCAGAAACGCCATGGTACACCGTGACGCAGAAGAAGCAAAAAGGGTGAGACTGATCTGGCGGCATGATAAAAAGGCTGCCGAAGATGGCGCACAGGACAACGTCGGCTTCGCACATTCAGAAGATGAGCAACTTCATCCACGCACACACATCTATACTTACAGAGAGACAGTGACGGAGCGAGAAGTCGTCACATGGGTAGGAGTTTTTGAGCGTGTGTTTGTGCCTTTCTTCCTCAGGAACGTAACCACCTTTCCTTATTTTTTTCTTCTCCCCTCAAACGATCGGTACTCGAAAGACTAAAGAGAAGCAAAAAGCGTATTAGAAAAGAAGGGCTAGTAGAGGGGAAGGGAGAGGCAGCGCAACATTGTCTCGAAGTTTTGAAGTAGCGGCTTTCTTCTGCTTCTTGTGCGGTTTATCTTTTCTCAACTCCGTCTTTGGCCACGCTTTCCTGGCCTTCCCTCTTTGCGTTTTTCACCGTCAGTTCCGTGCTGTGATCAAGGGAAATTTCCGTAGCGACACGGAACGATGACGTAACGGAGGACCGATAATAATAAAAAACGATCGGCGGCAGCAACGGCTACACGAAAAACGCATCTCTCACTTACACATACCGAACGTTCCGGGGAAAAAAAGAAGGGAAAGGTAGAGAACATATACACACGCACACACACACGAGCACGTAGTAGCCTCAAAATCAAATGGAAGGCTGAAAAGATCGAATGCTGAGAAGAACAGCCTGCATCAGAACGGAGATCTGCATAGCTACCCTCGCTTCTTCGAAAATGAAACTTCTCTTTTATTTTTTATTTTATTGTCACATGACCGAGATCAACAAGCAACAAGAGAGACAAAATCAAATCACAAATGCCACAAAGAAGAAGCGAGAGGAGGTGGGCAAGTAGAACGAAATATGAAAAAAAGGTACAGGTCGCAGTTGACGCAACGGAGCGGTAAAACCGAGGGAAGAAGGCGAAAAAAAAGATCATCTCCTCGAGGAAAACCTACCACTCATAGCCACAACGTGCCGAAACACGCACACACACACAAAAAAAAAATCCCACTTCTTCCCACTAAGCACAACAATGAGAATATCTCGCCTTGTGAAACTCACTAAAGCAAGAGGGAACTAAAAGACGATGAAGGGGAACGGAGACAAAAAAGAAAGGTGGTGAGAGAAAGAAAGAGAGGGGGAAGTCAATGGAGCGATAGACTCCTCGATCAAACTCGCATGCAACTCCGCACAAGAAGAAAAACAAGAAAGTGGAGGAGGAGGAGAAAGATAGAAAACATACACATAGATATCCCTCCTCTCCTCTAGGGTGGGGGGGGGGGGTTGAGGGGCGGGAGTGCTGATACGCTCCCGAGTGAAGAAAAAAAAGACAGCGGGGCGGACTGCTGAGGAAAGGGATTGAAGGCGTTGGAAGCGGTTTCACAGCGTCTCTACCAAAAAGACAAAGTCCGCTGTCCAAAGGCGCGGCAGAATCCTTTACGCTAACAAACCGTTCTCCATCTTCGTGTTCTCGTGGTGGTGGTGGTTGGTGGTCAGTGGCACAAAATGGGGGGCTGTTGATAAGTGCTTTTCCTCCTCCGCTAGCCTTACCGGCGCCCCAGAGAAACCGTTCGAGGTTGCAACAGCCGCCGACGAGAAGCCAAACCCACACACTTTGAGAAAGATACGCTACGGGAGAGTATGAACGTATCAGTCGATCGCCTATGTGGGCAGAAGAGGGAACGGAAGGGGGCGTGTCGGTGTGTGTGGGGGGGGGGGGGGGGAGGGAGAGGAAAAATAGAAGAACGAAACAAGTCCGCCAGTAAAAGGAAAACAAGGAATGTGAAAGTTTCTTTTTGTTGATATCGCAGGGGGGGGGGGGGCAGAGCCGAGAAACGTTATGAGAGACAGGGGGAAGGGCAAAGGAGTGGGGAAAGGGACGGAAGCAGCAGCCGTACGCCACACAACCACCCAGCCGCACGGAAAAAAAAGAAAAGAAAAAAAGACGATCTTCACTGGACTTCCACCTTTTCAGCCCGACGTGCATCAAATAGAGAGAAGGAGGGCAGACACATCTCCTCTTTTTTCGTCGACTTTTTTGTGTGAAAGGCGCCCCCGAGGGAGGGCTTCGATGGCGAGACACGGAGAAGCTGAGCAGCACGTCACAGACGCCAATCATATCAAAAAGTGAAGAGTGCTAAGAGGAAAGCGGGGAAGGTGGGAAGGCCGGAGGAGGAACGGGGGGGGGATGGCGGGAAAGGAAAGAATAGAGGGAGAGCCTTCAACTACAATTAGAAGACCCGCTGCTCGATTCGTTCTCCACCGTAACGGGGCCAGTATCGAGTATTTAATCGCTGTTTAAGTAACATTCTGTGACCCTCCCCTCTCCTTACAACCTCCTCCCTCCCTCCCTCCCTCCCCCCCCGTAAACCACGACGAAAAAAAACTCTGCATGGAGAAAAGAGGCCTCCTTCACTCTTCTCCGTCGTTCTCATCCACAGCTGTACCGGGTGTGCCGCGGGAAGAACAGCACACACAGCCTGCAAGGCGGATACCTCACCAAAAGGGGAAAAAGAGGTTCACACAAATGGAAAACAAGAAAACCTTGCGAAAATACATCTTACACTCTCTCTATCTATATATATATATATATATATATATAGAGAGAGAGAGAGAGAGAAAGAGAGGGGGGAGGGAGGAGGAGAGAGGAAGAACAGTGAAGTGAGTTAAGGAAAGACAAAGGAAGAAGGCGGAGAGACAGTGAGGAGGGAGCGTGGTATCAAGAGACAAGATGAACAATTTCTCTTTCCTTTCCTTGGGAACCTAAAAGGAAAACAGAAAAAAACACAGAGAAGAGATGTAGCCAGATAGATAGAGAGGAAGATGGATACCACTACTCTGGAGCATTAAGAGATGAAAATGCTACGAAGGGGAACGGGTAGTACCCAAGAAACGCGGCACCACCTGAAGAGAGAGAGAGACGACAGAGGCGCCTACACACCTTTTCCCTCACCACCGCAGCTCGTAGGAGAGCAGGAAAAAACAAAGAACACACGCACACTTTCAAGAGAGAAAAAGAGAGGCACATCGAAGGGAGAGGAAAAAAGCTGTTCTCCTTCCAGACGAGCACCGAGAGAACCGGCAGATCAATACGGCCCCGCGGAGAACGCGGTGCTGATGAAAAGGACTATCCGAAAAAAAAATGAAAACGTCTTGCCACCGTGAGTCAGCGCTAAAGCCCAGCGCACCCTGAGAACGAGAGAAAGACATGATGAATAAAAGGAGAAGGGAGAAAAGGGAGGGGGGGGGAAGGCTTATAAAGGAGGTGATACAAAAGTATCTCACACAGATAGGGCGCAGAAAGGGAGAACAGAAACGAAAGATACGTGGAGGAAGCAGGGAGAAATGAAAGGGAGGACATTGCATCATGTACACACTACGGCAGCATCGCGAGAGAATTCATGATGATGAATGGAAAGATAGAAAGCACTTCAAAGAGAACGAGATGGTGCTCGTTCTTACGGAAAGGAACGCCCCAATGATGGGAAAAGGAAACGTAGAGGAGTTGAAGATATCCATGATCAGTAGGGACTTCTATGGAACGTGGAACATGAAGGCTAAAGAGGAGAAGAAGAAGACGAATCACCGAGAGAGGGGGGGAAGGGGAGTTCTTAAACGGAAACTGACAACAAAAAACAAAAAGAAGGAAGAGGGGAGAAAAGGCATTACAAAAAGACACACGGACACCCAACGGGGCATCAGGAGAACCCCGGGTAGTATTTGGAAACACGGGTGCGCGCTGCGAGCTTCATGCATGCGCGTGGATGGAGGGATACACAGTGAAAAGCAGTGGTGAAGAGGGATACAGTTAGAGGTCAAGGAAAAATCTGCGAGAAGAGGAGTGCTCTTCGTCTGCACCACCTTCGCGCCTTTTTTCTTTCCGATCGAATCTTCCGTAAGGAGCGGCCACACTTGCCCACCCATCATCACAATCCTTTTTGTGGGTGTGGGTGTGCGTGTCTGCTTTCCTTCTCCGATTTTTGCACATCCGCAGGGTATTCCCTCCTCATTATTATTATTATTATTATTATGCGCACTCGTAGATCACGGCCGAGACAAGGCAGTAAGGGTTGTAGCGGAAGCGGACGGGGTACGGTGGCGGCGGAGCGTCCTGTGGTACCGAACAGTCCGCCATATCCTGAACCGCCGCTGCATAGGACGGAGGCGGGAGCTGGGAGACTTGGTCATCCATGAAGTTGAGGGTCGTTTCCTCGTCAGCGTACACCTCGACGTCGTTGGCCTCCTCGTTGGGATCGAGCTCGTCCATGGTGATGCTCATGGACTCCATAGAGATACTGAAATCCTTCTGGTCCGCTGCAGAGCTCGGTGAGGAAAGGTCCTCCTTCATCTTCTCCGGAGAGGCGTCGGTCGATCCCTCTGCGCTGACTTCGGTACCGTGGAGGAAGGCGCAGCGAGCGCGGAAGGGGCATTCCACTCCGTTCAAGTAAAACCGACAGAACTTCGTCTTGTACTTTTCGTAGTCGATCCCCTTCCCGGTGCGGCGCGAGAAAGGCCGCTTTGCCGGGCCCGGCTGGAACGAGGACATGGACTGGCTGCTGCTCTTGTTGTCGTTGTTGTGGTTCTGGCGATCCTCCTCGAGGCTTGAAGTGAGAAGAGACACGTCACTTCGGACTTGATGCATGCCACGAGCAACGACGGCAGACATTTTTTATTGTTGTATTATTATTGAAACAGTCCAAAATCGCAGGGCGAAGAAGGACGTCCACTCAAGCAAGGGGAGCGTCAACGGTAGCCGCTGTGGTGCGTCTCCCCTTTTCTCTTTCTTTAATTGAAAAGAAGCGCCGAAGAGCGGATGGGAACAGAGTAAAAAGGTCGAGGGTCAGTGGGGGAGGTGGAGAGATCCGAAGATACTTACGGAAGGTGTTCGTGTGCGTTGGCGAGTGTAGAAGGGGGTGCAGCGGCTAGCGTTCTAGGAGTAGCAGCAGCAGCAGCGGTGGTATAGGCGAAAAGGGGGGACGGAGAAACCCACTTCAGCAATCGGAGAAAACAAAGCAGCAGAGAGAGCTACACGTCGAAGCGTCTAGTAGGTAGCACTGTAGCAGTGATTTCACAAGAGGTGAAGCTGAGGAGCACGTGAACGAAAAAAAAAGGCCAATCGTAAGAGAGAGAACGAGTAGAGGAGGCTGGTTAGCGTGAGAAGAGAGAACTTCGAAAGAAGGAGACAGAGTCCAAGGTGATGGTGAAGAGGAAGATGGCCGACGATGCACCGGTCCACGGGTAAGAGAGCAGGGGAATCAAGAACGTCGGTGGTATGGGAATGGTAGCGGTGATGGTAAAGACACCCATGGACGACATAGAAAAACATTTAAAGAGGAGTATGAGAGCGAAAAGGTGAGTAAAGGGGAGGGTGTTCAGAAAAAAAGAGAAGGCAAGAGTTGGGAGAAGTATGGGAGGATCCGTGGGAGAGAGGAGAGTGCGAGAGTGGCGCACCGGCCTCGTGGAAAAAACCACAGCCGGGGTTTCCTCTGCGCCAAAGGAGCTGGTCTGCAGCGATAGTGAAGAAGGTGGATGGGAGCTACGCCGGTCCCCACGCACTACACCACCCATGGTTGCGGCAGCGGCGGGAACGATCAGCGAAAAAGCCCAATCTCTGTTACTTGACAACAAGAGCGGTGAGAAGAAAAGAGAGGCGTTCCATTGAGCAGGAGCCTACCAGGGTCATCCCCCGCATCACTGATTGGGATGCGGAAAGCTATTTCTTCTCACGGGTGTTTGCCGCCACTGAACCGGGCTAGATCCTCAAAAAAAAATGTATACAGACACAAGGGAAAGAGAGAAGAGGGAGTGAAAAGGTATCGCACGGGGCACGCGCGTCGCCGCTTAGAAGAGGCTGTCACTAAAATGAAAGAATACCAAACTTTATGGATTAAAATACAAAAGAAATAACAGCGGCATAGTCACGGGGATGAGAACAACAAAAAGGGAGTATTGACGGCCATCGAATCATTCGCACAGTGTGTCTGCTGCGCCAGCGCTTGACCACACAAATGTGCGGATGCCCCCCCCTCCCCCCTCCCCAAAGAAAAAAAGTGAGAGGCTTGCAACACCGCAACGGCGGGGCAAGGCTGGGTGGGGTGGAGAGAAGAAAACCGGATCGACTCCTTTCCCAGCACCATCCGCTTGGTGTATCCGTCTTGCTCCGAAGGATCTGACAGATATCCGCAAGGTGCTAGTGACGTCCCCTTTGCTTTCAGGGCAAAGGAGGGAAACGGGGGGTAGATACCCCTTTAAGGTAGGAGCGTGCACACGAAAACGCCTTTGGGGTACCGAGCCCCACTCCCTTTTTCAGAGCCCAGCCCATTCTCTACTGCCCTCACGACTTCCATCTCAGGTCGAAGGCCGTCGTCGGCCGCGTTGATCAGTGGCGCGCCGCTGAGGAAGAGAAGGCCTGGCATGCTGTAAAGGTCCACGGCTGATACTGCTGGGCTTTTCTACCAAGGCGACTTCATTTATCTCATACAGGACGTGCCGGACGTTGTAGTAATGGCTCCCTATGCGTCATGGTCGAGCCAATGCCTTTCCTTTTTCCCTTTCTCCCACATCCTCCGGAGAGAGGGAGCTACATCGGCGTTGACCTTTTCCTTCGGATGTCGAGGGAGACGCGCAGAGGTGGGCCCCATTCAAGAGAAACGGAGGTTCTTTCAGGAGTCGATGCGGGGACAACTCCTTCTATCCGATTCCCTGCCTCCGGTAGCGGTTTCAGGAGCCTTATTACGTGAAAGCCCCCACACCCCGCCTGCCGGTGAATCTGTGAGGCGTCCATGATCTCAGGCCTCCTTCCTCCCTCCCCTCCGCTTGCCTTCTTCCACATGTTTTCCATGCCCCACACGCCACTCCCTCACGCACACACACGGAAAAAAACAAACGAATACCGACTGTATATCATGAGCCGGCCTTCGCTTCACCACAAAAAGGTTTTCGACAGCACTGCTGCAGGACACTGCACAGTGAGTCTGACGAACACTTTGTAACTATTCAGTTGCGAATCTAGAAGGAGGTAAGGGGGGGGGGGGGAAGAAGAGCGAAACTACGAAAAACGAGACGTTTGATGGAGCGCGTACGCCTATGCGGTCATAGAGGGATTAGCGGGGAGCCAGAGCAGGCAGCTGCGCGGGTAGTGACGCCCTTCACCGAAAGCGACGAGGATAGAAATCGGGGAAATGGAAGAAGAGAAAAGACGATGAAAAGGGAAGGAGTCGTGAGTGCCAGGGCGAAAGGGATTTAAGAAGGGAGCAGTGAAGAGCATCCCGTATTCCGAGCGAGAATACCCTTTCGAGGTAAACATCCAGCTTCCTCAGGGACTCACACCCAGCGAGTTTGAATTTGCACCCATCGATGGGGTTTTATGTGGGTATATATGTGTGCATGTCGCGTGAGAACGAGAGAAGATGGACAAGGGCGGGAGAACCGTCGCGGTATTCTTCTTCATCGAGAAAACATAATTCACAGAGCTTGCAAGAAAGAGAAAGAGGGGCCGTGCTCATGGAGCAGGCGCGTTCTGGAATAGGTGATCTCAAGGCTGCGGACATCATTGAAGTATGAGAACGCACACACATGCACATGTCACGCACGATCCTTCTCGAATGAAAAGAGCTAAACGATCATTAAAAAATGATTCACGTATGCCATTGCCAAAAAAAAACCGAAGTTGTGAAGAGAAGGAAAGGAGATCACGAAGAAAACAAAAAGCATCACCAACACACACAACGAGGGGAGAAATCCATCCCGAGAAGTATGATGCAAATGAGAAAGAGATAGAGAGAGAAGGGAAGATGAATGGAGTGGGGAGAGGAGAGCCTCTACTATGAAAAAAGCACAAAGAAACGACTCCCCACTATACACACCAAAAACACACATCCACATATATATATATAGATAGATAGGTAGATAGATAGAGAGAGAGATTGAACGAGAGAGATGGAGGACGCCCCCTTTTTAGACAAGTGGGTATCGACCAGTGGGACTCAAGCAGGGAGAGATACACGGCATAAATTAAGAAGGGAAGGAGCGATGGGAGCACACATATTAAGTGGAAACATAAGACGGAGAGACCCTCAAGCCACTGAAATACGGTTAGCGAGGGGAAAAAAAGAAAGATGCAGCGAGGAAAGATTAGGATGGGGGGGAGGGGAAGGCCATCGCCCCAAGAAGTCCAGGTAAACCAACAAAAAAGAGAAGCGAAACTAGAAAAGCTACAAAAAAAATACATCTGCTGGAGCCATGAAGCGGGAAAGGAAAAAACTCGAGATAAAGAAGCGGGGTGGGAGAATTCGAGGGTGAGGATGATACGAAGATCACTGCGAAACAATGATATATAAATGTATATAGAGAGAGACAGAAAGAGAGCTAAAAATGCCGAAAATTATCGAGCACACACAGTAAAAAATTTTAGGAAGACGCACTCGACGAAGGGGGAAGGATAGCGTCACGAACAACGCCCCGCGATAAGAAAAGAGGAGGACGTGGGGATAGAGGAGAGGAGAGGTGAAGCGCTGTCTTCCTAGACCCCCTCACTCGTCTTTTCTATTTCCCCCACTTTGGACTAGCCCCTTGGCGTCTCTTCTACTCGCAGTGAGAACCCAAACTCCTCCAACGAAGCTGCAGTGAGAGAAGAGGTCGGGGAGGCGATGAGATGCACTTCCTTCAATCTTTAGAACGTGTGAGGGAGGGAGGAGCGAAGAAACGAGCACAGGGAGCATAGATGGAGGAAAATGAGGGAGAAAGGCGAAGAGAATGATGAACGTTGTGGGGGAAGGGGGGGGGAGAGACCGAACAGCGGGAAGCCTCGTGATGCTTAGTGGAATAGAAAGATGCGTACCAGCACACCAAAAAACACTTCCACAGAAACACCTATATCGGGAAAATACCAAACGATCCCCCCCTCCCCTCCCCTCTAACGCATGCAGGAAAAGGGACGCAGCTTTTGGAGGACTTCCATCTTTATCCTCTCTTTCGCATCTGCCTCCTCTCCCTATGCCCTTTTTGATATATATATATATATATATATATATATATATATGCGTGTGTGTAAACTACAGAAATGAATCAGAACAAAAGAAAAAAAAAGAGAGATAAATAAATTCAACAACCTCTCCTCACGAGCACTGATCGCGGAGAGGGGAGGGAGGGAGAATGAAGGGGCTGGCTACCACTCAATATCAACAAGTTGCGTATATATATATAATTATGCAGACATAGCTATTTCTATTTCGATACAAAATCTCCTCAGGGGAAGCATGGACGCGGTAGATCTCTTTTTTCTTCATCCTAGAATTCGTTCATTTGAAAAGCGGTTCAACTCTTTATTCGGTTCACTTCTTCATCGCCCTCTTTCACCTTTCGAGCCTCTCCTTCACTCAGTACTTCCTTTCTTGAGGAGATATCCTTCAACTGCTGATCGTCCGGTCAGGGGGGATCAAACTACCTCTGGTGCAAGTAAGAAAGGGCCACAAAAGGAACTTTTCATTTTGTTATTCGTGCGTCTGTGAGAACGTGCAGGAGAAGGCATCCACTCGTTTCTCTCCTTTCCAACTTTCCACCGTGTTTCTTTCGGTGAAATTGGGTAAGCGCCCCTGAAAAAACTTGCAGAAGTAGACAACACAACATATATATATATATATATATATTACTTGTAACAGCGAAAGGAAAAGGTCACGGAACAGAAACACAAGGAGGAATTCCTCATCATAATGAAATAGAAAAGGGGGAGAAAGAAGGCGTCCGTCGATACCGTCTCTTCAGGGATTCGCGTTGGATAAAAATTCAGCGTCAAAACAGCAAGAGCAAAAAATGGGTTTTCTCTTGGACAGAAATATAAAGAGAGAAACGTAGCAAAGGTTGCGCTGAGGACAGCACGGAAAGGTGAAAAGAAATGGGGGAGGGGAAAAGGGGGACGAGAAGTTGCAGAAGAGAACTTTTTTGGCGTTCCTCACACCAACGCCGACACGCTCGCGCCACACATGCATCAGCGCAAGCACATGCTACACGCAACAAACGCAAGGGCAGCTGCCGAGACCGGGGTGTGGCACGGTGCACTACCTGTATACTGAGTCTCCCGTTTTCGCTGCTGTATCTCCTCAGTGCATACCTCCCACTGTGAAACAAAAAGAAACTGGAGTCTTGATGTGGCAACCCGTACTGTGTACATCTTCGTGTGTCGCTGCGTCAAAAGATAAAAAGCTCACGGTATGTCTATGTATAGGTGCTCCTGCCACCTGTGAAGTCGAATAAATATGAACGTAAAAGGTGAGGATGGGGATACCGGCGGCATAAAAATGGGGCGCATTAGCAAGGCAGGAATTCATCATTGCACTTAAGGGTGTATGAGCGCACACCGAGATGCACGCGAGCGAACACAAGAAGAAGGAGGCAGAGCGGGGGACGCTGAGTTATCCTGAAGGGTTTCACTATGATCACGGCCACGCCAAATAAAGGGAAGAAGAAAAGAAAGCTGCTCGACCGCTATGCCCTTACACAAAGGGGGGCGAAGAATGGGGGAGGAGGAGGAGAAGCCTCCACCTTTCCATAACCCTCTCCCCATGGACAGATTCACGAGGCGCGGAAGAACTAAGTCTCACCCCTCCCTGTGCTCTGCAGGTTGTGTCCGGAGCAGGGAAGACCGCATGTCCAGCTGCCATCCTCTTCTTGTTCAGCAGAAGCGAGGAGAAAAGAAACCTCTGGACACGCACACACATACATACAGGCCACCACGCTCTTATAAATGACTGTGGAAAGTCTATCAATTTTGAAGAAGAGCAAAAAAAGAGGGGAGTGAGGCAAACGCAGAGAAAATGATGAAAGCGAGGCAGCGGTGAGCAAACGAAAGAAACAAAAGGCAAACACAGCAAGAGAGAGAGAGAGAGACAAGAGAGAGGTACGAAAATATGCCGTCACACATTAAACGATACTGTTATCATAGCGCAGACGGTGCGCTTCTGGACGATGGCAACCGGCGCGACGAAAAATTAGATAAATGCGCAGAAACAAAAACACACACAAAAGAAATCACTTTTACGTGGTGTGGGAGCAGGAGCCCCTCGCATTTCACACCGTTCACACGCATTCTTTGTAGAGCATCAACAAAAACATACACGCATAGGCGCCTTATACGGAAAGGGATATAGGGATAGGAAGTGAAGCTCCGCTATCTGGAAAAGACGCTCTCTTACACACCCTCCCCCTCCCTCTTATATATATATATATCAGCCCGAAATGATAGGTTTGACCGGAAAAACTTCCTTCGCCACTTGCTCTTTCCCCTTTTCCATCGCTCTTGTCGTCGATTGTGCGCTTCTGTATGTGTTGTGCTGCCTAGTTCAGCTCATCTTTCATGTCCATCCGTCCTTGTTTAAGGGGGGAGGGGGAGGGTGAGGGCTGTCTTTGTTTTTCCTCCTCCCTTTCGCCCGATGAAGAAACCCTCGAAAAAGCCGCGAAGACCCATCACATATTTGCGCTTTCTTCACTTGAGAGATATTAGCGCAATCCCAGAACACACTGACACACACACAAAGAGACCTACACTTACACACATCGAAACCACAAAAGAGGAGGAGAAATGAAGATGGGTCAACTCAAAAAAATAAAATAAGGCGATGAAGGCAATATTTTATGAAGAACACATGCGGTGCAGATGCTGCGCACAAAAAGACGCTCACCTACACACATACAATCGGTACAGAAGGTAATATACGAAAACTAATTAAACGCTAAAAGTCTTCCCCCTTTCTTCCCTGCACTGCCCTACCCTGCCCCCTCTCCCTCCCCCCTCTCAGCAAAAAAAAGGGAGGAAGAAAGGAGCGATACAAACGATGGGCAGTCCCTACCTAATAGATTTTGTGTTGATTCACTTTTCTGCTTAGGGGTGGGTGGGGGAAGGGACCGGAGGGCGAATGCACCGAAACGAAAGGAGATGAAGAAAGCAGATCAACAGTGGTGCGTGTTGACGACACTCATCATGCTCAGTCTTCTCCACTTCCTCTAGGATTTCTCGTCAGCGCTTCTCACCCTCCACTGACACTTCTGGGCATAGGTTCTCCCTCCCCCTCCCTCACCACGCCATCCTAGCGCTCTGTAGAGGGCTGGTTCATGCCGACACGCCTCTTCGAGAATCATGCCCTCCCCGTTGTTGCCAGTTCAGCTCTTTCACACTTTGCACCCGCCGAAAAAAAAAGCTCACCACACCATGGTGGCGAAAAGGGCACAGAGGAGAACGTGTTTGCATGCAGTAAAAAAAAGGGATGCAAGCATGCAACAAAGCAAGCAAGGCAATACACGTAAGCCCAGCCGTGTGAAACACCAAAGCTCCTCCGAAAGGGTGTTTGGGTGACTGAGCAAGTAATGCGAACTTCCGCTAAACAAAAACATAAAAAAGACAAAGGGGACGCCAAGGCAACACAAACGAAGAAATGGGGTAGCGTCGGTGAAAGAGAGAAACGGTCTTTGCTACCTAATTATTGTGACCGCTGATGTGCGCTTATGGCGGAGGAAGCGTAGGGGGGAGGGGGAGGTGTCAAGGAAAAAGGGAGAGAAGGGGCGTGTGGAATAAGCAACAAAGAAAGAGGTGATGAAAGCTGGCTGGCGTAGCAGCACCTCTGGGCGTGAGACATCCGGAGGAGGTGGATTGAAAAGCAGCACAGGGGTGGTACGACTCCAACAATGCATAAGTGAGAGGGGAAGAAAATGGGAGAGGAGGCGAGAACGAGGTGCTTCTCGGAAGTACAGCAACAAAAGCAAACAGATAGAAGGGGAAACGTAGATGAAGCGAACATCACATGAACTGTTCGGCTCCCTTCATCGGCATGCCATTTATGATGCTTCAATCCTCCAGAGTGAATCTCTTTTTAGAAGAGGGGGGGAAGGGTAGGCGAGGGTGTGGAACTCTCTTTTGGGGTATCGAACAAGCAGGGGGCCTCCGGTTACCTTTTTTTTCGACACCTCTCTCGCCTCCATCCCTTCTACATCTCTTCCATCCAGTTTGGAGGCCAGAAGGGGAAAAAGTGGCGCTTCTCCATCGCAGGAGGAAGGCCACCACGGGGTACACATGCCAGTCCGGACTTGTGAGAAAGGAAACTGCCGAGAGGTGTACACCCCCCTCTCTGCCCACTCTTTTAAAATTTACTCCCTTGCACCATACAAAGAGGATCGCATCGCCACGACCACAGAGAACGGCAGCGGGGGGGAAGCAACTAGAGAAGGGAAAGTGGAAGTGGAGAAAGCGGCAGCGATAAAGTAGCGGGAGAGGGAGAAACATCAGAGGAAGAAAAGGAAAGTGAGTGAAACGATCCGGTTGAGAGTTGCGAGAGAGTTGACGATTCCCGTAAAAAAAATGTCTCCTCCCCTTCCCCCCCCCCCATACACAAAACAGCAAAAAAGGGGGCGACGGGAAAATCCTGGCACAACGCGACGGCAAACGAATCGCACACCACCCAACGAGTTCTCCACCCGCAACCTGGTGAGTCAACCGCGGCCCCTTTCCCTCCCCGCAAAAGGGTAAAAGGAGGAAGCCGAAAACAGAAGTTGAAGCAAGAGAAAACGAGAGGGAACGAAAAAGTGGGAGACGAAGAGGCATCAAAAAGGCTGGTTTATCCCGCAACATTTTTTCCACCGATTTTTCGTTGTTCTCTTCCTTCGCCCATCCCTCTCACGCTGCCATGCAGCGATCCATTCGTTTAAGATCCGCGTATCCCAATGACGCAAAACATATAAGCACAACGACCAAGACAACAAAAAAAGAAAGACAGAGAGAAGGGAGAAATACCTGAAGTACAGAGAGAGAGAGAGAGAGAGAGAGAGAGAGAGACAAGAGAGAGGAGGGTGAAAAAAAAAGAAGGCACCTCAAACCGCTACAGCCAAAAACGAACAAAAAAGGGCGGCTCACGCAGAAACTCTCCCTGAAAGAGAGAGAGAGAGAGAGAGAACGTCGAGACACACCGACAGTGGAGTGAAGGAGGGAGGGGGGGAGAGAGAAGAGGAATTGAATTTCACACAGATAAGAGCACAGAAAAGGAAGAGTGAAGAAACAACAACTTTCCGAGCAGCCTCTCAAGGGTGCGGCAAGGGTTGTAGGAAAGAGGACGTGTGAGAAAATGGAACAGCACAGACATGTGCCTACGCACCCCAGGCAAGCCCCCCTTCTCTGGAAAGCTATGCGGCGCATCCTCGTGGGGATACACACATTCACCGCGACACCCACACCAGCAGACAACCTTATGAAACTACCCTACGCACAAATTGCAGCGATATCTTGTTACTCGATAAAAGTGAACCAAAATAGAAAAAAGGAGGAGGAGGAGGAAGAGGGGGGGGGGAAGGGAGAGGAAAGCAGAAGTGAAATGGAACGTGAAGAGCAAGGAGCAAAGGAGAGGGTGAACAGAGGCGAAGGAACTTATGTTGCCCCTTTGGTGGAGGGCGCAGAAGGAGGGGAAGATAAAAACTTGACGTGATGATACGAGAAAGGAAGAGAAGAAAAAACATCCAAGGCGAATAGTGCACACACAGTTATAAACGTATACGCACAGAAGAAGTAGCGGTTCATATCCCCACGCACACACACACACACACACACACACAAATCTCCGAAAAAGGGGGGGAGCAGCGGGATGGGATAATGCAAAGAGAGAAAAAAGAGAAAAGTGTCCAAGACGAAGAGACGACGATACACGAGACTTCATGACGGTGAGAACATTACCAGCTCTTGGTGGAGAGACAATAGAGGGTACCATGAAGGTACCACCTTAAATACGGCACTCAGCGGTCCTCTGTGGTTCAATACGTCGACCTGCAGCCGATCACTGCTCACTCCTGCGGCGTCTCCTCATGTGGGGGGGTTGGGTGGGAAGGTAGGGGGGGGGGGGTACAGGGGAGGCGGCGTGCAGTGATAAGAATCTTCGTTGAGGCGTGAGAACAGCCGATCTTCAGTTCATGTACCGTCAGGCACATTCTTTTTTCTCTCTACTCTCCTTCAACTCCAATTCAGTGCGGCGTAGAAACACGGAGTGTGCGCTGCATGTCTCTCGCTGGACTCCCTATCACCTCGACCAACATCTCTCCCCCCGAATTCCTACGCACGTAGATGCAGGTCTCTCTCCCAACTGCGTCTCCCTTTTTCATTTTTCCAGATTCCCAAGCCGTTTGATACACATTTACCGTAGTCTTTTGTTAACACGTGTGTGTGTGTCTGCGTGTGTCGAGGGAGAGAGAAAGAGAGAGGGAGCCCTCGATGTCCAGTCACCTTCTTCACATCACCCTCTCGAAGGTAATCCAGTTCGCGCTGTAGGGATCGAAGCGGAACCGCTTCGGGTACGCGGGTGGGGTTGCCATCTCGTCCGGCTCCATCATGTGTTCCACCTCCTTCAGGGCAACATCGTAAGCTGGAGGAGGCTGGCCGAAAACCACACGCTCAGGCACCTCACCAGCAGCGTCCACCGACTGGCATTCGCTGTTGTTGCCGGATGCGGACTTGGAAAGGTCCTCAGAGGTGACGCCGATAGAACTATGCGCAGCCCTGTAGGGCCCATACGAGGCGGGTGATACGGGCTCGCTGTGTGAGAAGGCGCAGATATCCCCAAAAGGGCACGCTGCTCCTGCAAGGAAGTAGCGGCACGATTTCGTTTTCAGTTTAGTCTGATCAATCTTCTTACTCAGAGGCGCGATGTTAGACATGGGCGACATCGGTGGGCAGTCGATGGCCATCGCCGCCATACTGGCTTCTTCGTAGGAAGGAATGCGGGGAAACGGCATGGGTGGCTCGACAGCGGTTCCTTTCGTTTGCTGTTGCGGAGGTGCGCGCGTTTGGAGAGGGAAGGGAGGAGCGGTGGAAGCTAAAAACTGGAAAAAATGTGAGAGAGTGAGAGAGGGGAGCGAGAAAGCGCGGAGAAGGAAAAGAACAGAAACAAAAAGGGAGGGAAACGGTGAGAGGGGAGTACGCAAAGACCTGTAAGGCACTGCTGGAAGTAAGGAAAACGGCTTAATAGCCGCGTGCACAAGAGAGAAAGAGAGAAAAGAAAGAGAGGGGTACGTTCACCACTACGGTTAGGGAGAAACGAGATATGATAGATCGCGGAAGGGAACTAATCAACAAAATTATGCTCCCGAGATCTAGACGGAAAGAAGAAGGAGGGGGGAAGGAGTTGTTGGAGGAAAACTATCACAGAAACCGAAATAATCGAAAATAGAGAAAGGAAGGAGGTGTATAATAGCACGGTTAGCTCCTTAAACGAAACTAAAAAGTAATTCGAGAGCGGGAACGTGAACGAGGAAAAAGGGGGTAACGATGAGGAAGCTGCGTGATCGGAAAAGGGGGGGTGTTGATGTTGTTATTGTTGTGCCGTCCGCCACCAAGGCACAAACCATCCATTGGTGTGTAAAGTAATTGTACACACACATGGTTGGAGGCGAACGGGGGATTTGTTTTGAAGGATGTGGGGTGGGTGTTGGGAAGGCGTAACACGAAGGGACAAGGAGGAGGAGCAGAAAAGGCCATCCAAGCCCCCAGAAAAAAATATAAACATATGGAGTGGCGTTGTGCGGCACAACACCAGAACCGGTAAAGCGCGAGAGGTGAGGAATGCAACGAAAAGGAGGGAGAGGGAAGAACAGCGATCGCAAAGGGTGAGAGAGAGAGCGCGCCCACACAGATCGACGCGAGAAGAAAGAGCCGCTGCACGTTAGGAGAATGACAGAGCCTTGACATTCGTGATATGCCACCGAGCTGTCGAAGAAACAGCACAACGATTCATGCAAAATTCATGCCGAATGGCACTTCAGCTCTGAAGTGTGGAAACTTCGTATGTGAGGGCTCTCCCCCCCCTCCCCCCCAAATCCTTCGTCGAGGTGGAGAGCTAGTGAGGGACGTCAAGGTAAAAGAATTGCTAGACCCTCAACAAGTGAAGGCACACATTCTGAAGCATGACACCCTCCCACAACCCACTCATCCCACCGTCTCCGACACGGATCAGCACCTTACGTATCTTTCTTTTCAGGGGTTTCTTTTGGTTCGCCACGACACCATATATATATATATATATGTATATAGAGAAGCATATGTGTGGATATACAAAAAGGCGCATAGGGAGGCGGGTGATTCTCTGGAAGCAGATCCTTTTTTAAGATCACGGCTGCGACCCTCAAAGAGTCAAAGCACGACTCATCACTCCACATACACACACACGCGGCACTGCACCCTTTCGATCCTGACAGCCAGGGAGAAACTGCCCCCCCCTCTTCCTCCTCCGCCCGTACCGCTTAACCGTCCCCTCGATGACTCAACACAAAAAATGCAGAGAGGGTCGTCCGAAGTGCCCCGTCTCTCCAAACAACAGTGCGAAACAGATTTCCTAAGAAGGAAAAGAGGGAGAGGATGACAACCTTTCGAATTGATTGCCACCAAGCGACACCGTGCACATCGCTTCCACCACATAAGGCTTCTCCTTTGGTATCATTCAGGATAACCAAAGATCATGTTGGTGAAGAACGTATGCTGCTCTCTTCGAACGGCGGTGGCTCGCCATGCAGCACAGCCCCCGGGCCCACTGGTGCTGCCAAGGAAAGCGATGTCGCTGTAGGAGATGCACGACTGTTACGCCCCATCAAGAAACCACCGAACTGGGTTTGCGTAAGGAACATGTCGTGACTCTGGTGTTTATACTTGCCCCAGACGGCGCTCTTCTCCAGTAGCGCCTGAATCTGTGGCGTGTTCGCGTCATCTGGGACGGTGAGGAGCGCTTTAAGCACCTTGACGAGAGCGGCGCGTACGGTAGCCGCACTCACCCCGGCCTCCGCGCTCGCCGAGTCTGGTAAGCCCTCCTCCAAATAGGCAAGAAGCGTCTCTGGCAAGCGATCTCGCACGGCGTACTCTAGAAGACGAGACCGGCGCGTTGCGTTGCTTAGGAACCCTTCCAAAGTCTCAAGTACATCCATAGTGAGGGCAGCGTGGGTCTCCACAACACCGATCAAAGACGGTATGACATCTATCGAGCACGTCGTGGATTCGATGCACGCAGCTGAGCGACTGAATTCCACTAGCCACCGCAGCCCACACCGGACAACGCCCTCCTGCGAGCTGGCGAGCAGACGAACGAGTTTGCTTCCATACCCGAGGGACGCCATGTAATCTCGCAGATTGGGGGAGTGCCGCAGCAGCGTCTCCCCAGCCTTGGTGAGGAGATCGAGAAGTTCGATGACAGAGGCGGCAGCGGCTGGCGAAGTTGTTTCCAGGCCGACGCAAGCTTTGCTTGCTTGCTGCTCAAAGTATTCGAGAAGCGCGAGAAGAAAATCCTTGGGGTGACGTACCGCCCATCCAGGTTGCTGCACGTACAGCGCGACGTAAACGCCACCAACTTGAAGCTGGCTGAGCGGATGGTCGGTTGGATGGTTTTCTGATGTCCCCTCCACCGGGAAACTGGAACCCGCAGAAGAGGTCTCCTGCGGCTTCCAGCACGCAAGAGGATCCGCGCGAAGTGCCGTTGCAATGTCTCGTCGACCCTCTCGAAGCATACGCACAAGCCGGTCTCGATGCGATCGTGTCCAGAGCAATTCGGGGTTTTCCTGCCAGACGTCCAGCATCCTGCAGGCCTGCTTCACGTTGTCCTTCATCATCTCCAAAAACGCGGCCGGCAGAAAAAGCGATGCCCTCAGAAATAGGGGAGGCCCGACAAGGCGGTCACTACACGCGGCGCCCAAGCAACGACAGCATTGCTCTCGCACACTTTCCCGTGCGGTCATGGCGTACAGAAAAAGAAGATGAACGTAGAGTCCACGGTCCAAAGTTTGCTGTATCAACGTGCGGTGAGCCAGCATTTGCTGAACAAGGGCCAACAGTGTTTCTACGTGGTCATCAAACTGAGCCGGAACTCCCTGCGATGACTCCAGACATTCGAGGAGGTGCTCCAGCAAAAGTGTTACCGTTGTCACGGCCGTATCCAACGCTGCCATTGCATCCAGACACACATCCAAGGAGATCAACTGTGTAAGGGCCTGCACCACTTCCACTACGACGGATATATGTGGAGCCTTGATTTTCTCCTGCTCGTCAGCCTTATTAACGCTGACCTCGAACACCTTTTGAGCGGGCAGCGGTGGAAGTGTGAGGAGATCAAGGATGGCTGGCAGCTGCTTTGAGGCGAGAGCGGAGAGTTCTCGACCGTAGTTACAGCTTAGAACCCTGAGTGAGCGTGCCGCCAAGAGAGGCGCATCCGCGGTGACGGTGGACTGCTCTGTCCGCGCCTCCTCTGGACGCCTGCGCGTCGGGGCTTTCCTATCATGCCGCAGAAACTGCAGCAAGGCCATGAAAAACTCGTCGGGGTTCTCGATGGCGTAGCTCGGCTGCGCGAGGAAAAGCCGCAGGAAAACCCCACCGACCACCGCCTCCTTCGCGTGCAAGGTGTACGCGAATTCCGTCACACTTTCGGTGAGCGAGGGAACATCTGTTGCCCCCCAAATGACCTCCCTGAAGCGGTCTGAATTTGTTTGGGCGAGTTCGCCCAGCTCTGCGCGGCAAGAGTTGCCCCACAGAAAGTAGGGGGTATCGCAGTTGCTGTTCAGCAGCGTCAACACCTCCTCCTCCCCCACCTGCAGATTCTCCATCTTATGCACAATGAAGGGCGTGAGAAGACGCTTTAGCAGTTCGTGAACACCCTTGTGGCACGTGGTCACATCCGCATTACCGTAGTCCCCCTCTGCCGCACCTTCCAAACCAACGTCCGGTGCGAGTGGCGCCGTGTTTGCCGCGTCGCTGTCTTTCGCCGCGGTGGTCGTACCGTCCGTATCGGCGGGTGGCGCACGTGGACGCGTGATACCGGCCAGGACGCAGATGGCCCGCAAAGCGAAGACAGCTGCCCGGTTGGCGAAGAGCTGCTTGTGATGAGCTTCGTCGAGTCCCACACCCGCCTTCTGAAGCGAGGGATCGTAGGAGAACAACACAGAAATGAGGTGCCATATGCTGCCATAGTGAATCAGCTCAGACTGCATCTTCTCACTGCGGGCCTCACTAGCACAGGCCTCTGTGCACGCACGCGCCAGCTCCGGCGTATTATGGTAAGCCATACCTTTAGCGGTGAGGTAAGGGATCTTCCCCTCGCGTAGCATTCGCAGACGGCACTCGGTGAAGCGGGCACTGATGGAGAAGGTGAGCATGCAGTTCTTCGCAATACGCACGTGTGTCTCCTCATCCCGAGAGTTTGGTGTTATGAAGTCGAAGCAGTAGGTGGCGATTTCTGCGAGTAGGCGAATCCCATTTTCTTCCTGGAGCTCATCCGCATTAAGGGGAGCATTACGGATAGTGAAGTAGCACAGCTCCGTGGCAGGGTCGAGGAGCACGATCTCTTTCTGCAGGGCATTCGGCGAGCGAAACTCGTTCTCAATAAGCCGCAGAAGGAGACCGTAGCCAGCGTACTTGTACTCACGCAGCGTAGACGCAGAACGCCTAAAGAGGATGGACTGTGCTTTGAGGAGAAGAGCGATGTTGCTTGGGCTAGGGTCGGTAGAGGGGACACGGTCAGCGGTGAGGAGCTCATAGGCGCGCTGAATTTGTTCAAAGAGGTCACGGCCATTCGGATTCTTATCGGGGTGATACTGGGCAGCGAGATGATAATAAGCCTTGCGTACATCTTGCTTCGATGGCGGCCATGATGTCGAATACGTTGCGGTGTCACAGCCACTCTTTGCCGGACCCTCAGCCTCGATGTCCAATTCAGTGGGGTGAAGCTTTAAAATGTCGTAGCACATTTCCTTCGTAAGAGAGGTCGGCTTCTTGCTTAACTCCTCCGTCCACTGGTGAAGTACATCGGCGAGGAATCGCACAGCATCTCGCACCGGCCAAGCTGGAAAGCGTAGCTCATCACAGAAGTGGCGCAGGTAATATTGACTGCAGAACAGCTCCTGCTCCAGCGACTCGTACTGCACCCCCGCGATGGGGCAGTACTGGTAGACGACGGTATTGTTGCCCAGCAATCGCGGCGTGAAGTCGGCGACGTGAGCCGCCACCTTCGCTCCAAGGTACCGACGCATAGACGCCGACCAGATCGCCTCCGGGTTATCGTACTCGCCCAACAGAACATCCGCGAAGGCCTCGGCACCATGATGGGTGAGGTAGCACACCATCGCGGGTGGAAACAGCGGCGCGAGAATGCTGTCCCGCACCAGGTCATTCGAGGCAGCGGCATACTGGAAGGCCTGACGTCGATGAGTTGCTGCAAATAAGCGGCACATCGGCAGTACATCGGATGCAGGGTAGAGGCACGAGAAGAAGAAAACTCCCGTCAGAAAGAATCGGCTCACCAACGGATTGGCCTCCATCAGGGAAAAAAGTAGGGTGTGCACCCGAGCGCATATGCCACTGTCGAAGGTGAGAAGCAATTGCACCAGGTGGGGAAGGCTTGTCGGACTACTGAGCAGTCGCTTCACCTTGGGCTGTGGGTGCATCACGGCTCCCTCGTCGTTGACCGAGGGAAAATGCTCGCACAAAAGGAGCAGCACATCCAGGACGGTGCTAGTCACCTCCGACAGCGTCAACAGAGACGGCTGGTCTGCGCACATGACGCCCCAACGAAGCTGCGCGACGGACTGGAACTCCCGCCAGCCAGACATGCCCTGTGCCCACACCTTCGATGTCGCGGTCAACTCTCCGCTTCCATAAAGATCTTTCAGTTCCGCGAAAGAGGCCGGCCCCGACTTGGATCCTTTGCTGATGTAATGCCACACCTTCTCTTGGCCCTGCATTTCCGTGAGACTGCCGGGGAACTCAATGGTGTTTGACACGGACTTGAGCTGCGGACGATCGATATGGAGATGTGCGACGGTGACCAGCTCCATCAAGGGTGTCAAGCCATCGTGATCGAGGAAAAGCTTGATGTTGTGGCGCGCCTTCAGGATTTGTACGAGGAGGAGAAGCAGACGATCACGCATCATCGGCTCCATGGTGGTCTGCAGCATGCGTAGCAGAAATGGCACGTCGCGGAACTCGCCTATCGCCTCAGCATAATGCTTGTACAGCAGTGCCAGACCGTGCATACACTCCAGTTTGCTCTTCATATCCTGCACAAGAAGGAAGCGGTGGTACAGATCATGAAAAAATTCGCGCGGCCGCGCAATGACGGGGTGGGCATCCTCGAAGAGTAGACGGGGGTAGTGATCCCCAATCTTCAACTCCGCATCCAGGCTGTGATACACCACTTCGAACTCGGCGTAGTTCCACGCAACTGGGTTATCCCGTTGCAGAGTGCTGTACTGTCGGAACGCCGCCAACTCAGTCTTCACAGCGGCCTCCAGTTCTGACCGCGTTGCGTGATTCCAGATAAGGTCGGGACGGTGGTGATTCTGCTTGATTTGATAAAAGAACATGTTCCAGTTGATCGTGGGGGCGATCTTTACATCTCGCACACGATATCGCACACGGCCACCATCTGCCCCATCTGACGCGGGAGAGCCGTTGACAGCTTCTCGTCCTGCGCCATTGGTTCCAGCCAGCGCGACGTCACTCGGGTTGAAGGACTTCTTAAACCACCCTGTTTTTGATTCCTTAAATAGGGCCGTCATGGGGATTACCTTCTTGCGCGGTTCCTGTTCCTGCTCCTCCGGGGGGGCCTCCTCGGGCGACTGCAGAAAGCTCAACAGGGTAATGGGCACCATCCGTCGTAAGATGTCCTGCGTCGCAACATTTTTGTGCGCCCAGTAGGCGATAAGCCGTCTGGCCAAGTCCCGCACCGGACGATTCGGAGAAGCGACAGCGGTATTGAATTGGGTGAGGAGGCCGGCCTCCGACAGCGCCAGTTGCTGCATTCGGGCCAACTGCCTCTCGTCGCCCTCCTCCATCACGACCCGAATGAGTTGACCTGCTGTATAGCGCACCATGGCACAGGTATGACTAAGCAAATCAAACAGGTGGCGACCGAGGATAGTGGCAAGGTCCCCTAGAATTCGCTTGAAGTAAGCGGGGTCCGTCGTGGCGCTGTACGGTGGGCACAGCGCGAATCGAAAGAGGAGAAGTAGCTCGCGCACGAGGAGGGATGCGCTTTCGTTTGGGATGTGATCCCGTAGCACCTCCATGAGACTTCGGATAAACCCCTCGGCACCTAGAAGGCGATTTTTATTGATGGACTCGTGCTCCTTTTCGTAGTGATGGTGGAAGGGCGTCATGAGTGTATTGAGAAACTCGACGACCGAGAAGGATAAGGCGAGATTACCCAAGCGCAAGGCCTGCACGGAGTATACACCCACCGCGTTGAATAGGCTTGGGACGAGAGCGATGGAGCTGAAACCCACGCGGGAGACCGAAAGGCGGCTTAGTGCCTCGAACTGACCCGTCATAAAATGCTGATAGCGTTCGGACGCATGAGCGTCTTGCGAGGGTGTCGAGTTGTTTGCTGATGACGTCATGGCGCGAATGTCTGGCGGGGGGACCCATAAAAAGTGTTCGAGCACGGCCTCCACCGCTGAGTAGATGAGCTTTTCACGGTTCTCAGCAAACAGGCCGTCTTTGTTTTCGCTCCACTGGAGGCCCATCGGCGGCACGTTCGAATTAAAGAACTCGAGGGATGTGATAAGACCTGCCATTCTTCGGCCTTTGCCCTCGTCAGGAGAGCCAGGCAAGCGCCCTTCCACGAGACTTTTCAGCAGCAGACTCTCCACCTCCTCTGATACGGCGGTGACGAGGGAGGAAAGGCGACGGCACCGTAGCGGCGGCCGTGGCAGTATGCAAACATTGCCGTCCCCGGCCCTGTTGCACGCTGTCAGCACATGCGCCAAAATGGTGTCGCGAAGGGGAGAGACGTACGAGTTCATCACTCGCGAATCCTTGAAGAGAACGTAAAAACGCTGATCGTCATCTTCACAACGCACGAGGGCAAATATGGAACCCAGGAAGTGCGCACTTATCGGGTTGTACGTGACCGGATCGCGCTCCACGAGTGCAACCGCCGTGGTGCTCAACATCCGTCGCACGGTGCCATCTCGTTGTTTCGGCGAGTGCTTCAGGACCGTGAATTCCTCCACCGCCTCGAGGGCATCACGGCGAATGCCGAGACGATCGGAATCAAACTGCGATTGCTGCAACACGTTCATGGGCGGGTACCGCGGCAGTCCGATGTACTCGGTGGTGTTCTGTATGACGGCTTCCAGGAACGACTTTGGATTTGCAATATCGTAGAGGTGCAACTTCATCTCTGGGCCGTGGGCGATGACAACGCTGCCCGGTCGATCTGCTATCGTTGTTAGTCCACGTACATTCGCAAAAAGATATTCCCCGACCTTTTCGTAGTTGCTCGATTGGCTGCTGGTATTGTGACCCGCTACATCTCTTAGCAGTCCGCTGGCGTGGGAAGCTGTCGTCGCCGTTGTAGGTTTGTCCGACGGTTTCCCACAGTTGTCGTCCTCTCCTTTGCCGAGGCGCGAGAGCTGCTCGACGCCTACAGCCGTTACACGCAGCGTGCAGGGCCTTTGGGTCTGGTCAGTGGTGTATTTCATCGCGGGGTAGCAGCGCGAGGGAAGCGAAGCGAGATAATGGGGATCAAACCCGGATCGGTATCGATTTACATCTGTCAGCAGCTGCGCCCGCTCGGCATCACTGACACATGAAAAGCGCAGCTCCTCCACCTTAGCACTGCCACTGCCCGCCACCGTGAGAAGGAATTGGCCGTTTCCACTGCCTTCGGCCACGATACCCCGCAAGGCTGATGAGTAGGGCCAGAAGTTGGTCAACTTGTTCAAGGAGCGGATGTCGCACGTCGCCACGCCTTGGGGGCCCACACAGAACACACGGGTGTATCTTCCTCTCCACGAGTGCTTCGTCACAGTGTAGCAGGAGGTAAACGCGGAACAGTCCATCGGTGAGGTTCCACCAGCCGACGCCGACGTGGACAGGAAGCTGCCACCGCTACCAGACATGGTGGAGGGAAGCTGGACCGAAAAAGAGCAGAAGTTATATATATATATATATATATATATATCGATATAGATATATGTAAAGGAGCGATACACAAATGGTAGGAAACGTGCGAGGAGAGGGAGACAAAACCCTCGTGGGTAGTGGGCCGCTAACACGGTGCACGCAAAGAAATATATATATATATATATATATATATATCAAAACAAGGAACAGATGAAGAGAAGTCTTCCACTGTGGAAGCCGAGGCAGAGTAAAGCAGGCGCTAAGAAAAATGTGAAGGACGCTGCCGCCCCGCTCCCTGCTTAAATCGGGAGATTGAGATGCGAAGAGAAAGAGAGACAACGCGAGAAAAGAAGGAGAGGAGGATCAAAAAGAGTGTCCCGAACGCTGGAATCCAGAGGAGCACAGCGGAGGTGATGAGAAGCTGAAGTGAGAAGAGAGGTGATACACGGGAATACCACATGAGATATGCGGAGGGAAAACGAAAACAAGGAGAAGGAGGCGCGCTGAAGGGTGCATCTCTGCAAGGTGATCGAAGCGCACTCAAGAGAGAAAGCTTCGCATATTCTCTACGATGATTCCCTTACGGTGAATGTCTCTCAGTTCAGCCTACAGCGGTTTTTACGCACCCGCCTCCTCGTCTAACTGGGTATGGCGCGTGGTATCGGCACATTATGCATTCTTTTACGGCTTTTGTTAAAGCCCTACCCTCCTCTCCTATCCTGCCGCAACGGCAACTTTTTTTTCTTGCGTAACGAGACAAAAGACGCGTTGTAGTATAAGACCATCCACCAATTGAACAGAAAAAATCATGACAGAGAAGCTGAGGTGAGGGCGAAGCTCCCCTTAGCAGATCGTCATCCCTTGATAAGTGCCAGTGTCCTTTCCCTTCCCCCCCCCCTTACCCACTCCCCATACATATGACCAGACCTCCCTCCGCCCGCCTCACTATCATCACCGCGTTGACGGTCGATTTGCGTTCTACGTCTTCGGCGTGGGTATATTTGTGAGGAGACGGTCTTGACCACCACACATGAATAGAATCGTCGAAGGACAGGATAGGGAAGAAAATGTGAGGAAGAGAGAGCAGCGAAACTGTAGCGTAGCGCCTTGCGCTGGTTCGCCTCAAGTAACCGGGCGCCATGCATGTACCGAAGCACCAACACAGTGTCGGACCGCATGTCCTAGACGCCCTCCCCCCCCCCAAAGGAGTAGAATGATGCACGGTGAGTATGGTCCCTCAGCAGCTGGAGGGTTCGAGTACGGCCCTTCCCATCTCCTTTTACAGCGAAACGCTTAACCCAAGCAGTATTGCAAGAAAAGTCCACATCTCTCTCTCTATATATACACATATACACACACACATATATATATATAGTTCATGCATTAGCTGCCGGACGCTGCCTCTTCATCCACCTTGAAGTACATCTTGGCGACCAAGCGTGAGGTCATGAAAATGACATCCAGGATGAGCAAAACAATAAGGAAGACGTCGGAGCCGAGCATGAAGAGTCGGTGCCGCCGGCCTTTGATGTGGCTCAGCTGCTCTAGCAATGTATCGCTACGCGCGGTGAACCAGGATAGCCGTGAGCCAGCCGTGTTTTGCTGCTCCGCCATATCGTAGTACACCTGCAGCCACGGGACTTCCCACAGAACCTCTGGGGAATCGCATATGGACTGGATCGCCAGCTGCGCCACAGCCAACTCGCCTTCCAGTTTGGCGATACGCCGTTTGGTAGAGAAGTAGTCAAGGAGGCCAGTGAACTCAGCGGAGATGCTGCCTATATGCCGGTGAGACCACTTCGTGACAAACTCGAAATAATCAAGTCGAGCTGAGCGTTCGAGGGAGTGGGAGAAGGTGAGCATGACCAGAATACGTGCGGCGGCGCCGTTCGCCGGTACCAGATAGTGGTCGAAGCAGAGCACCTTTGCGAGTCGCTCCAGTGCTGGCTCCACCGCAGCAGGGCGAATCCCAAGAACCGAAGCCACCTCCATACCGCCGCACTGTTCATCCACCTCGTACGAGCACCATATAGGAAAAAGAGCGTCCAGATCGGATTGGAGGTGCCGGTGCTCGACGCCTTCCTGAAGATGATGCGTTGCCGACAGAAAATCATCCTCCACCATCCAGTGCTCCTTGCGGTCCATCCCCCACCAAACAACAGACCCGCCAGAGAAAATGAAGAGGTGAAAGCTGCCTTCGCTGGCGACGTGCAAGACGCCGTACAGCACCGCGGTGTCGTACCCGCGGCGGTGGTACACGATCTCCAAGGCGTCGAGGTCCAGGTGCTCCGCAACGCAGCTGTAGCTCACACTTCCAATGTGGGCCGCAAGTGCCTCCGCGGAGGGCAAGGACGGCTTACCACTTCGCCGATCCACAGCGGAGATCGAGCGCTGCGCCACCCCGCGGGCAGGAGCGCGCAGACGACCGCGTCCTTGACGTGAACTAAGGGGCGACATCAAGGGGGAGCCGTGCTGGAGGGGCGGCCGGTTATGACGTGTCAAGGCAGTCGTACGCACCGAGAAGAGTCGGCGTAGACGCACCTGTTCTCCCACCGGCGATACAACAAAGATGGACTGGAAGGATTGCAGATACTCCTTGAGCGGACCGTACATGGCAGAATAGCGCGTGCTCCACTCCATCGCCTCCTCCATTTCGGGCAGTGTTATGCTGGCACTGGTGTTGGTGATGAGGAGATTGAGCAGGCGCGTCCGCGGGTCCGGCAGGGTATCCGCCTCCTGCATGCGAGGGCGGAGATTCAGCGAGGACGAGAGGACTGCCGAAGACTGAGCGAGGGTTGGAAAGCCGATGATTGAGCTGGACCTCCGTCCTCTCGGGAGGGTCGAAGGTGCTGCTGTGGTACGGCTGGCATTCATACTGGACGTTGTCGCCCCTTCGAGAGGCTCCTCCACGGAGTGGCTGCGTCTATCCTCTGCTTGACTTTCGGCAGCCTCCCGCACACGTCGTTCGATAATGTATTGATGCTGTGACCAGAGAGGCGCCAAGGAGTTGTCTGCCAACAACTCATTCGCGTCGCCGTCACCAGCCTCCTCATCCTCCTTGGTGACCGCCGTTCCAGGAGCGCCGATCCACTCAACATCCAAAAGAAACTCTCTGGTGGATGTTTCCGTGCTCGTGTGGTGGTGTGAACGAGCCACCATCCTTTCGGACGCGATGGTGTCGCTCACCTCCTCAGCTGACACATTCCCACTCCGAAGGCGACGCCTCGTAAGGCGCGTGGGCAGAGCGACTCTACTCGCATCTTGCTCGTCTCCGAAGCTGTGGTGAGATCGTCGTGCAGTGACACGATGTGGATGCCGACGGCGCTCCTCCGAGGAGGAAGACGAGCGCGAGGAATAGTCCTGCGAATGCGTGAGAGCATCCGACTCGTGACTACTGCGAACGCGCCGAAGTCGGTCCATACGACGAGCCTTCTACCCGTAAAAGAGGGGACAGAGGTGGAGAAGTCGAGTAGGGAGGAGATAAGAAGCGGACTGAAGAGAATTTTGACCCGTCTTACCGACATAGACCAACCAGCATACAGGTGAGCCCAGATAGAGCAGCTGAGGTGGAGCGGAGGGGGGGGGGGAGATGTACGGCAGCCGCGTGAAGAAACACGGGGGCCTCAAAAGGAAAGAATTCGTCGGAGGAAAGGTACATGCGAGTAGGAGTGGTAGCGGGGATGGGAGAGAGGGACTGGGAAAGGCCACCGCAGCTCACGGTGGCAGGCAGAGAAAAGATGAGAGTTCTTCACGTGCAACAAGGGAATGGGGTGAGGCAAGTCCTCCACAACTCTTCATCTCTCTCCGCTTGCTTACAAAGCGTGTGCGATACACCCTCCTCCCTCCAGCAACGCACAGCTGCCTTATCACGTCCCTACAGGTCGTTCCAAGCAAGTAAAAAATGGGTGGGGGCATGGGCTCTCTTTCTCTCCTATAACAGTAAAAAAGATCGTCTCCAGAAAAGTACCAGCAGAGAGTGTTCCCTGCTGGTACTTTCTTGTGTGTCGTCTTCGCGCATCCCACCCCACGTAGGTAGAGCCAGCGGGGCGGCACTTGTTTTCTTTTTCGAAGGGAGGTTTTATAGGTGCGCTGTTACACATCGACACGCCGGTGTACAAAATAGACGATCTGTCCCCGTACGCCGGGGGCTCCACCTACAGTGTTGATGGCCGTATCCTGAGAAGTTCCTCACCTCATGTTAGCGTAAGACGATCAAATTAGACGTGAAACTCCCTCGCGGAGGGATCCAGAGGGGTTCGGCGGCAAACCGCCCCTTTTGCGGGTGGAGAGCGGAGGGCCTCAGCACTAGCGTGAAAGGGTAAATAATTGGCAGATATGCATGTCAAGGTGGCCGAGTAGTGGAAGAGTCGAAAATGGAGCAGATGGCTCCAGAAGCCATCGCAGTGGTACCTTCATAGGGCATGGGAGAGGACTCGGTAAGACGGAGCCTCCTCCCTCCTCATCTTTCCCCACTTACCCCTTCTGGCTTTCGCTTGTCTCAGCCTAGGCCTCCGCAAAATACGAAGAAGGAGAAAGGGAGGGAGGGGGAAAAAAGGCGGCAAGGTAAAAGAGAGGTGAGGAGGAGCACGCATCGTGCGGGCGTAGAGGAGACTCCCGCATTCGCCCGAGGTGCAGCCAATTGAACTCCTCCACTTTCCCCTGCCTTTTCACCATCACCAATTGCCGAAGAGAAAACAGAAAGGGAGCGATGCGTACTGCACCGTGACTGCAACATGCTTCTACACCGGGGTGCGGCGGAGCAGCGTCAAGAGCAGATCGTCTATACAAACAAACAAAAGAAGAAAACGAGAGGCTATACGCCGAATCTGGGCTCCACGGCCTTCATCATTGTATCTCGTTCTTGCCCCGCCACGGGGAACAGAGCAGGAGCAGCTTCGAAATCACGGCGTGCACATAGATATGCACAGACGCACACATGCGTAGGAAAAAGGAAAACGAAAGAAGTTTCGTGCACGACCGTTTCCCAAATGAAAAAAAAAGTAGCATAGTCATCGATTCTGCTCCTCCTCCTCCATCGTACAGACGAGAGTCAAGAGGCAGCAGCAGTAGAGGACGAGGTAAGAGAGAATACCAGCCCGCCCCTCTTCACATAACGCTTCTATCATTATTAGGCTGCCCTTCCCCACTCAGCAATCAGAGGCTTTTCGCTTTTTCAAGACATGCTCTTGACGTTTCTCTTATTTTGCGAAACTACGAACGACGGCACAAAGAGCGTTCTCAAGGGATCGAGGTACAGCTATGATCCCCGCAGCCGGATAGACACTGAGGCCGTACCGGGGGTGCTCGATCATGCGACAGCCTCCTCCCGGTCCAGCAATGAGCACGCTGCTGAAGGAGAAAAAGTGCTGAATGGCGTCAGCGTCGCAGAAGATAGTAGCGCCCCGACCCGATTGCATCGGCAGGCCCGTGGCTGGGTCTGACCAGTCCATGAAAAACGCAGGTACATCATCCTTAAAGCTCCCCAGCTCTTCTTGCAGTGCCCGTTGCACAATTTTCATGAAAGAGAAGAATCGGTCACGGCTGCGGTCCTTGAACTCGACTGCGCTCGGTGATGATTGAATTAGCTCGGAGAAAGGATCTCCACCGCCTCTCTGTTCTCGAATCGTAGGTGACGTCGCTCCAGCATTCTCTGAGGTAGGCACCCCCGCGCTGCAGTTAGCGTGATCACCAAGATCCGAGATGCTTGTATCGGGGATATAGTCGGCTTCCTGAAAGGTATAGAGAATGTAGTAGCTTGCCTCTGTGTCAGCGTCGCTGTCGTGACAGGTTCGTAATGACGTCATCCATCGCTCTGCATCAGGGAAAACCGTTTGGAGGTTCTCCCGCGCATAGAACTTCGGACAGCGTAGCAGCACCATCTCCATCCCTGGCGAGGATTCCACCGCCGCGGCATTCACGAGTATGTGGCGACGACGCATTCCTCCTCTGCGTCACGACGGATCTTCACAACAACGCAAAAACACAGAGTTACACACACACACAAACACACAGATAGCCGAAAGCTCAAAGAGAGCGCTGCCAGTCACCAATACTAACAGAGGCTGCGAACAATGCGCAAATCCAGGAAAACGTTGGGATACACGCCCCCCCCCCCCCTTTCACCTCCCCAACTAAAAATATCTTCCCGTTTCAAGAGAACAGAAATAGAGGCAAGAAAGATAGCCTATGGACGCGTGTGGGGAGAGGAGATGCAGAGATAATGAAAAGAGCGCACCCACCCACTTATTCTGCACGAAGGGTGTCAAAAGAATACGGAGAAGGGGAGGTGAAACCTCTGATGCCTTCCAAACATAAATATGAGCAGATTCACAAAACAAAAAACTTTGGCTCTCCCAGAAGAGAGGAATACAACGTGACAGTTTCTCCTGCTCTCCGTCCTTTCGTTTTGCCCTCACCGCGCAATGCGCTCTTAGAGAAGCAGAAAAGAAAAAGATAAAAAAATAAAGAAATGAACGATGGACGGATGCTCTACCTGTCGAGCAATAATGCGGGCTCCGAGGAGAACAGCGGTGAGGGCGATCAACTATGGAAAGGAAGAGGGAGAACGAGAATCACCGAATGAGGCAACACGTTACTATGCGTATGAGGGAGCTATTCCTCCTCTCCCCTCCTGCGGTGATGAAGACGGTAGTGATGCAAATAATGTAGTTCGGTTGCTGCCGCGAAGGTTTTGCAGCGGCTGGAGGAGCAAAGGGGAAAAAAGAGGAGGAAGACTTTTTAAAACGCCGGCCTGTAGTGTGTGTTTATCTCTTCCCTCTTCGCTGTGTGAACCCCAGTTGAGATGAAGAAGAGAAGGAGGGACTCACTTTGCTGTTCAGCGCCGGGAATCGTCGATAGAGCCCCAAAGTAGGGGAGAGCGAAACGAAAAAAAAGCTGGTGCGCTCAGTATGTGGGGAGAAGGGGGGGGGAGGGAGCTCGGTGAGCTTTTACATACAAACCGAAGAGTGAAGGAAAAGAAAGAACAAGACACGAGGGAGGAGATGCTTTTTCGATACGAGCGGACGAAGCGATTCACTCAGTTGTTGGGGTAACGTCGTGCAGCAAAGAGTGGCAGGGAGTCAACAAAAAGGAAGATTATGTGGCGATGGTGGTCGTTAAGCTGCTGCAGGACTACGACAGCGGCTCATAAGCATGTTGGCGCAGTGAAGGTGGGGAAAAAAGAAGAAGAATGATAGGAGTCGAGATAATGTGAGCGAAAAGTGAGTGGAATACCACCTCCAGTATGGCAGGTGAAGACAAACTGGTATTCGCAAGAAAGGAAGCCACAAGCAGAAAAGACAGCTTGGCCAGCTGCCTTTCCTTGGAGGCGCTGAGATATATCGCCGTCGCCTCTCGTCGTCAAGGGTGGCACATGGCGGGAGAAGCAGGCAGGATCGGTAAGGGAGCCATCAGGAGCGACTTCGAGAAGGCCCAGCCCTTAAAACCCAGTCTTTTTCTCTCCCTCTCTGTGCTGGAAAGGTAGCATCCAAGGCAGGAGGTACAGAACCAGTCGTCTTCACCGCTTCCACGCACGCGTACGCTCGGCACGTACGTCCCAGGGGAATCCTCCGCATCCCCTCGCCCCCCCCCTCCCTTCCCACGCATGATGCAGTGAAAGTGTGGTGGAGCTGCCGCAGAGCAGCGGCAAATAAAATCTGGACTGCGATAACGACACGAATAGAAAAAAATGCATACTCGCTCGATTTCGATGCGGGGAAACGAGAGGGAGGAGAGGGCGGCGGACACTGAAAACTTCACACGGCAAGAAGCGGATCTCCACCCCCTCCCCCCCAGAAAAAAAATCTTGCAGGGTACGAGGAGCGAGGAAATACCTACAGAGAGAAAGAGGGTCGAGCTCGAGGCGATGTGAAACCCAAAACAAATGCATATACAAGAAAGACGAATATCTGCGAAGCGTACCTCTCCGAGAGTGCAGTCGTTCTTGCCAACAAGAGAAACAAAACCTGCCACCACACCGAAATGAGAGAATACCCCTACTCCTCCCTCCCCACCTCCGCCTTACTGGACCCAATATACGCTGTGGAGCCTCCAGCAAACGTTCATCCCGTTTCTCCCCGTCGACCGCTGCACGGAACGAGGGGGCAGCGTCCACCACCCTATCCCCCGTACCTCACAAACCGATCGGTAAACCAAAAAGAAAACAAAAGGATGCATAGAACCGGCAGCTTCTTCAAAGGGGTCAGAGAAAATGGGGCGCCCTTTCCATGCGAGGAGGCATGGAGATCGAGCGAGGGGGCGGAGTGGGAATGACGAGAAGACGAGAGCGCTTGCCCTCAATCAAGGAATGCGGTTTGCCTGAGGGCACAATCATACCTGCACGCGCCTCCCCTCCCCTCCCTCGCCTAATATCCGAAACCACAGCGCACTCCGTGTCGCGGCGAAAGAAGAGGCTGCACGGCGGAGAACGCACCAAAAAGAATCGCCACCATCGGCACCTCCTTCACCAACGTCGCCGTGAGCCCTCGGCAAATCGCCGAGTCATGTATCACCGTCTGCATGTACTGGTGGGCGCTGAAAGGGTAACACACCGTCGACGCAACGGTGGCCGCTGCCCCTCCCACGAGAAAGTTCGAAGCCACCGTCGTGGAGTAATTTCTCCAACTCCAGTTATGGTCTACCACGGCCGGACGATGTGGATGGGCATTTACTGCCTGTACCGGGGCACCGTCGCCAGCCATCACTAGCTGGCTCGCCTTAGCATTTTGAACGATCGGGAGAAAGTTGCGCTCGTTGAAACGACGCAGACCTTCGAAGACGGTGAAGAGGGTGCCAAAGTAGGCAGCGTTTCCGAGCAGGTTGGGCATCGTATACCAGAACTGCAGAATAGTTTTGTTCTTAAGCACCCTCGCCACGTCCAACGGCGGCTTTCCGGTTCGACGGCTCTCGTCCATCACACGCGAGATCGGATTGCAAATGAGGCGCATGTTTAAACCCCCCAGGGCGCCGATCATGAACGTCGTCCACATCTTGGAAAAGGGATCATCTTCTAACCCAGGGAGCAGCTTGTGCGCCACAGGACAGTAAAACATCATCAAGAGTCCGAACTGAGGCATGCGCCGGCCGATCGTCTCCGTCACGCCCTTCGCACCACCTCGGTCGAACGGGATGACAGCGGCACGTCCGATGCCACCGGCCAACGCACCGGAAATGAACGTGCCGGGATCGGTGAAGCTTTTGAAGGTTTCCTTCTCTATCTTGATGCTCCTATGGACCGTCATAGAGATGCCATTGAAGGCGTATGTCACTATCTCGAACATCTTCACGTCACCACGGGAGGCAAGCCAAAAAAAAGAGAAGTACTGCCTTCACCTTCACCTCCCCCAAAAAGTAGTTGATGACCGGCTATGCGCCTCCTGGTGCGGACGCACAGAAACAAACAGAAACGAAACAGTGAAATAAAAAAGAGAAGGGCCCACGGTCCGCTTCGTCTGGTTCCTGCAGCGATAACCACGAAGACCGCACACGCGAATTAAAGGAGCGAGGGGTAGAGTAGAGAGATGGGATTCTTTTCACTTCCTCTCCCTTTGTTATTCCACTAAAATGGTGCTCTCTTGATACGACCAGCGAATACACACCCATATATATATATATATATATGTATAAAGGTTAGAGCTGCACTCCTCTGCAATTCTTCATACGTCCGACACCCTACCCTCTTCGAGCGAATAAAAGCGTGTGTGGGTGTGTGGGTGGGTCTGCACCGCTCTATAACCCAGTCAGCAACAGAACGAGAGAGGAGCGTGAATCGAAAAAGGTAGCGGAAGGGAGGGTATGGAGCGGAGAAAGAAACGTGATCACACCCTCACACGCACCGACTCCCTGAATACAGAGATTATCCACGCACGTTCAGAAAGCTATGCAACCGGGGTCTTTTCTACTTTCCTTACAAGTACTTTTACCGGCTGGAGAGCTGGTAAACCCCGCGATGGGCTAACACCTCGCGTCGCTTCCTCCACTGTTTCTTTTTTAGGGTGGCGAGAAGGAAAAAGGGGAAAGAGGGGGCGGGGGGGGGGGAGAGTTCTTATCTNCTTCACTCGTATGGATTATCACTACAAAACTACTGCTGGAAAACGTACGCACGATAGAACCACGTACTTTATTGATGACTCTCTCCAGATGGCTACAACACCGTTCCCTAATCTACTTTTTATTTTTTCCTCCTACGTAATGATATAGAAATATTTATGAAGAGAGAGAGAGAGAGAGAGAGAGGGGAGCGGAGGGTGTACGTTGTGCGGTGGATGGGCCAGCAAAAAGGAAACAGGGCCCACTTTTCGGAATGCTCACCTTCACAGGTCGATCCACAACAATAAATTCGCTACACCGTCTTCGTGGTGAAGGATGGATCAGTAAAATGAAGGGCCTGGCCTCGTTGGTAGGTTGTGTGCTATTTTGTTGACGTGTGGATGTGCCTGAATATCCCGGAATGATGTACCTCTGCCCTCTTTGGTTAACCACACAAGCAGCCTTGAAGTGCGAACGTACACCAGGTGTGTAAGTGAAGAAAATAAAAAAATGAAATGTTCCTTCCTCCAGTACTACGACCTCCGAAAAAAAAAATGTTATGCGGTCTGCGTCTATCCTCACGAACGTCACACAGACCACAACAGACTTTTATGACCCACGTTTACGACGCGATATGTGAAGAAACGCGATGAGGAGGGGAGAGAGGGAGGAAGCAGGAGAGAGAGAGAGAGAGAAAGAGAGATCGGCACAGAGAGGGAGAAACATCAGCGGTGCAGCCGTTTCCGTTTTTCTCACTTCGGTTGAGGTTGTCCGCCCCGCGAAGAGCCCGTGTCCGCCACCTCGCAGAAGCCGTGGGTGGGAGGCTGGTCGCATCCCCCTCTTGCTCTCACCACGGTCGTCATCCTGAGTCGCCGATGCTGGAATAGTTTCTTGGCAGTGACACGAATAGGGTATCTCTGATGCGGCTACTCGGATACTTTTTTTTTTTGCAGGATCGCTTCTTTAATGATGTATTAAATTTTATTGCGCGTGCAGCGCTTCCAGTTTAAGCGCAGTGTCTCTGCCCTCGACCCTCACCCACACACCACAGAGGCTTACCCGCCACCACACCACTCTTCCGAGAGAACATGCACCAGCAAGTCACATCGGTGTGTCGCTTACCCGTCGCCCCGCATTTTCTTACCTCTCCTACGAGTGCTGTTGCAGTAAACGCCCATCGCCACTATGTTGCCACCCGAGAGAATTTGGGCGTTCCCTCTTGACCTGCGGTTCCCCGATCGCCCAGCTATGCATCATTTCCAGCTTGGACAGATCTTTCACGAATACACACCAAACTATCATATGTCCTCGGTGACATTAAAACGGAGGGAAATAAAGATCTCTCCGTTGCCGTGGCATGCTGGGGAACGAGGCCGAAGTGCGCCTGAAGAAACGAACGCAAGTGAAAACAAAAAACCATGCAAGATAAGTGGAGGAGAGACCACACTCCTGCAATAGCGGGAAAGGAGCCCTGAAGCAAGAAATGTTCAGAACTCAATGGAAAGGGCCCGTCGTCACCTCAACGACAGTGCGGTGACATAGACCTCACAATAGAAAGATCTGTGTGTGCGTTGAGAGCCCTGAATGGGGCATCACACACACAGAAATATATGTATATATAATTGTTCGCGCATAGCCACTGCAGAGGCCTGCCATGAACGGGACAACCCGTTAATAGAGAAGGTAAACGTGGAGGAGGGGAAGACACCTCATGACAAACCCAGAAGGGGTAAGCATACCTCATCTCCTAGTTTCCATGGTCCATTCGGTTGCACTTGACAACAGGCTACGCAACATCACCTTCAACCTTCTCCAAACACACCGGCGTCCTCCGTTGAAGCAAGGGCCGGTTACTCCAATCCACCTAACTGAACATCATGTTCCCATCGTAACCCTTCGGATGCAACTTATTGGTGCGCATGCTCACATCCAGTTGTAACTCATTCCGATCGCCCCCGCTTCGCTTCGCCACCCACGCCGAGTCCTTATTCTGGGACGCCATGATCGCCCGCTGCTCCTGCTTCGCTAGGGCACGTGTTTCCTGCTGGGTCGCCAGGATAGCCATCCGCTGCTCCGTCTGCTTTTCTGTTTCCCTCGGCCGAGCTCGCGGTACTTCACCTTCGCGCTTCAGCACGACTCTCTTCCGCCCATTCTCACGGTCGCCGCCAACGAGGAGCTCGTCGCCCCGGACGCCTTCCAGCTGCACCGGCTTTGCTGCCGCGGGGTCCTCCAGGGTGACGTCGTAGAATTCCTGATATTCTGGGTTGAGGACGAGACTCTCATGATTCGACTCGCGCATGTGATCCCGCAACGCTCCTAGAGAGGAAAAGGAGCGCGTCCGTTCATTGCAGACAATGCACATCAGACCGTTAACCTTTCGGGCCAGGTACCGGAGCAGTGCCGCCTGGTCGATGCAGTGAGCTGCAAGAGGGATCGTGAAATGATGCACGTGCTCAAGGTGGTGTAGGTTGGCGAGCGTGTCAGCAGAAAGAAGACCGCAGAACATGCAGCGCACTTCGCTAGTATCCTCTTCCCTTTCCTCGGGGTCCACTTTAGGATGAGGCTTCTTGGTAGCGTCCGCCCGTCCGCTAGCACCTTTCTTGGCGTTGTGTCGTCGATGCAGCCCCATCGCAGCACTTCCAAGAGAGGTCGAGGTGAGCATACTGGCCGCTTCCGAATCACGTGCGATAATGCGCTGCTCCTTGCGCATCAAATGCGCAGTAGAGCGGATGTGCGTCTGCAGTGTCTGGACGGAATGAAAGGCTTTCTTGCAGAGAGTGCAAGAGTAGACGGGAGCCCCGTTATCATCTACCGCGGCCCCCTCCATTCCTTCGCTGGCGAGGGAGCGGAACTCTTGCTGTGTGAGAGGGCGCAGGCCCTCGACGCGACGCCTTACATTGCTGAGATGCAACTCCGATGCGTAGTGGGAACGCATCCCCTCGCTATCCCCTAGCGTCACGCTGCACGTCCCACACCGCGACATGGTGTAGAGAACAGGACCGCGGTGAAGAGAGTACTGATCGCAAAAAAGGTCACCGAAAAAGTCGACCTTCCGAGTGTACCAAGCGGAAATGCTTACTTTTTTTTTTGAAGGGAAGAGAGAGACCGGTGATGTGCCGACAGAGGAAAGTGAAACACTGTAGGAGAGAGAGGGAGTCAGAGAGGAAAAAAAAGCGGCGCGAACCCGCTTTGAGGGGAAGAAGGGTGAGGAGGCGCAGGGCGTTAGGAGGGAGGGGGGTTGGGGGTTGAAAGGGCCGGGCCTCCGTGAAGCTGCTGACCTTCAGCACTTGCAGAAAGCAGCAGCAAAGGGGAAAGAGTGGGGTGAGATGGGGAGGGGAGGAGGGAATCAATGTGTGTGTGCGACCGTGTGTCAACGTCGCTCTGGTGGGAGGGAGTTTGAGAGTTGTTCAGAACATCCATCATCCGTGCGACACCACATCAAGGCATCAGTTTCGACAAGAGAGAGGCAGGACGGAAGAAGAGAGCGGGAAGAGGGGGAGGGGGGAAGAGCATAGCAGAGTGGAGGACGAGAAGCAGTGCGTGCGCGTTTGTCTTGGAGGTGGGAAGAGTTGATGGGCACCAAGGCTACTACAGTCTGACCTTTGGGGAAGGGGCTACCCGCGCAGAATCGCTTGACAGAGACTCCTTTTCCTCTCTCCTCCTTCGATTCCGGTATCGCTCGGTCAGGAGGGGGAGGAGGGGGGGGGTACCGACCACCAAGAGCTGTGTAAAGAAGGGAGGCTCCACGTAGAAAAGCTCGTTGTTTGACGGGCACATTCTCTGGCCAGCTACAGAGAGGGAAGTAACGACAGAGGTGGGTGGTGCGTCTAGCGGAGAGGCCTTTTCCTTCCCGTTAAATCTACGGAAGAGGCTCCGTCACCCACCACGTACACGGCGCATCCATCGTGCTTCTTCTCTACTCAACTCACCCTCCGTTCAACGGATTTTTCTCTGATTGAGATGTGTTCGCTTCGAGCCCTGACTCTCCACCGGCACAAGAGAGGATAGGAAGACAGATGGAGAAAGAGAGGGGACAAGACGACGGCATAACCGGACTGGCATTCAACGAAATAGCCTTGACGCTGACGCTACAACGAAACAGAATTCCAGCAAACACTCAGAGGCGAAAAGTCCAGTCAAAAGGGAGGGCTGTTCGTCGAGGTGAGGATAGGAAGGGGGGTAAGGAGATTGAGGTAATGCTATGATGAAAGGAAAGATGTCTGTTGCGACGCAGAGTCCACTCATGGGTCGATTCAACGTGGATAATGGCATCAAGTCCCTCCTGGTGCACCGAAGCACGCCACCACTGTCTAAAACCTAATGCGTAGCAATAAGAGAAAGAGGAAGATGCGTTAATGCATCATCTCACTTCAGCTGTTGGCGTATCAGCCTCGTCGAAGAACTCCCGCATCCATTTCGACCGCCACATCTCTGCTGTCCATGAGAGTCCCAAGTCTCTTGTCGCAAAAGGTGGGAGAGTCAGATCACCGAAACCGGATCCTCTGCCGCATTAGCCGTGGGGAGGAGTTCATCAAGGCTCGTCACTGGCGCTGCTTCGGGCGTGGCGCCAAACCATCGCGTCCAAAGCGACTGCAGTCGCAGGTAGTCATGGAAGCGAAGCAGATGACGCTGGCGTAGGATTTCTGTGCCCCGCAAGACATCGCGCGGGTTGGGTTGTCTGATGGCGAGCACTGTAAAGTAGAGAAGGCTCGGGACGGTGAGAGATAACGAGATACCGAGAGCGGCGAGAAGGCCCGCAGCGTCCAACGACCGGCGGAATACCCCATAGTACTGTAGTCCAGGGGAGTCGCTGTAGAGCATGGTGGAATAGAAGTAAAGGAGCGGCATGCCAACGAGCATGAGCAGGTTGAGGGGTGTAACGGAGTGCGACTCCCACCAAACCGTAAACACCTGCGACACTATCAGGGCCGTGTAGGCTATCGTATAGGTCACATCGTGTGAGGCAGAGGCGCCACCGTCCGCGTGCGCGAATGTGAGCCCGTACGTATTCGTGCTCAGCCACAATAAACTGATGGACTGCAATACACCCCTCATGACAAACGACACGAAGAACTCATCGGCAGCCATATCGACCGAACGGCGTGTCAGCTTGTACAAGTACGGGTGACGCTCGAGGACCACCCGCGGAGCGCAGCGATCCAGGCAGTAGCATATGGTCTGCGGTAAGGTGAAGCAACCGTTCCACATGGTAAGCGAAAAGCTGTTCCAGAAGGTGCCCCCCGATGCACAGGTGCCGACCACGTTGTAGGCCAGCTGAATAAAGGAGACGAGCATGGACTTGTAGAAGCTGTACTTGATCACGTAGGCCGTGCGTGTATACGCCAGCTGACCATGCCCAAAGAGTAGGGCACGCAAGTCTGCAAAACGGGTTATGGAAACATCAGCAGCCCGCACTGCTTGCTGCCCCTCGTTGCCAGCGATCCCTACTCCCACGTGGGCTTCTTGCAGCATCGCTACGTCATTGCCGCCATCGCCCACGGCAAGGGTCATACATCCCCGCCGTCGGATGAACTGGGCGAGGAAAGCCTTCTGACTGGGCGTCGTGCGCGCGCAAATGACGCTGCAGCAGCGGTGTGCTAGCTCCTCGAATTTCTGGTGAAGTGGTGGTTCACGCAGAATCGCTTCCAGCACCGCACCACCTTGCACCACCAGCACGGCTCTGCGCCCGATGGTGCCATCCGCGGAAGCCGCTTCGTGCAATGAACGCGAGCAGTCTGCGGTACCTTCAGCCATGTCTGTCTCGGTGCACGATATACAGCGTAAAGGCGCATTCGAAAACCATGCTGAATGCATTTTATAGAGATGTCGCACCCACGCCACCCACGACGCTCCCCATGCCTGAAGTCTCTGGATTGTTGAAAACGACGTTGGTGGCGAGTGAGAGGAGGGAGGAGGCAATTGATCGAGAGAGTAGCCCAATAGTTTTCGCCTCCACTCCATCTGCCCTTCCCCTATTTCAGGGCCGTTTTCTCCCAACATCGATCCGCAGATGCCTGAAGGGGACGCATCTTCAATGCGAATTATAATGTCGCCCGGGTGGTACAGGCCACAGGACAACCCGATCTGCTCTGCAGTCTCTATCTTGTCCCCCGTTATCATCCAAACTTTTATACCGGCAAGGAGCATGTCGTTGATGGTTTCCCGTACGCCACACTGCAACTTATCCTCTATCGCCGTGATACCGACGATTGTGATGCCGCTTTCCATGCGACGACGTACCTCATCAAGAGCTGTCTGCCGACCCTCCGTCAGACTCTCCGCATCCTCGACGCAGCGTAGAAACGAAGTCAACTCTTTGTGCGTTATTTCTTTGTACGCCACTAGAAGCGTGCGCAGGCCTCGACGGGCATACGCGGACAGCTTGGCCGCACACGCCGCATCGGAATAGAAGGAGCTCGCCGTTTCGCATACCTCACTTGGCTTCTGCTGCGCCTCCACCGCATCCGCGGCAGAGGGAGAGGCCATCGCCCTTATCCGGTCATCAGCTCCTTTCACCACAAACCAGATTTTCCCCGTCTGCGGCTCCTCCACCACCACGCCCATAGTCTTCTGCTCTGAGGAGAACTGGAACACGTGGTGCACGATCCACGTTTCCTCGTAGTCCGTAGAGGCAGCGGGGCGAGATGCCGACGACCTCGTCGCTGAACCTTCTTTGCTAACGCTATCTCTCGAACATTCCCAGTGAAGATGCAGAACTGCTCGCCGCGAGCTTCGGCTCACAAGCGTGACGCCCAATTTGCGCATCCCTACGCATAGTGCCACTTCATCCGGAGAGGCGGCGTGGTACTCTAGGGATGTACTTACGGAGCTGCTGTCCTGTTCACCGCAGTGAGCCCTTCCAGCGGTTGGGCAAATACCACCGCTCGTCTCAGCCTTCCTTATCGCAGGGGCATGGATCACTTCCACGTCGTTGCACAACGCCACCATTTTCGCAAACCGATGAAGAGAGGGAAGCGCATCGGTGCCTTGCGGTGACGTATCTGGCCCTGCCGTGCCGGTGCCCGCCAGCCTGCTGAGAGAAACGTCGTACCCAGGGCACACCGTAACCGCCTCCAACTCCATGATGTTCTGCGTCAACGTGCCAGTCTTGTCGGATAAAAGATAGTCGATCTGGCCGAGGTCCTCCAAAATGCTGGAGTTCTTGACCTTCGCCCCTACCCAGTCGGGCGTCGCGTGTCCATTACCACCACCATCAGCACTACCACGGCCGGAATCAGTGGGCGGATGATGCATCGAGAAGTCCCACTCCACTGCATTGGCCATGTAAAACTTGCACACGTCCACGACAAACTTGAAGGAGACGGGAATCATCACTGTTGTGAGAAGAAAAAAGCGGAGAGGGTAGATGAAGGCAGCGGCAGCCGCCTCGTTAGCTGGCTGCTGCAGATACCAAGTGGTATCCTGTACGGACCGATTCGCACCATAGCCCAGCACACCGAAGATGCACGCGTTTAATAGCTGGCACCCGAAGATGTAGATGGAGTAGCGACTCACGTCTTTGTCCACCTGAGCCCACTTTGCGGGAGCCTCCCGCTTGTTCATACCGCACTTCGTCTCGCGGCCTGTGTACACCGCGACACACACGGCAAGCCTTGCATTCTTAAGCGTGCACGACTGTGGAAGCAGATGACGGTAGGAGAGAGGCACGTGCACCTCTGTCCGAACTCTACCGCCAGCTTCGGTGGGAAGAACTGTGGCATCCGGTGATGACACCAAGATATCCGCGCGGGCGTCGAAGGACTCGACTATGGCGGTAGGGGCTGGGCAGACGAGAGTAAGACCCGCCACCGCAGCCCGCACGTCTACCGCAGAGGGAGATGTGCAATCCGACAAGAGCGGGCAGAGCGTATGTTGCTGCCCCGACGGCTCCCCTGGCACCGCATCAGCTGAACGCCACCGAACCAGCTCCTTCCGCTTCAAGTCTATCTCACCATCCAAGTTGTCGGTGCGAATGTGCACTTCTGACGTGGCCCCAATCACCACAACGTCGCAGGGGATTTCATCGCCCTCCTTCAGTAACAGTACATCGCCAACGACGATGTCGGAGTTGATGCACGACCTCCACGTGCCGGTCGCGCTGTCGAGGACGATACGCGGTGTGTTGTTGTACGCAAAGTCCTGCCGATGCCGCTTCACGTCATCATATCCCTCCTTGACAGCCGTGAGGGCGAAAGCGAACAGGAGAGGCAGCAGGGTGGAAAGGGGGTTCACAGGTGCTATAACCGACACAAATTGCAAGGCGCTCACCAAAAGAAAATAGAAATTGAGAGGACGGCGGAACTGCTCGTAAAGGTTCTTAAATAAAAAATTTTGGGGCGTGTACCTGCTATTGACAACGAGGTTGGTCGGGTACTGAACCGCTACGTCATCCTCCAAAGGGACTATGTGCCGCATGCCGTTTGAGGGTGAAGGGAAATCTTGGCGAGAGCAACGTCTTCGGGGCTCCACGGATGCAGTAAGTCCGGAAGAGTGAGAGAATAGCACGGGATAATAGCTTTTGCTGCGACTGGATATTGAGAGAAGGCCCATAATTACTCCACAAGAGAGAGCCCTCAGGCAACGCCACACACGCCGGCGAGCTATCGACAGCAATAAACTAGCCGAGGATGCGGACGCGGAATGTTTCTCACAACAGGTGCGCTCCAACCATGGCACAGGCGCACTCGAGACAAGATCACACGCGGCGCGATCCGATGGCGCATCGTACGTTTCGAAGAGGCGGCTATTCGATGGAGTTCCCCCCCTCCAATGAATCGGAAGGGAGCCAACTCGGGTGGCTGCAAGATAGCAAGGGCTCACTGCTCCAGAGGCCACACCACTGCTACGTGCTATACCAGCGGTGTAGTCGAGCGCACTCCTCGTCACTGGCGATACTGCGGAGGAGGTGCCACTGCTTCGCCGTACAGAGACTAGGGCGGAGCTGTTAGGGGAGGTTGACACGGGGCCTGCACGCGCCACCTCCCTCTCCTCCTGCAACTCCGTATGTAGGGACAGCTTCGGCGTAGTGAAACGTGAAAAGGGGAGTTCAAGCACGATGGCCGCACGGGGAGAGAGCCCCGGTAGAGCTTACGGTGAGAAACGACAAGCGCCAATAAAAACTCACCGCGTCCCTTACAAACCGGCCGGCAACAACAAAAAAGGGTAAGATGAAGGGAGAACGTCTTTCCGTGCTGCTGAGGCCACGCTACAGAGCGGTGTGTGTAGCCTGTCTCCTACCACGAAAAACAAAGAGAGGAGGTGGACGTAAATGACCAGAGAGAGCGTGTGTGCTCTGTGGTGATATCCCGATCCTGTGTGGGTGGAGAACAGGGGAAGGAGAAAACGCGAAGGGATTCGACAAGAACAAAAAAAGGACGAGCAAGTGTTATAAAAGTTTTCACCGGTAAAAAAAAATGAAAAATGCCGGGAAAAGGACGAGGGATTGACAGTAGGGAGAAATGAGGTGAGCTGCGGCGTGGCCGAGCCCACGGCAAATACAACGAAAAACAAACGGGCGAAGGACGAGGAAGAGCCACGCCACTGCACAAGGACTTGAGGAGACGTTCCGCAGCTACAGGGAAGCAATTGGGAATGCAGGGAAACGAAAAAAGAAAATAGAGGAGCAACAGAATGTGAAGGGCGTGAAGGAGAGAAAAAGAGGGGCGGTTTACAAAAAAAAAAACAGGCTTCCTCGCGAGGAACTTTCAGACAACGGACGCGCTGTAGGGCCGATCAGAGTCAATTCTGTCGGGTCTTTCTCTCGCTTCTCTGCGGCACGTTGGAATATAGGAGAACATATATATGAAAAGAGAGGGGGGAAGAAAAGAGCAGTGGATTTTCTTTTTTAGCGAATCGCAACACGCGATGGCCTATCTATCAGCCGCTTCAAGCTGTTGTCTCGATAGAGAGGAGCGGACTGAGTGAGGCGAAGTACACGAGAAAAGGGAAAAGGCAGTGGAGAGGCGGCGAATGAGAGGCGCACCGTTTACAACAAGAGTTGGAGGGTGATTGGGTGAGCGGGTCCCTTGGAAAGAGTTCAAGTGGAGAGAGAGCTCCCAGTTGGAGTGTTTGAAATCGCGGCGAATCGACCACGGTCTTTTTCGTTGTTCGTCTCGTTTCTCTGATGCCACCGCATGTCCCTCTCCCACAAAGCAAAAAAGAAGTGAAGAGGAAATCAAGGAAGGGTACACATGAAAGAGGGCCGAGACGAATGAATGGATCACCTCCGCACGGACGAGGAGAGAAGAGGAGGGAGAGCGAGAGAAAGTCTGGAGGCCCCCGTAAACCCACTATCACTGGATATGTCTTTTTTCATGCGTATGTGGGTGTGTAAACTGTGCTCAACAGCGTGTGGTGGTGGTCACAGGCAGTGATTAGAGGAGACGGAGATCACCGTCCTGCCAAAGAGCGCCGTCCGTCGCGTGATGTACCCCATCCACAGTGAACTGGGTATCGCAAGCACGCAATAGAGCCTCTACGGATACAATGGCGCTACAGATGAGAAGAATTTATTTTCCCATAAATCTTCAAAAAAAAGAAAGTGGATGCTGAAAGTGGGGTGGCGGTGAGTGATGCAGAAATCGCGCTGGGAAGGGGAAAAGAGAGGGTAGAACGAGAAGCAAGTAGAGAGAACGAGAGGTCTGGGGAATGCTGGGAGCTTCTCGGCGAGAGGATGGAAGTGAAAAGCTGGGCTTAGCGTTGGCTTCTCGAGTGGTCTCCAGGGATGAATACTGAATCGTCCCTGCCAACATAAAGGAGGGGCTTCCTGATCAGGGAAGGACACCCTTTGCGAGATATGTCAAGGGAAGCTAACATACCTTGGACTCTTTCGGCGGAGTCACTCATCCAAAGAGCGCACCGTCATTCATTACCAACGGAAAAGAAAAGAACATGGGGGGGGGGGGGAAGTGCTGGTTTATTTGGTACCGCGTGAAGCCCACAAGACTCAAGTCGGGAGCGGCCGGCCTTTGGAATAGGAGAGGAATGAGGAACGAGACCCGCAAGCACGCCTCTCCTTTTTACCACTCACCCCTGACGCCCACACGCTCTCACCCAACTCCGACCCAAATAAAAAATATGTAGCAGAATGTGAGACTCACGCATCTTTGTCACTGTGCAGGCTCGTATTCGTTCTGGTTTCTGCGAAGTCATTCACGATGCGTGATCAGGTGGAAGAAAAACTTTTGCTCAGCGTCCGTTCAGTGTGCCTGTCGATGGTGGTCCTCCCGCAATTCCTTTTTCACGCGCAACGGGTCGCGCATAAACTCTTGGCGCAGATGTTCTTGGTGCGAGCGGGTAGACTTCTGCTGTTTCTTGCGAATCTGCGCCGCTACTTGGGGTCCCCATTGCTCTTCGATGGAGGAGGCGCTGCCGTTAGTGGGGAGAGAAGTCGGTACATTTGAATTCGCTGATTCGCCATTTCGCTGTGTCACCACCGGCGTCGGTCGGTGGGACGCTGGGCTCTTCTGAGGTCGCGTATCGGAGGGAGGCACCGGCGTATGGGCTCGTAAGTGGTCTTTGCTGCTCGGAGCTACAACCGTAGGCCTCGGGACGTGAAACGGAATGGCCGCGACGTCCCGAGCAGAGTCCACAACGTCCTGAAAGAGCAGCTCTACCGGAAGAAGAGCTGCTGGATCTTCCGTCAGCCACTCCTCCACATCCACTTTAGCGTAGTCCTCCATGTCATCTGCGCGCGTGTGAGGATGAAGAAAGCGGTGCAAGCGAGACCGCAACGCGGCTCCACGCCACAGGGGCTGAATACGACGAGCTGCCACCTCACGCCGATACTTTTCCGATTGTTCAAAGGCGAGGCGCAGGGCCGCCAGCTCCCGTCGAGCGCGGCGCATGAGCACGCGGGAATGCAGCCACTCCGCAATGTAGGCCCGAGCCAGCTGCTCCATGTATTCCCGCTGTTTCTGGGCATACAGGCGATTTCGGTTGGGGACGTTGGTAGAGGTACTTAGGTAGTGAATGGTGGATAACTCTTGCGAGGGCGGCGTCGAGGACGTGGAACATAGAGTGGCCCACTGAGTGAGGATAGTGGCATCAATGCCGTATTGGGCGATCCGCAATCGCTGTTCGGCGTGACGAACGTGCATCTGCGCTGCCGTCAGGCTATTCAGCTCCGCCAGCCCTGAGGACCTCACTCCGTGTCCACCCGTCTTCTCTCCGCCGGGTTGATCAGCACCACTCGTCGCCTCCCCGCCTCTCGCCCGGTTTAGCAGGCGCAGTGCATCTGCCTCACGAAGCTGTTTGTCCTCTGCAATGTGCTGAACCTGCAAGTCCCAACAGAGAGCTGCTAGCACATCCGGGTAGAGCAGCGCAGGAACGCCATCGTGGGATCCCTCGACGCCCGTTGGGGCTGCTACGACACCACCACTCAGCTCTAGTGAGGTCTTTTTTAACCCCTCTCTCCGGAGGCCCGCGTCCTCTGCGGTGATATCTCGGGTCTCCAGTGCTGCCCTCTGACAGTCTCCGTCGGCGCAGTCGCAGGCCCGAGGAATATTATTCAGCTCGACCAAGGAGGGAATCAAGAGGTACAGCTCACTCCTTAGACGCTGAGACGCTTCTGTGCCCTCGACGGCCGCGAAAACGGGGTTTCCAGCGACATCGAGAAATTCTAGTCTGGTGCAGCACATCAGTGGCTGCAGAGCTGCTAGCGACTCCAGTCGATTCGCCGACAGCTTTAGCGAGCGCAAGCGAAGGCAATGCGAGATGCCGCTTATGTCAACGATGGCATTTCCTTCTGCCTGCAGCACCGTAAGCAGCGGCACCCACATCAACGAATCGGGACCCAGTGAGGTAAGTTGGCAATGATTGATGAACAGCTGTGTCAGACACGGGAGCATGTTTGCCGACCACGGCAGAACACGCAGAGGGTTGTGCGAAAGAGAAAGTTTGTCCAGCAGAATTGGTGGACCAGCTACACCGCCGTCATTCGTAGGCTTTGTAACGCCATCCACGTTGTTGTCGCCCAAATCCAGCTCACGCAACAGCGGAAAGGCGCACACACCACCAAGACGTTCCAGGCAGTTATGTGCAGCACAGAGTTCACGCAACTCCATGCAGCCAGCGATGGAGTCGAGGGTAGAAATTCGATTCTCTGTTGCAACACACCGGACAAGAGAGGCTGTTGCCATGATGCCAAGCGGAGCGAGGGAACTGATTCTGTTTGAGGAGACATCAACACATACCAAGTGCACCTGAGCAGCAAGCGCGTGGTTGCGGGCTGCTGAAACTTGTCGAACATGAGTCGATGAAGCCGAAGAGTTGTGGGGGGAGGAACGCCGCTTCCCTTCGTGAAGTGGTGGCGGAGATGAATCGCTAACGGTAGAGCTCTCCCCTTCGAGGGAGCTGAGCTCTGTCTGGGAAAGGTTCAAGTACTGTAGCTGTGGAAAGACCCGCGCAGCTTCCAAGACGCTGAGTCGCTGCAGTGGATTACCGCTAAGATCGATCTCGCGGACGATGTCATCAAGTCGAATCGCAACAGCAGAAGACGCTTCATCGCGTGGGGAGAAGCAAACGGTCAAGTTTTGCAACTGTGTCCACGCCACCCCTTTCAGATCTTCTAAGGAAAGCGTGAGCCGTGTGAGATATCGCACATTCAGATGCTTTTTGCCGGCAGTCACCGCAGCGTGTAGAGAGGACCACAGAATACGCACGAAGTTCTCGCGATCAAGGACGAGAAGGCCAGACTCCGGTGCCGAAACAGGAGAGATGCTCGAGGCAGGGAGAGGAGGGTTCTCAGGGATGATAAGCTCCCCTTCTGTTGCATGCCGGCCAACCTGCCAATCGGAAGCAGGCGGCACCGAACCAGGCGCATGCAAATGACTGACGTAACGTAGCTGCGACTCCTTCAAGAGTCGTTTTACATTCTCCAGACCTCTCTGATGTGCTTGCACCCATCCTTGAATGAACGCTTTCTCGTTGAGAAGCGGCAGCATACGCTGGTGATACCACGCAGCTGATGGCAACTTGGCGGCAGCAACACCACTACGCACAGGCCAGCTGCTGCGTGCCCCGAGTTCCTCTGCTTCCGTCTGCTCCCATTGGGAAGGTGACGACACACGCGCCTGCTCGTACCTGTATCTCAACTCTTTCACTCGGCTCCGGATTGCGGTGACTTCTTGCTCCCTGCGATACTGCTCAGCTGCTCGCGCTAGATTCTCCGCATCGAGCGCATCCCGCTGCAGTCTACTAAAAAGCAGCGTCTCTTCACGGGTCAGCTGTTCTCGCTGCACCTCGGCTTCCATTATGAGAGTGTACAAGAGCTGCTCTGTTTCTTGCAAACGGCGAAGTTCCGCACTCTGCTTTGCAAGAACAAGATCCTTCGCGGCTGCTGCGATAAGTTCCGCAAAAGTTGCACGTTCCACATCCATGACAGAGTGCAGCGTAGCGTGTGACGTCTCCTGAAATGACATGATTTGTTCTGCATGCCAGGCCGCGAGATCCGCCGCGGCACGCTCTTCGCGCTCAACTTGCTCGTCTTCGAGGCGCATGCGACGGCATTCAGCAACCTCGCGTTCGACAAGAAAAGATTCTCGCGCTGCTCGACGTTGAATGCGCTCCAACGATGACCCAGCCTGCGATTTTGTAGTTGGGGAATGTGATGAGATGTACGAGTCTTTTGGCTTCTCACAACGCGGAGCCCCTTCACCTTCAGCTGTCCCATCAACATCGTTGACCGCGCTTACGGAAGTAGACTCCAGGTGGGCCTCGTCACTGCGCATCTTCTGCCGCACAACCTGCTCCTCGTGGGTAGGAGATAGGAGGATATCCAACTGTTCCACAAAGGGTGGCAGCACTACCAAACCTAATGCTGCTCGATCGATCATTTTCATCTCCTTCCGCGCATATCCGTTGGTCATTGCATGGGAGGGACGGCGTTTGTCCAGAAACTGCGCCTGGTACACGGCGGCGGCTTGTTCTGCCTTCGCGTCCTGTAGTTCGATGCCGGCAATGCATTCCAATATAGTAGAACTGCGCACCAGAAGTTCGGCCACTGCTGAGGAGACTTCTTGCACCGAAGAAGAGAGAGGCGACTCTGGATGCGCTACGGAGCTCCGGGTTAGGGAAACAGCATACGAGGGGGAGGAGGATTTCATCCGTTCCTGTGAGGCAGCGGATCGGTTCGTATCGGCGTCGTCGTCATCTGATTCACGGGCTTCAGGAGAAGACCTGCCCTCTTGATTCTCCAATCTCGGCAGCTCTATTTCAAAGGCGTAAAGCCGTAGCAAAGTTGGCGGACCCACGAGGAGAGCTTTTATTTCATTCGTGTCACACACTACCGTGTCCGTCTCGGGAGGGCTTGGAGTGACGAATTTGTTGTCACTACTCGCGCACACTTTCAGAAGGGATCCCAGTCGTTGGCGTCCCTCGCGCGCCTTTCGAATAAGCTGCTCAGCGTCCTCCTCTTCTTCATCTCTAAGCAGCACTTCCGCTCGATCCCAATACTGGTCGACGGCATCGTGAGACAGAAGCGCTTCGCTTTCCTGCAGTGCCACCACTGCGCTCGAGATAGCGGCTGTTCGCGCAGCTTCCTTTTCGCCGGTGCCATCTTCTAGCATTGCAGAGGCCTGAGTAAGCAGCTCCTGCGTGGTGTTGATGAGTCGATGATATTCGGGATCCTCGGAAGGGAGTGCCACTGCGTCAGCAACATCACGCCTGTCATCCCCCGGAGCGTCGACAAGGCCTTTGTCACGGTAAGGTGCCAACATGTGGGATGCTATCGCGCCAGATTTGACCCCTCGCACCGCCAGCGTGGCGCGCTGCGTCCACTCCTTCGCCGTCTGCAGAACTGCCGTAAAACGAGACGGCATAAGCTGGCGCTGCCGCTTCGGGGAGGACACCTCCTTGTTTCGCAGAGTGCCTGGTATATGGGTATCGTCCCCTTCCGATCCTTCCAGCGCATCCAACGTGTCGGTGATGGCCTCCGCAAGCGAGCACGGGACGGAGGCGTCGGGTAGCATGAGCGAGGAGAAATTATCTAACAGGTATAAGCGGAGGGGATCCCTGTAGATCGTTGCGGGCCGCTTCGTCCGCAGCGCCTCACCCAGCCCGGGCCCATCAGCAACTTCCCCAGCACCATCCCCCTCGTCCGCAGCGGCACCCGTAAGGAAAACGTCGCCATTCCCCAGTTGGGACTTGAACTGGCTCGGCGCTGTCCATGCCAGTTCACCATCGTATGGGCCTTGAACGCCATACTTCGTTAAGAGAGCCGCCTCTTCCTCCGCGAGAAGCTCATACTCAGAGGGCGACGTTCGGGGGAGATAAGAAGGGCCCGGTGCTGGGCCACCGGAGTCATCGTTCATTCTAGTAGCGACCTGCAAAAGCTGTTGACATGCTTGAGTGTGTTGGGGTACAGGACAAGGAGGAAAAGGGGGGGAGGGGAGAGTGCGTCATCGAAGAGGCAAAACGCACCGTAAAATCGACAAGCGCACGTGAAAGAGGAAATGGAACGAGCATCGTTGATAGGGGAGCGTTGCACATCGATAAATCCTCGACCGTCCCCTCTCCATCTCCCCGCTCGTCAGGCTCTCTCCAGGCACATCCAGAGCTATTTGGATTGGAAGGGGTGTGGGGGGTCAACCGGCTTGTATTACCTCAGATGACTGTTTCCTGTCATCTCCTTCCCTTCCTCCGCCTGCCCCTCCCTCCAGCTCCAATAAACGAGGGTTTTTCTTGTTGAAAAGAAATCCATCGCTCCGGCAAGGAGAAAAGAATGGGCAAAGTACGGAAGAAGCCGAATCACCTCCGAAGAGAAATTTCTCCGGCTCACACCCACACGGAAGTGAAAAGTTTATTCTTCGTCTTGCGTTCTATATATATATATATATTAGCGGAAAGATTAACCACCACCAAGGCAAGCGCGACTTCGAGAGGTAGGGCACGGAGAAGGTGTGGGAGAAACTGAAGGTGCACGCGGCCAGTAAGGCATCGGGCGTACTCGGGAGAAACTTTTACTCCCTACTCTCCTTCTTTCTCCTCTCCCGCCTCAGAAGAGATGACCGCAATTAAGAGCAGAGGAGGCTCAAGCTGGGTTCCCTTTTCTTTTTTACTGCTTTGCCACAGTTGGTAGAAGTGAATGCATGTGCTTTCTCCTGTTCGCCCCAGACGATCCACAAACAAGAGGTCCACACCCCCTCCTTTCACACACAAAAGAAATTGTCTTACTCGGAGAGAGAGGGGGAGCAAAGCCCAAAGTCGATTTTGTCCCTCGAACCTGAGCAAAGGATTTGAAGCCTTTTGAGGAGACACCCCCACCATTACCTCCTTCAACTCCAATGCTCCCAGAGAAACTCATCGCAGCCTTCTAGCTTGGATGGTGGTAATGGAGAGCGGAGAGAGCGAACCAAGTATGCAAATGGGGAGAGGCTTTTCTTGTGGATGTAGCGGAGATTAAAAAAAAAGAGATGACATTGTCTTCAAAAAGCAAAAGACGGCCGTGGAAGGCAGGCGTCTGTGCGAAAGCGGAAAGTTCTTGCCACGCAAGTTAGCGACGGAAGAGAATAAGCAATAGAAACAACATCTACCACATCCATACTATATATATATATATATATATCATTATTATATGAAGAAAGTAGCAAGCCATCAGTACCACGTCAGAAAAGCTGGCCTTGGCTGATCACCGTACCTCACTTTCGGAATGACGTTCTCTTTATCTACATATATATATATATATATATATGTTTAGTGAAAAGCAAATGAAGAGAGATAGTCACACAGATGTGGATACGTCCGTGCATGCCTCGCCGTCGTTCACCTCCCCCTGAACAAACCCCACTCCCGATGTATCATGGTGGCGTCAGTCTTGTCAGAGGGAAAGACAAGCGACGCGCCGCCGCCTCGCAGCACCTCCTGCTTCCCTTACCGCTCGCAGCACTCTCTTCCACTTCCTCATGAGAAGCGGGCAGACAATGGCGCACCCTGGCAAACGTGAGTATTCGGATGACGTGGCGTAGTTACCCCTCACGGAGAAGACCCAAAGCCCCCAAGAGCTTCCCTGACACGGGTCAGCCTAGAGCTGGCGGAGGGAAGAGGCTGGGGTGGGGGGTGAAGAAGAGAAGAAGGGGGGAAGGTGAACCACAACGTAGTGATTGCCGCGAACTAGTGTTAACCATTAATAAATTCAGTTGCTTCAACAAAAGATGAAAGAGAAGTTTTCTGAGTCTGCGTGGCTTCCCTAAGCCTGCGAAGAAAGGGGATGTGAGAGAGGAAAACGGGAGGAGAGCGAGGGGGAGAGTATCACAGCTGTTTCTGCGGCCTGCTTTCTGCCCCCCCCCCTTCCCCGTCCCACCCTCTTTTTTTCCGGTGGAGCGCCTTCGCGGAAAGATCTGATTACGTGGGAAGATATACACGCACACACATATGTGTATATATACATGTGGAAGAGTCTCTGTGATGAAGTCGATCGGTGCTAGGTCGGTGCCATTTTGGCCGTCTCTCTCTCTCTCTATGTATGTAAGGAGCGATGCTGTCCGACGAAAGTCACGCAAGAACACGCTGGCTTTTACTGTTGCACAATTCGCATGATTATACAAAATGGGGCGAAGCAGACAGCTTAGACGAAAAAAACGGTGAGGGTTAGAGGGCTTGAGTGAGAAGCGCCTAGAAAAGCTAACGGAAGAAAAGTCAGAGCTGCCAGAGTCTCAGTACCAACTCCTAAGATGGCTACACACAAAAAAAAGCCAGCAAGGAGAATCTGTTCCACTTAACAACCTTGCTGCGACCCAACAGCTCACCGACAACACAGAGAAAAGCGTAGCCCCCCCCCCCGCCCCTCTTCTTCACCCCACCGTGTGGGATCACGTGCTCAGCACGTTCATGAAAGACAGAGGGAGGGGGAAGGGGAAGGGGCAGCGACGCTGCCACTATCACGAAATACGAAAGGCTATGCGGCATGTTTTTTTCCAGCGCATGAAACGCTCACGCACTGACACATACACCGCAACTCGAAGGGAGTGGATGAGGAGGGGAGCTCCTCTGCACTGTGCAGCGTGCCGCTTGGGCGACGTCCCGTGTGCGACTTCACCATGACACTACAAAGCCAAAGCCCACTCATCTTGGCTGGTGAGTAGGCCACCACGCTCGTACGCTTGGAGGTCCATCTTGTACGGTATAGACAAGGCCAAATGATCGAGCGTTGGGTCCGCCCCGAACGCTTCGCTGGCCTCTCGTGGTTCGGAAGTCTGCTTCCCGACCGCCAGTGGCGACACCGCATTCCCGATGGGCTTCGCAGGGAAAATGCGATGAAACCCACGTGCGTAGGCGAGTTCATCTTTCAGCCGCAGCTCCACCTCGCTGCGCATCCGTGCCACATCGTCCTTGAGGCAAGGGTCGATCGGCCTCGTGACATCATGCGCCAGAGCCGCATCCGTTGGGGTCAGCTCACGCCCACCCATTTCTGTCATCCCTTGGGCGTTCCCTAGCGCTCTACCAGGTGGAACGGCGCGTCCGAAAGGCTCTAGCATAGCGACATTCAAAAGGTCCGCCACGACGTTTGTCTTGGTGGCATAGTCGAACGGCGAGCTGCTCTCAAGAGACGGAAGCGTGTTGACCTCAATCAAGAAAGGCTTTAGCGTTGCATCCAGCATGACATCAAATCCATAAAGTTCGAAGAAGCCGCCCGGCATCGGCATACGGCGCACCGCTTCTTCCATCACCGGTCGTACCGCCATAAGCGTTCGGGTAACAAGCTGCGCCACTTCCTCACGTACCGTCTGCGAAGCACGTTGCCGGGGTGTAGCACTGACTTTGGTTCCCACAGCCGTGCAGCTTTGAGTATCGAGGTGATCCCAGAGCCGCTGCAACGGCCACTTCAGCTCCAATGGAGCTACACTACCTTCCGGTGTATGCTCAGAGAGGAAAGAAGTCGCGCCATCTGCGTTGAGAGACGTGGATGGGGGTTGGTGTGCTGCTAGGTAGCGCCGTCCCACAGAGTAGTTGGTGAGGTGACGGAACCGATCGTGCATGTGAGAGGACAGCGAGGAGCCAGAGGTATGAGTTTCAGACCATGCGGCGTTGGCCGCAGCTACATCCTTTTCCAGTTGTTTCTCACGCTCGGGAACGCCGATCGGATTCACAGAGGTATCGGGTGCGTATTCCTCTGCTGCAAACCGAACAAGGCCCTCTTCATGCCAGTAAACGGTGAGGGGGTTGTACGATGTGACGGCCACGTAGAGGCGCAAATCGATCTTACGACCTTCAACTAGAAGCGGGTTCTCAACGTACTCTTGAACAACATAGCTGCCAAAAAGCTTCCGCGTCTCCTTGGCCGCAGCCTTGGTTTCGATGGCTTTCATCACTCGTTCCCATTCCGCTTGGTGAGACTCTCCACCGCGAGAAAGGAGAATGCCTCGGCCGCAGCTGCCACGAGACGGCTTCCAGATAAAATGACGACTGCCCGGCGCGGCTTTCATGGCTTTGATCAGTTTGTCGCGCTCCTGTGGATAGAACCACGTTTGAGGCATGTAACTGTACTGAGCAGCGAGCGTTTCCCGCTCATGAGTTGTCCTCGCCGATGACAATGCGTCCTGGTAAGCGCGGCGCACATTCATCGCCATGCCGCGTTTGCAGCCGAGGCTGGCGTGGCTGAGCGGAAAGTGGTTGAAGCGCTGATACGCATTCACCATCCGCTGGGTGGTCGCGATACCTTTCGTGTCGGCGGAGGGACTGCTTGTCACGTCCCCTACAGAATCTTGGCTCAGCATATCTCGAAACGGCATAGAGCGACCCCACACCAGGTTGCTTGCCACACCTTGCGTCTCTGCGGGGAGACGATGGAAGCCCGCTTTCAAGAGGGGCAGCCGCAGCGCGTAGTACTCACAAGAGGAGGACGTGATGCTAAAGAGCGGCAGGGCAGTTCCCAAGGTGCTAGGGTGGAACGCAAAGTGCGGCCGGCGTACTTCCCGCATGCGAGGAAAGTAAAAGCTCGCCTTGCGGTAAGGACTACTCGACGGCTTTAAGTACACGGGCATGGGGGGAAACGACTCGACCTCCTGCCGTAGAGATGATGCGGCTGAGGAGATGGTGGTAGGCACGTCAGCGGATGCATTGCGCACGTTCGCCGCGAGGAGTGCAGCTGCGCACAGGATGCAGCGGTGTCGGAGCATCTGAGCGGGTACTGAGAGGCGAAGAAAATAGAAAAGTGATGAAAAATATGGGACAGAAGAGAGCCCCTGCTGCGTCACGGCAACGTCCGGCGCCTCCACGCCCTGTGTCGGTGCGTGCTGTCCTTCCCAATCCTTTTTTGTATTCGCTCGATCGTCTGGCCTCCGCGCACAATCAGCCGTCTCAACCGAAATCAACAAAAACAACTACAGAGAGGGTCCGCGATGAGATCTGATGGAGCACCGGTGAAGAAGACGAGCGTACCCACTTTATCGTGCAGAAACAACGCATACGCAACTGAAATACACCGAGCGAAGAAGAAAAGTTCACTTTTGGGGCCGTAGTCTGTTATATTATTATGAAGACTTACTTTGGTCCTCAAATCTTCTGGCCTCCCTCGGAAGGAGGAGATTTGACCAAGACCAAAGACAAGAGAGGTAGGTTCCTACCTACAGCGCAGCGAGTAGTCCACGATCTGGAGAAAAAAGAAAGGGAGGAGAGGGACAGGCAGCTACAGATGTAACACCTTCGTATCTATCAAGGGCTGCTGCAGCTACCTCAAGATGAAGTGGACGATCGCTTTTGAGTTGTGGTGCTTTCTACCTTCCTTCTTTCTCTCCCAAGATAAACCTCTGCTGGTATGCTGGTGACCCACCCGGTAATGAGGGATGAGTGGATTCTATGCGAGTAAAGCGTTCGCTTGTGCCGTGCTCGGAAGTGCACGTAAGAGGCGTAGCGCCAGAAAGCGAGAATCCGTAAGCAGTATGAAGCGGCGTCAACATTACAAGCGGAAGAGCAGAGAGGGTAGACATTGGGAGAAGAAAAAGCACGACTGAGAGAGAGAGAGAGGTGCTCTTACCTTGGAGCATCTTCACGTGGACATTCCATTGTTGGCAAAAAAGGAGGGAGGCCTCTCAGTTCTGCATGAATGGCGTGCGAGGAAAATAGTGCAGTAAAGTCAACGACCCTGGCTCAGCAAATACCACAGTTTTCCTTTTTGAGTCTCTCATCTCCATAAATGAAGTAGCGGAGCGACACGGAACTCAAACAGAACGTTCGTTACGCGACGGCAATGCGCCCGCATCAGCCGGAGTGCCTTCGTCTCCATCAGAACTGACGGAATGCGCGCACTGTACGGGGAAAGGAAGGATGGAGGAGGGTACGGCAGCTCTCAGGGGTCGAGGTGAGGCTTTCATGAATATGTTGTTCTCCTTTTTGCCCACTTCCCGAATACTGCCAAACTCCCTACTCGAGAAGCAGGAGGAAGTGAGGACGCGTATTGCTGTTTTCGAGGGAAAAGAGGGCCTTCTCCTTGGCAGAAGGCCGCTGCAGTGCAGATCCATCAAAAAAAAAGAGGAGCCTCCCAAACGGTACCTTGGTGACCACAGTATCATTTTTTAAGGAATACCATCGCCCTCATACCATCCATCGTCTTCTCACGTTGCTTTGCACTTATTCAACAGGGTTAGCGGTGTCCAGCTGGTGCGGTGCCAAGACCTGCAATACCCATGACAGATCGAAGCTTCGCAGTGCGCCGAAGTAGGATGAACTCACGTACCAGCTCTGCGACAAGGGTAGCTGGCCGGCGTACTTCCCGTGTTGGATAAGACTCTTGGGCCGAATTCCCATCAAGGCCCTCAGCGCATCATAGCTGGAATGGAGACGTAGACGATTTTCCTCGACAAAGGCGTTGACGAGGGAGACTGCCTCTATTTTGCTGAGAGGACGGCCGGGTGGCCGCCATACACGGCTCCCTTGGTCCGAACCAGGAGTTGGCACAGCAGGACCAGACATTGGTGACAAGTGAAGTTCAGCCGCTATAGATGCGGTTGTAGGGTGCTGAAGAAGGTGAAACATGCGGCGCAGCCCCGAGACTTGCGTGTCCAGGCGACGGTGATGGAGATCCAGAAGATGTTGGACGAGCGCATCCTGGCCCGCCGGACTAGCCGCTTCTGGAAATGTGTCCGCCAGTTCTAATAGAAGCGCGAAGGAGGTGCCATAGTTCGGGATCGTAACGGTACCGTTGTCGATAAGATCTTGCATACGTTGTTGGAACTCGATGAAGTGCATGGAAAGGCGATTGGCCATCTCGATAAGGTTCATCATGGGCGGAGCTTCGCGGCAGAGCTCCAAAACGGCGTCGGTAGCCCCCAGCTGCTGCAGCAGAAGACCCACTCCCCCTGCACCAACGGAAGAAACGCGGCTTCGGCTGGTGGGTAATTTAGCAGAGCAATGCCGCTTTGAAGATGGCCTTGCACTCACCGACAGGACTGATGGCGTTCGGCCTGTATTCTTCTCCGCCTCCGTGTGTACTTGTATTTTCTTGAAGCACATATAATACGAGCCGGCCACACTTTTAAACGGTAGCGGCAACCGCTTGATGTCAGGGGACTCCGTACCTTTATCGGTAGCACTGTCCGCCGTTGGCGTCGGCGGAGTTAGCGGGGGCAGGGTCAGCAACGAGAAGAGGATGCTACCGACAGCCTCTTCACTAAACCCAAGCGACGTCGACAGGCCTCGGATGGACACCAGCGTGAGACGCGGACCCACACGGGTTGTTGGGCCACTAAAAATGCCATGCACAATGGTGCGCATCTCAGCTGGCGACAGCAGAGACGACCACAAGCGGCTGCGGAGGTCGTAGAAATTGAACGGGTTGTACAAGATACGGCAGACGCATGGGGCACCGTCACGGCCCGCCCGACCAATCTCTTGCACGTAGCTTTCCAACGATCCTGGTGCAGACGCATGAATTACGCTGCGGATGTTCGCCTTGTCTACACCCATGCCGAAAGCGACGGTGGCCACTAGTACGTCGATGGAGCCTTGCAGAAACTGCCGCTGTGTGGCACTGCGCACCGCTCGTGTTAGGGCTGCGTGGTAGCAGCGCACCACAAGAGAGCCCTTAGATGCTCCCTCGCCACCCCAGACAGCTTTCGGGAGGTTGCTCTCCCCTTTCACTCCCTCCTCGTCGTTGAGCGTCCCTGACTGATCAAATCCCGCATCTCTTTCACCATCTTTCAGAGATGTTTCCCGTGCCGCTGGGTAATGGGCACAATGGAAGACACCGGAGGTTGTGGAGGACGCAGAGGAGCCCGACAGCTGCACCAGGCTGCAGCGCGTCGAAAGGAGGCGGGTGAGATCGTCCGCATCGGCACGGCTTTGAACATACACAATCATGGGCTTAGGCAACTCCAGCACCGACTCCACCAAGGCGTTGTGGATCACTCGAGGAGAGGGCTCTCTGATTTCTTTTCCGGCGCCTTCCCCGTCCGGTAAACAATGAAAGCGAATGTGCCGTGCGACTAGATCGACGGATTGTAGTTCCATATTCGGCCGCAACTCATTCGCGCATACTACCGTGCGCTGGATACCGAAACAGTTTTCTACATCGCGCCGGACGGCCATCGTAGCGGTGGCGGTAAGACACAAGTAGGGCACTGACTCGATGGCGTCTCGCGCACGACTGTCGAAAGCCTCGACACCTCTGGCGACGCCCGCCTCGTCCAGGAGGGGACTTTGCAGAACGCGACTGATGTACGTGAAGGTCGGGCGGAAATCATACCCCCAACTGGAAACGCAGTGCACTTCATCGACACACACCATTGCGAGCCGATGCGCCTGTGCCCGCAGGAGGCGACGGAGGGGAACACTGGCAATGAGCTTCTCTGGGGAGACATACAGCACGTCGAGGGGGCAGAGGGGAGATTGCAACTCCTCCAACAGATGCGCCTCCCTCTCCGCCCCGACGTTGGAGGACAACACAAACGCATTCAAAGGCGCGATCGCGTTCACCTTCTCCGCCTGGTCCTCCATGAGGGCGAGCAAGGGGGAGACTACGAGGCAGAAGCGGTGGAAAAGGCCTGGGGGAAGGGGAGTAAAGTATGTGGAGTGTGCCATTCCACTGCTACTGAAAGCCTCCTGCTCCGTTCCATCCCTTCTTCGTTTTGGAGGGGCTTCCTCCGCACCCAGAGCTGGCAAAGCAACCCTCGACTCCGCCCGCCACCGTGCATAGCGGCACTGAAAGAGGAGGTTGTGGACAAGCATCGGGAACTGGTAGCACAACGACTTACCCCAACCGGTGGGGCACAGCGCTAGCGTATTAAGACCTGCAAGTATGTAGAAGCAGACTTCCTTTTGGTGTGGTTTGAAGGCACCGTCGGCGAAGTGAAAGTAAGTCCGCAGCAGGTATGCACACGCCCAAAGTGCGTCTCCCTGCCCCACCCGTGACGGAGAAGGGGGGATGTGCGAAGGAGGCGGTGATGCCGCCGTTTTCGAGGCGCTTGCGGCCTCCATGATGTGCAGGAGCATCTCTTCGAGAAAACTGACGTCACCGGGGTTTTCAGCTGCGGTGAGAGAGTGAGGGAGAGTCATATCCGGCAGTGCTGCTACCTTTGAGCAGGTTAGCACATCCTGCGAGTCAGCACCGTTAGTAGTGGAGGCAGCTGCTGCTGCTGCGGCGGCGGCGGTGCCGGTCGTGCGATACGGACCTGAGTCGTTTAAAAGGTGTGGAGGTGACCGTGCTGCATCAAAACCGAACGGTACAGAGGTTGGCCTGTTCTGGAAAAACCCGGCTTGATTCATGGTAATCGTGCTCAGGAACGGGATTGGATCGTTCGCGTCATCAGAACAATCGGAAGCAGAGGAAGGGCTCGTTGCCAAGGGGGAGGAGCTTCGTAAACGCTTACCTCGGACCTCAGGAAGAAGGCTCGCATCCTGAGCGTCCGTAGAGGTAAGAGATGAGGGGGAAGAGGAGAGCATCTTTTGCTGACATGCACAGGTCCTGACCCGGAAAATGAGGAAAGGGAAATATGCAGAGCGGGTCAACTCTTTCCGATCGCAGTGTGATGCCACCCGAGTGATAAACTCTCTTCGCGAAGGGGGAAGGTCAGACGAGAAGCGAAGGGGGGCAAAAGATAGGCGAGCCCATAGCGGTACTACCACCGCCTTTCCCCTCTTGGCCCGGTAGCACTTAACAAGCGGCGACTGAGAAGAGTAAAAACGCCGTGTCAAGCGAGAGAAAAGAGAAGTGTGCAGGGGCTGCGCCACAAAACCGGCGACGCAGGATCGATATATCGACGGGAAAGGGTGCACCAACGACGTCTTACGAAATAGTGTGATGTTTCACGTGGAATCCGACGTTCCCCGTCTTTCTGCAAAACATCCAAAATTCAAGAGACGAGAACAAGCGGAGACGTAAGAGAATATTCGAAGAGGGAATAGAGCTGCGAAAACATGCCCAGCTTATCACCGCAGTAGAGGAGGCTGCCCTGCAGTATATTCGACACCTACGAAAGGGCCCCTCATCGCAAAGCCTCGCCCTCCCAAGCACACACACACACCCATTCCCCACCTCCGTGATGTCGCAGTCCGTGACCCGCGTTGATGTATTGATCGTTGCATATGGGGTGAAGGTACCGCGATGGACAAGAGGGGGAGCGGGGCAAAACCCCGTGGAGAGCCGTGGGTTACATAAAACCGGCACGCCTCGCGCTTGAGAACTGAAGGGTGACTCGCGCTACCGCACCACCCGCCCTGATGTTTGACAGCGGTGGCGCGACGAAGACCCCCACTATTGTTCGAAACGGTCAAGCGCGCTGGAGCACCTCCTCTCTCCCGAAGTGAAATGAGGGAACACACAAAAAAGCAGAAGACGAGACGAACGGCAAAGAACGAAAGCCCCGTCGCCCCTTGCCACCCCTCCGCATCCTTTGCTGTTGAGCGGCGCTGTCACTTCATCTTTCAGTTTTTCTCTCCTGACAACAGAACGTCGAGGGATGGGGAAGGGCGAGGGTTTGCATCGCTTTCGGGCCAAACTTGCAGGGTGATGGCGATGGCAGAGGATCGCGCAGTCACTCTCACCAGTGCAGTCCTAGGTCTGCAGAAAAGCAGCAGAAGGTACAGGTAGGGGGAGGGAGGGGAGTTGCCTTAACTCGAAAAGAGTATGAACACAAAGCGCTGCGTCGGTCTCCCCCTTTTTTATGTAGAAGTGCCACCGGGAGGGAGAGAGGCGGAAGGAATCGAACCCTCAGGAGGAAAAATGTACAGGCGCAAGATTATACAGAGATTTCGTTGGAGGGGCTCTAGATGCCGAACTCCACGTCTGGGAGGAGGCGGTCTTCGTTATCATTCTTTTCCTCGTCGCTGCTTTCCTCCTCGACCACCTCCTCGTCATCCAGTACATCTCGGGGGAATGTCTGGCCACGCGCCTCGATAACAGCCTTGACACGCTCCTGGGCCTCACGGAGGTATACCTCAAGCATCCCATCGGGGTCATGAAAAGGGAAGTGATAACGGAAGCCGAGGAGGGTTAGTTGAACCACACGCTCACGGATCGTTACGAGTCCACGTGCCTGCATCTGCTGGAAGGCCTCCCGAAGGTCAGCGAAGCCGAGACGTCGCGTCTGGGGAGGCGGCCATACACGCGAGGCCAAAGAGAGCAGGAGACTAGGGAGAACATTCGGAACTCGTCCATACTCATCACCGTCCTCAAAGCAGAACAGATCTAACAGCGGTGCTGCTCGTGCGTGAAAGGAACGCCGGCTGCACATGGCGCTGCAATCCAACTCGCCGTCGGTGCCGCCTGGGGACCCCGCCGCCGCCTTCGAGGAGGCGTCAGCGGTGATTGTTGCCGATGTGTGCCTCTCCGCGGCGGAAGCATTGTCCATTACCTCGGCCCAAAAGTCTCGCCGCTCCCCAACAAAACGGGCTGTATCCGCGTCTTCATCGGACGGCTCGGTGACAGAAACCTCGCCGGGAGCTGCGGTTGAGTTATCCCCCTCCCACCCGCCGTCCAGGATATCAGCTGGTACCTTGGCCGTCCCAGAGACCAAGTATTCCAAAAGATCATCGGGAGATATGGAGTTTAGCACGGGTCGTAACGCCTCCCTCACCTCCATCACTCGCGCCGAAGAAAGCTGCAGGTGTTCCAGGAAGATGGAGACGCGATATTCGCTTTGCAGGCGCCGTTGGTATTCCGCGAACTTGAGCTGCCGCGCAGCTGTCCTCACCGATTTGCACTGTTCCGCCCTTTGCCGCATTGTCTGTAAGGCCAACTGCCGCTTTCGTTCAACGGTCTCTGCCGATTCGCGTTGCCGTGCAGCCCGAGCAGCTCGACGGCGTGACAGCTCTTCTTTCACGCTCTGTCTCTCCGCCTCCTTCGCGGATCGTCTCTTCTCTTCCTCTTCACAAAAGATACGGTGCGCATCGGCCAAGGCACGAATGCGCGGCAGCTGACTCTGTGCACGTCTCTGATCCTCCTCTGCCTCTGCCTGTCTTGCTGCTGCTAACACGGCGAGATGCCTTTGATGTCCTGCAGAGACCACATCACGCAGGCGCTGCAAACCACTCTCAGCCCCCGCGAAAATGGCAGCAGCAGCAGCTTCGGCAGAGAGGTTTGGACAAAGGATGCAGGAACGCGACAGTGCGATGGTATCCTCCGGTACCATACGCATCCCCATAAGTCGTGCGACGAGAACCTCGTCATCACGGTTAGCTTCCGGCGACACTAAACAATCGGCCACTTCGACCAGCGTCTCAGCGTTTAAGGAACCACACAGAGCACCTAATAACAAAGGTTCCCGTGCAGGGAATAAGTGAAGTCCCAGCGGTAAAGAGGAGAAATCCTTGGCTGACCCGCCCATCCCATCGGCCCTGATGGCTGCGCGCACCGCTGTCATCCCCAAGCTGCCACGAGGTGTACTGCTCCATAGTGCCTGCATTGCCGCCGAGTCGGCGGCCTTCGGTGCGCCGACGTCCTGCCCCCTGAGAACTAAAGGAGATAACCATAGAACGGAGTCAGTGTCCGAGGTGTTCACTTCCAAGACCGTCGTCATTGGCGGCGTAAGTAGCAGCGATAAACTCGATACGCTAAGCAAATTGTCTGCAGGGCTGCTGAGGGATTCTGAGGGGGGCTGCACCCACGCAATCAGCGTAAACAGCATGGTGAAGTCCCTCCAAGCTGCTGACTTGAGGTGATGCGGCTGATGCTGGAGGAGAGTCGCATACGCGCGAGCGACACTGGAGAGGAGGCGGCAACTTTCTCCCCCGTCGCCAGAGAGAATCTGCGGCTGGTGCAGCATCAGCCTCGTCCAGACGAGACAGCGGCAGATTTGTGATAGCAGAGATGACAGCGTGACCGACATGTTACGATTCGCAATCGTTAATTCTCCCTTTGTATCGGCTGAGACATCCGCCAAAAGGTTGCTTTTGGCTTTGGCAGCTCCGCTTTTCGTGCCTCTCTTTTGAGATGCGATGCTAGCAGAGACACCTTGCCCATTTCTCTGTGGATGTGGCGGGAGGCTCTCGAGCAAAGTTTGCATACAGCTCGCCATGGAAAGCGCAGCCTTTTCCCCAGCAAACGTCTCCATTGTCTGCTCTTCGCCTCCACCCCTCCGCAAGCCCGCATTCCACAGGACGACGGAGGCGGGGCGAGCTAGTAGCAACTCCACGAATGTAGAAAAGGGGGCCAGAACTGGTGGCAACGCGCCACACTCCACCTCCAGGATGCCTGTTTTAGCTGGGGCGTACGAAAGAGAGCCTACGTGGCTGGAAGAAGGAGCCTGCATATGCACACTCCCGCTCAAGACCGCTTCAACCGCCTTGGAAACGGAGAACAAGAGATCTGCCTCGATTTCTGATAGCCGCGATTCAACCGAAGCGCTCTCTGTTGCACAAGGGTCCGCGAAGAAGGACGGATACATCGTCTCCATCTCGCAGTAGATACGGTATAGAAAGATGTTGACCCAAAGGCTTGCCTCAGCATCGGCAGCTGCGATGGAACGCCTCGCCGCACCTTCGCTCAACCGCCGAAGATGCTCTGGTGTCCACAGGCGCAGGGGAACCCCCCGAAACTCAGAACTGGAGAGTAGGGTACAAGGCTCTGTCCGCAGCGAGACGGCCACAATGTCGACGAAGTAGTCCAAGAGCGCCGCGTCCAGGCAAGGTAGTAGAGACGATGGCTTCAGTTTAGGCACCAGACGCCCTGCATAGACCTGGAGAATGCGACGAGCCAAATCCCCATCGTCACTCACGCACGCAAGGAATTTGGGCGTATTGTCAAGGAAGGACTCGAAGACGAGACGACTATCCTCTGGGAGAGAGGCGTCGATGATGGCGTGGATGAGAGCACGCGGAATACGAAAATCATCGTTGCTAGACCCTGTCTGAACGGGGCCCGCACAAGCCGAACTGACAGTTGCGGATATCCCACCTTTTGGAGGAGCTTTCTTCTTGCCTTTTCCTTTCGACGATCCAGCGCCAGTAGCGCCACACTCGGCGGGTGGCGGCAAGCGCAAAAATCTGCGCATGTGCGCAGGAGTGAGCGTGCGTGTGACAGCGAGGAATGTGAACAGCACAACTTCGTTTTCAGTGTCATCTGCTAGAGTGACTGCCGCATCTCCACCTTCTGCACCACGCATACACGCGTCCAACACAGTCTCCGCATCTTTCAGCAGGTACGAGATGGGGTACGTGGAGAGAGTGCTCGCATACGCGGCAGCGAGGAGGACTGGCCGATACAGTTTTAGGCAAGGTAAGTGACCCGGCGTTCCCGCTGTGAGAGATGCGCAGAGGACAGGAAGCGTTGTCGTGACATCGGCAACTCCCTCGAGAGACTTGAGTCGCCCTGCCTCGACCACAGCGCGCAGTATGGACTCTACGGCATTCGCCTTCTCGATTAAATCTGGAGGCGCGTCGAGAGGGAACGGTGGCCGACCGAGTGCTGTATCAAAGGCCTGGATGGCTGTGGATACCACTACACTCCAGTTGGTCATGCGGAAGCGCACGAAAACTAGAATATAGAGGGGGGGAGGAAAGGAAATTCTAGAGAATGAGGAGGGGAGGTAGCAGCCAAGAAAAACAGCGGAGAAGAGAGAGAGAGAGAGCGGCGAAGCTGTTCCAGGGGGAACGAGTGACTCACTTATGTATTCCCACCTCAGCAATGTGCTCGACACACACACACACACAGATGCAGGTCCGTGGGACCCTGGGAAGAAAACCCCGTAAAAGGGGGTTTAGGAAGCAAAGTACGTGCTGCAGACAAGGAGTGTGGCGGATGGAAGGGAAGGCAGGCGGATAAGACGACAGTAGCGAAGCCCCAAGAGGAACTCGCCCGCAAGCGAGACACGGCGTCCACGGTTGTAACGAGTACTTTGTTTCAGGGGTGTTAGTTTCTTATTTGACCCTGCGGCAAGAGCAGAGGATTTGTGTACGGACGGCGGCAAGGACGAGCCCTGGGAATTACCGAAGTCTTTCATTAAACTCGCTCTGAAGGAGGCCGCGGTGCGCGGAATACGTGATCCAACGCGGGGCCCTCCACCAGATACAGCTGAGAGAACGCAGCGGCCTCTGCCTCCGGCAACAGGGGGTAGTCGCAGGAAACAGCAAAGGAACGAAGAAACTTAAGCCGCAGATGACACTTTTCGAGTGTGTCACGGAGTAGTTTCGCCAGAGGGCGGCGCGTCATAGGAAGGTCTTTCTCTGCCTTACCCTCGTCACCACCGAAGAAGATTTTTCGGCGGGGTAGCAGATCCCTCACCCCCAAAGGAGACTCTTCCTGTGACACGATCAGCATCGTACCGATTCCAAGGACCTTATTTGAGGCCAGTGAATGAAGAAGGTCTTCCCATTGGCCACGAGTGCTGAGAAACTCTGGATGACACTCGATGTAGACGACATCCTGCTGATGTCTCAAATGCAGTGCAGCCGGATCACAGCACACTGTCTCACATGTCTTGAACACCGCCGCCGAATGGTTGCAGATGAGGTTTGCTCTCGCCCATTCTAGCGACTGCTCCTCTCGGTGGACTACCGTTACGTGTTTCGCCGTCATGACCGCGTTCATGGCGGCTGCACCACAGCGGTCGTAAATGGTCAACACGCGTTTGCCCTTCCCCACCTCGCGTATCATCCGCCGCATGCGCCGGTGAGCCGAGTTGATCAGGAAAACGTTTTGGATGGAGGGTAGTCGCACATCTGGTCGCAACCACAGGTGATTCACACCGCCTTCCACATACAGCTGCGGAATGGGAAGCGTTGGCGTAACGATGGAAGTCCGTACCGATTCCCCCAGCGTAGGGGTGTCGAGTAGGACATCCTCTGTGCCCCGACGCGACAGGAAGTCGAGCAGCGGTGGCACAAGACGCTCCGCTCCGGCGGAGGTCGCGATGATGCGGACAAATGACTCCGAAAAAATGTCCACAAAGAGAGAGGGAAGCCGGTCAGCGTAGCCATTCACGATGCGATACGCGTTATTCTGGGTCTGAGGGAGAATACGTCGGCGCCGGTCCCACGCCTCGTGTACTCGGGCCATAAAGAAGTCTTCACTAATGGTAGGCAGCATGGAAGCAGAGTCCAACGTCAAGTCGAAGACATCGACGCGGTCGCGCTGCGGCTCATAAAATCCCAACGCTACGAGAGCGTCGTCATCACGCCGAACCTCCACGATCCGCCCAGCCTCCAATTCGCGCTTCGCCATGTCGGTACTGTTCGGGTGGAAGAGGCGGAGTGCCAAATGACATTGACGATGCCGCGTCATGAACAGGTGCTCTCTCGGTTGGAGTCGCAGATGAGGAAATTTCTGGGCCGCTTGAATCCGATTGCCCATCAGCGGGGCAAGAACCTTGGCATGCATGGCCGCGATCGCAATCAATAGAGAGAACGAAACAACAGCAAAAGGGTTTCCCCGTCTGGCAACCTCCGCAAGGACAACAAAGGAAGGAAGAGAAGACGGACTTTTACGCGACAAGTTAATTCCAGCCCGTTGGCGTACCTTTACAGCATGAAAGGAAGAGTGGAAGCCGGAGAGCTGAAGGGCCCCGATTGACGGGGGGGGGAGGGAGAGGGGTCGAACTTACAGACGCCAACTACACTCACACCCCAAAAAACGCGAGGGCAGCCGCCACTCAACTATACCATATAAACAGTAGACACACGCCGATGACTTGGATACTGGACGGGCTGAGGGAAGGTACTAGAGGCGACGAAGGGGGAAGCGATAGGAAGGCACCTCCTCTTGGCTTATGAGATACACGGTAACAAACCCTAGAAGACGATCCCTCCCCCTCCCGAAATCCAAATTGCAAGAGAAGATAAGGAAAGGGGGGAAAGACCGGGAATGAGGTGGAGGAACGGGAGAGCTAAACAAGTAAGAAGAATGAAAAACGTTAGTCAGTTTCTTTTGAGAATAATAATAGTCATATATAAATATAAATATATCGAAGGCATGTTACTTTTGTAAAGGAGTGAAAGATCTGCTCCCTTCAGAACACGGGAGGAGTAGGGGAGAGGGAGGAGAAGGAAACGGGAGTTGGACTCAAGGGTAGGTGTGAACGTTGTTCCTTCTCTTCTGGGAGTTGCGAGTGACGTTTGGGGCCTTGAGGAAGCGCGTTAACCCAAGGGAAGGTCTACGATGCCAAGAAACTTCTTTCTTTCCCTTATGCATATGTATATACGTAGAGTGGGCGTGTATGTGGAGAGGAAGGGGGAAGAGTGAGAGGGAACGCCGTTAAAACACACACCCGCAGCACACAGAGACGCACCAAAATAGTGTGTCCTAGTAAACGTGTATGAATGGAGACAATCGAGTACGTGAGCAACAACGCGTGTGATTCACAGTGGGTCGGAACAGCACACACAGAAAAAAAGTCAAACAGAAAAAAGGGAGTAAGAGATGATGGTTGTCCTGGCAGAAAGGGAAGGGGCGGAAAGCATGGCGAATCGGAAGCAGAACACCGAAAGTTCCAGAACTCAACAGTTTCTCAACCACCTAAAGGCATTATGCTATGGTCGTGGCAGAGCAGGAGAGGTACAACAAGAAAAGGTAGACTTTCTTGACCGAGCCTGTGGTGGCATCTTCAATGAGAAAAAGAACGGCTAGCCGCGCCGCTTGGCACGCGCACACTGCGGGGTCGATCGATAGCTCCGCTGTCCCACTCCGTGGTATTCGGGTGCGGCGAAATGCGGCGCAGGTTTGTTCTGCCGTTCCCAGGAGACAATATCATCCAAAACTTCGATATCCGAAGCACCTTAGAGCATACTGTCATTTTTCCTTTTCGCCTTCCGTTCATCTCCGGCCTCCATAAAAAAAAGGAGGATTGCCCGGATCCGGGCTTCATGATGAGAGCATTGAGTTGGAGAAGAAGGGAGAAGCGGGTGAGCGGAGAGCGACAAAGTATGGGATAAACTGCTTATGCAGTGCAGCTCCGAACATCGTAAAATCGAGGTCTTACACGGCAAACTGTATATTAATGAATACGCACTCGTGCATGAAAGTGAAGAACAGAGAGGCGCGACAGCTACCGCAGAGCCTCTCAAGACTACTACTGAGGGCCTCTGCTTACCAGAGGTCCTACCCACTGAATACAGAGCCTTTTTTAGGATGTGGAGGGGGGGCGATTGCGGAGGTCGAAGGCTTCCTCTTCTCAAGAATTCATCAAGAACCTCGATGCCCAGTCATCATCCATGCAGAGCTCATGCACTCCGCCGGATGCGGGAACCATTTGGCGACGTATAGGGGAAGACCGATAATCCAGCGTGATTTCCTCACCACGAGCGATGCGTCGCACCGCACGCACCGCTACTGCGCGCTGTGGAAGCGAAATCACCGCCGCCGCCGAGGGGGCAGCCGAGCTGTGATTGAGGCCCTCGAGGCCGGGTGCGAAGACACCACACACCCCATCGTCCCGTCGAGGATTTCCCGTCAGCAGAGGAACTCGCAAGACACGCGATCGCACGAGGTACAGGCTGGTCAGCAAAACATGGTCCAGCAAGGAAGGGAACTCGTCCAGGAATCGATATTCTGCGCTGGTGGCCCACGTCAGAACAGCATCACGGAGGTTATGAGAGAGCTGCTCAAGGCACAAGTGGGCCTCGCCCACGGCGGCACTCTCGTAGGAAGATTCTAGGCCCCACTCCAGATAACGCTCAAAGGGTAACAGGGAAACAAAGCAATCGGTGGCTTCGTGAGGAGCGGGGCCGACGCGCTGGGAAAGTCGTGTGGCCCTCGTGAGGTGCACCGCATTTGCATAAAAGTAGCGTAGGGCGACCGACACCGCGAGAGCTGCCTCCACTGGGGAAAGTGTCAGCGAGGCCACCGTTGGTCGTGAAGTTGATGGGGTAGGAGTTTTGCTGTCACCGTCGCTAGGGTCATACACATTTTCTGGCACCTCATAGGAAACGGTGGAAGTGAGAGTAACTCGGTCAGACGCCGCGTCTGGCGATAAACGTGCGAGCCAAGCCCACGCTTCTGGAAAAAGTGCAACCCCTCGATTCCACCGACGGAGCGCACGCGCGCTACCCGGGTTATCCATCGCTTGATGGATTCTTCCGCCACCGGTGGCAAGGCCGTGCCTCATAAACGTGATGTAGCAGTAACGCAGTGGCATCATCAGCACCAGGTCTCCCCTGAGAAGCGGTTGTTGGGCAAACAAACCGCGTACACCGTCGGTCCGTCGATGCAGCTGTCGGAGTTGGCAGCTGCGCGCTCCGTGGAGGCGGTGGAAGAGACTCATGTCGAACAATAAAACATGCTCGAACCACCACGGAGCGGATGATTTCCGGTGGGATAGTGTTCGTGCTTAGGCCACGGGAACCACCATCCTGTGGTTGTGGTGACCGCCGAAACGAGGCGTCGTCGCAGACGTGCACGCCACTCAGGGGGCCGCTCCTACACGTACAGACGTGCTCGTTAGAAAATATACCGCAAGGTGGAAATTCAGCGGAGCGGATGCGTGCGCAGAGAGGGAGGAGGGGCTTTGGAGCCAACGATAGGTAAGGAAGGGAGGATGCAAAAGGGCAAAGGAGAGAAAAGCCCCCGCAAAGAACGCAGAGACGACCCTCTAAAGAGAAGTCCAAGAAAAGTGGAGAGAGTGTAGAGGAAGAAGTTGCAGTTCCTATGTCATGCCCTTATGCTTTACGCCAGCAGAGAGGAAAATTGGAGAGGGACCGCTGTGATGTGTGCCGAGGAGGGTTTCGCATACCGTTCCGTGACAACGTCTTTCCCTCTTCTTGCTCCTCCTCCTGCTCCTCAGCAACAACAACAGCCAGGGTCCGGTGTAAATGTCCCACAGACGACACAAAGAAAACTAGACTTGAAAACTACAATCATGCAGAGAAAGAGATGAGAGTCACGGTGTTCCAACGAAGGGCAATGCCTCGCATGTAGGGAGCCGCGGCAACGGAGGAAAACGGGAGGATAATGCCACACCGTATCCTCCTCCGCCCTTTTCGCGTTTGGGTGGTTCATCTTTTTTTTATTTGCCTGTTTGTGTGTCTGTATCGGCATCCCTCTTCCGTTACCCGCCGTCAGGCAAACGTTCCCTAAGGGCTTCGCCGCCCCCTTTACTCTCTCTCTCTCTCTATATATATATATATGTAAACTACAGAAGGTTAGAACCATACAGAGAGATAGAGAACATACAAAAAAAAAGATGGCGATATATATAGGTATATAATATCCAATCACCACCACCAGTAGAACATAAAACCAAAAGAGAAAGACAACGAAGGCACCACAACACGGTGCTGTGGTGAGACGTCAGAAATACGATTTCCGCATGTGTTCATCCCTTCATTTTTTTGTTTTTGAATTTCTTCCCTGTAATTTTGGGTACAAAAAGGAGGGGAGGAGGGAGAGGGAGGGGAAGGGAATGCCGTGGGCTATCGATGCCCCACCTCACTGCCTGTTCTCACATTTTTTTTCAGTCTGGGCTCCTTCTTATTCACCTCCCTCCCATCCTCTCCTCCTTTCTCTGCAATGTTTCTTTCCCAAATCTTTTTTTTGGTGTCACTCCATTACCGCTCACGCCTCCTGCCTCCCCCCCCTCTCACTCTATTCTTCTCGTCTCTCGTATGTCCATTTATTTTCTTCCCTACGGGGTACCGCACGCCACTCAACGATCGCTCTTCCCACGTTGCACCCCGTCCACTGTGCATGCGGCAAGTGATGCTCGCCGAGTGGTGGGGGAGGGAAGGGAGAATGTGTAAAATGGATTGGAGAGCCTCCACCATCCGCGTGCACCCACCTCCCTTTTTCCCTTTTCAGACGTACCTAGAAGCGAGCCGCCTCCTTTTTTCCGGTACCTGACAAACCCACGCAACGCCCCAAAATTCGCGACTCTTCCCCATTCGCCCTACTTGGGAGGAGGAGGGGGAGGAGTGCACTTCGCCTCGTCGCGGACAACGAGATAAGCGACGCTGGTCTCCCCCCTCTCCATCCCCTTTCCCGCCTTCCCCGCAGAGCCTTAAGTCGAGTTTGGTGTCACCCTTGGTGGGCTCAAGATAGTAGCCGACCCGCTTTAGACCCACTGCAGGACGAGAAGGAGCGGAGCTGAGCGGGGTGGGGAAAGGAGGAGCGGAAGGCGAGGAAAAAAAGAGCTGGAAAAGAGAAAGAGAGTAGATACGTTTCATTGCGAAACAAAAAAGAGAGCCCAGCTTACACATACGACATGAACACGTGTAGAACTAGGAGAGTCTACCGAGGGCGGTAAGCGGAAACTTTTTGAAATTATGTGTGTGTACGTGGGAAGGGAGGGAAGGGGAGCTGACCTGCGCATCATAAAAGTGTGTTTTCCGGCAAATGGCGATACCACTCTCGAAAAAAAGAAACGATGATGTTTGCGTGTGCGTGTGCATGGGGGGGGGGGGGGGGGAAAGGGGGGCTGAAGGTGCACAACACCTATATTCCTTTACTAGTACAAACAACTAAAACACGAGCCGCATTCTAAGAGGCACGAGAGCACAAACAAGGGAGGGTCTACAAGCCATGGCGTAACCCTCTGAGGCGGAGGTCCTTCAGATGAGACGTCGTCGGAAGAGAACGAAAAAGAGAAGCACTGAAGTGAGCCTTCTGCCCTCCTCTCCTATGAGGTGGCCGTCACCACGGGAGCTTGTCTGTTTCTCTCTCACTTCCTCCACATAGAGAAATAACTGATGTGCCGACAAAAGACGACGACGATGCGGCTGCTACTGAAAACACCCCCAATCTCTACTGTTCGGTAAAGTTAAATGCACTTCCCGCCTCTTCTTCTCCTCGGAGGTGCACTTCGTAGTTGTTGTGACGTGTTGCCTTACCCCTTCGTCTTTCTTTCTGCAATGCCAGGAAGAAACACTGTTAGAGAGGGGTGGCTAAGCTTTGGCGGTTGCACCCTGTGAGGATGAGAGAAGCACGCACACGAAAAAGACTTCCTCGACGAGAGAAATGAAACAAAGAAGAGATGTACGCTCAGGGTGGAGACTCCTGAGATGCCTTTTCGATTGTTCGCACCCATTCACGTCTTTGCCTCTACCTCCCTTCCCCTCCCCTCTCCTCCTCCTCCTCGGCCTCTCGACCCCTCTTCGAAAGCGAAGAGAGGGAGGGGGGGAGGGGAGAAGAAGGTGGATTGTACGAGAAAAAGGAAGGAGTCCAACGCATGAACCACGGCGAGGATTCGGTCAGCAGCACTCATATCCCTCCTTTCTTTTTTTGCCTCCTCCATCCTCTCTACTTCACACACTTCCACGCCCGCCCATCTCATTTTTTGTGCCTTTGGCTCTCAGTGCGTATGTAGGGCAGGATGTTCCTCACTCCCACTCCCTCTCCATCTTCTGCTTACGCTCTGCATGGACAGGTGGTGTCAGAGAAAACTGGAGGAGGGTGTGAAGGTCTCGGTAGCATCTCCCCCAAACTCTGAAGATAAGGTGGTGATGCACGAAACTGCACCCAAACTAAAGAGAGAGAGAAAGAGAGACTGTAAGCAGAGGCGAGGCCTTTCTCGAGAAAAAAAACGAGTGGGACGAAAGAAGAAACGCATTTCTGCATACGCACAAACACACCAACGTTGACTTCAGAAGTCGTTCCTTTTGATGTGCAACCGCCTCACCTTTCCACATACACGAAACACGACAAAACATCGCTGACCAGCTCCACCAAAAAAGGGAAAGGAGGGAATTCAAGAGGACGCCTGGACAGATAGATTACTCATGATCCATCAAACGAGGAGGAATGAGGTAGGGACAGAGGACCATACGTAAAAAAAAAGATTAGCAAAAAAAGAAAGCTCAGACACTCACAAACGCACAAGAAGAGAGGAAAGACAGGCGGGGGAAAAACAAACGAAATACAAAAAAAAATAAACGACAGTACAGTGGTAGGGTGGAGCTCGTCGCGCAGGCACAGACGGCAGATTCAATGAAGGTTGATAAAAAAAAGATCAGGTGGAGAAGTGAGGGTTTTTTGTGTATGAGTGGGTGTGCGGTAGGAGACCGGAGCGTACGTGCAACGGCTAAAGCGAACTCGCTTGCATGAAAATGGGGAGAGCGTGCGTATCGTGAGACAGCCGCTTCGAGCGATTGCACTTGGGTTGTTCCGGTGTTGCTCCCCTCCAGACCCTTCGTCTCTTCCCTCTACTGCGCAAACGGGTTCGGGGATTCACTCATCGTGGCTGTGTAGTCCATGATCATGTCACTGAGTGCCTTCGCGTTGTAGCGACCGGTGCGGGCGAAACGGGTGTTCGCCGCCTCAGGAATTATTCCGTTGATCGTGTACCACTCGCTGTTATCCATCCACTGCGCCGTCTTCAGATCCTCCTCCTCACGTTCGGTATCCTTCTTCTTCTTCCCCTCCCCGTTTGCCTGGGACCGCGCTGCCTTGGCTTCCATCTCTTTCTTACTGGCGGCCTTGTCTTCCTCGGAGATTTTTCTGGAAATCTGTGTGGCAGCCTTCGCCATGGTGTCCTGCTTTTTCGCGGAGGCGTCGGTGCGGTAGTGGATGATGTTCCACTTCTTCTCCTCTTCATCCGCGGGCTCCATCTTGATGCACCCCTGGGCGATAGCGTTCCGCACGAGAATCTCCGACAGCGTGGTGCCATCGAAGATGATCGCCTGACGCCCGAACGCACAGGCGCAGAGCTCTGCCATCGCCGCACCCTGAGCGTGGCCCGCGTACACCGTCGGCAGCGTATCTGCAGAGGCAGCATGGCACACCATGCTCTTGTGGATCCCCTGCTCAGAGAATACCTCGAGATTGTTGCCGTAGTCGTCGGAGATGTGATCAGGGAAAGTCACAATGCGGCCGATGCACTCACCGGTCTCCACGCGAAACACCTCGAAGGAGCGCATGCGGAGGAACACCACTTTCTTGAAGTTGGCAAACTCCGCCTCGATGGCGTCAGCTGCCGGCGTCATGTTTGCGTTCTTGGCCCCTGCCTGTCGCATCTCCGCGGCCACCTTGCTAACATAGGTCTCCTGACCCTTCGTGCGGAGTGTGTTGAAGTACATCATGAAATCGGCCCCCTCCTCGTCGGTGATGCAGATCTCAGTGACGGCATAGTTGCCGATCACCGTCGATGTCTCCACCGGCTTATCCGCGGAGCATAGAAAGGCAATATTGGACAAAAAGCGCGCGTCGATCTTGAGATCATCAGCGCCGAAGATGGTGTGGCCGGCAGCTCCTGTCATCTTGTGTTTCTTGTGCGTATGCAGAGTCCCTCCTGGTGGAATTGTACAGAACTCACGCGAGTTGCACGAAAAGAAAGATAAGTTGAGGGAAATGAAAATGATAAGAGCACCCTGGAGACAAAGCGCGGTTGAGATAATTCACAACTGTTCAATCGGATATAGAGAAGCGAATCGCGTAGAAAGAGGAGAGAGACAGGGTAGTTTTAAAATAAATCAGATGACTGGTGGCGCGTGTTCGTCGATGTGTTGGCGTTCACGGCAAGGAAGGGAGGGAGGGGGGGGGAGGTGGAGAAGGGGAGCAGTAAAACGGGGGGGCGGCAGTTGAGATGGGCCAGTCGATCGCCGTGAAGGTGATGAAACATATTTTTTTTTGCAGTAGAGGTGGGAAGTCGATCCACGTGCGTGTAGTTCCAGGAAAAGGGGAAGACAGAGGAAACGAAGGGGGGGGGTGATAAGAAGATGGGAGGGAAAGGCAGAGACTTCCACAGAGGAAGGCACCTTAGAAACCAGCCCACTCCATGCGGAGACACACACCCATACGCTAAGAAAAAACACGAAGGGACGGCGCGCCGGAGAAGGCAAGGCGCAGTCGAAGGGAAAAGCGGATGAAGGCGTACATGCAATGCCTTGACACGCATCTCCTCAAGATCCACGGGTGTAGATCACCAATAAGACAGAGGTGCGGGATAACAGGGAAGAGATGTGAAAGAGTCTCCTCCCCTCACATGCCTCCCACACAAAGGCAGAACGGGCACAGACACGGGGGAGGGGGGGGGCAATGTGATGGATACCAAACGCTATCACCGAGCGCACCGTGAAACGAAAGGAAGAACAACACAAAGATCCCTCCTGCCCCGTCTCTCGAGTAGAGTTTCGTTTTGAAAACATCATGGTTCATTCATAGCAGCAGCACCGCTGAAGCAGATCGATTCCTGAGGCCCCTGCCTCGAATGTCGCCTTTATTCTTCGAATTTTCATCTTTATGCGGGTATAAGTAGGCAACTAGGGTGTTCAAGCGGTGTAGCGATCTCGCACGCACGGGTAGCCAACGACGGAATGGGAGTTTCCCCGTTTGGGGAGAAGTCCGGACAGTTAGCTATTGCAGTGGTGCTTATCCATCGAAAATAATGTATTTCTTGATGCGTAGGTCACCATGTGACTTTTCTGCGGGGGGGGGGGGGGGAGGGGGGCGTCAAAGGTGAGGGTACAGGGTAAGGGAGTAGGAGAGGGAGGGGAGGAGGAACCGCTTTTCGCCTCTCTAGCATACTCAACTTACTGCATCACTCCCTCACTGTACGCAGGCAACTCGTCAGACCTAACACATGCACATCCATAAACACTACGAGGGGCCAGACAGACAAACAGACAGGCAGGAAGGGATGCGCTGAATTCCTTCCGCGTTCCCCTAGCATGTTGACTCTTCATGTAACAGCGGTGAAGCAGAGGGAGAAGAGAGAGGAGAAAAGAGAGAGGGGGTGGGGAAAAGGTAAAGCAGAGGAGCTTCCGTCGGAGGAGAAGCGGATCGTGCGCACCACGACATAATCAGAAGACTACCATAGCAGTTCCTCAAGATTGAGAAACTTGAGAGCTGTGGAGCCATTCGGGGGAGGAGGGGTCCGAAGGAGGAGGAGGGAGACTCGGGCAAAGACTTCATTTGGTCACGTACTCGCTTTTTCTTCTCAACGAGAAATAAGCTGCCGACATACATGCCGTGCTTACATCTATGTATATGTATATGTGGGGAAAGAGATGTTCGCGTTGCGTTCCGTCGGTCCCCAGTGTGCAGATGTTGGTGAGCCAAATAAGAGGCGAGTACTCGGTGGTGGATTCCTTTCCCCCTTCCAGACTCTTGCCTATTTCCCTTCAACCACACACCTGAGTCTGGGAAAAACAGCAGCGAACCATCACCGAGCCCACTGCTATTCTCAATACCTCTGTGTAAGGACTTACCTCCCTTCTCTTTCATTCCTGGCATCGAACGTGCCTATGTGTAAGCAGCAAATACTCTTGTCTCTTCTTATTGGAGAAGGTTCTCATCGCAACGGTATACATTTTATCTATGGAGATGTTCTTATGCACGTGTATATATATATATATATATGTATAGATGTATCATAAGCGATGTGACGTGTGCTTTGGACCCTCACAGGCTCACACGGGAAGGGAGAGCAAGACCCACTTTCTTATTTCCTCTTTTTCCAGTGCACTCCCCTCCACTCAACCCCCCGCTCCAAGCAACTACACGCAGGGCATGGGAAGAGCACGGAACGGGCGTGCTGGAATGAAGGGATGAATGCATGGAGTTTATTGGTAGTATCTTATCGAAGTAGACCCCCTGTACCTCCAAGAGTACCGCCACACCGTACCACACCCTTGTGAGAGCATGTGCGGTGGGATCGCTCTTTGCTCCGCGAAGGAGAATTCAAGCAACGATGGATCCCCCCCCCTTCCTCTTCACTGCTTTTCGAGCTCTACCGCTTGATAGGCGTCGAGCAGAGTGGATCACACCACCTTAGAGAACAACTTCTTGAAAATACTTTTTCTTTTCGTCGTCGTTTGCATGGAAACAGTGACCGGCGAAGCTGTGAGGTTCGACCGCAGGGCCGCATGCTCGCCATTCCCATCTCTTTCGGCTTTGTGGGCGACAGGATAGCCTGACGCAGCCCCTTCGCCTGATTTTGAGCTCTGAGATGATCTGCGGTGGCCAGCGAGGGCAGGTGTTTCACTGCTATGGTATGTGCCCGTGTCTCGGTGCGGGCGTGGAGGGCTTCGCTGATCTTTGTGATGGGCGGCTTTCCCCACCTTCGACGACGGCTGCGAGGCATCGTGTGTAGTGCTAGACCACGCGTTCGCTATGACAGCCGGGGGGTACCTCTCTCTGCGTGGAAACGGTTTGCCCGTAGTGCTGCTGGTCGTTCTCTTGTCCCGCTTAGCACCAGGCGAGGGGCCTTCGTTGCTGTGACTCTCTTCCGCCCCTGCTGAAACATCTGCTGCACTCTGCAGAGCGGAAGAGGCGTAGGAATAGTACGAGTACTCCTCGGAAATCGAGCCCACCGACGGCGTGCCCAAGCGACTGGGGGTACCCGCACGGGGAGCGGCCGCGACCCCCTTCGCCTGTATCGTCTGGGACGTAGAGGCGACGTTTTCGCCCGGATCGACAGCGGTCCGCAAGCCTGGTGCTCGTGAGACGGATTCGATCACTACTCTAGCGCGGTGAGCGGCGGGCGGCAGTAGGTCCTCGGTCACCACGTCTTCCATGACGGCGTCGTCGTCATGCGTACTGGCCAATACACTGACGCACTCCTCTGAGGTGTGAAGTGGCACGCTGTAGGGACGGACCCCTCCTCCTTCCTCGAGAGAGGCCATGGAGCCTATCTGATGCATTGCAAAAGAAAAGGAAACGGAAGACGCATCACTCGCGCTGGCGACGACTACCGGGTGCCGCACATCATCCTGCGCTTCCTGCGACGGCTGTGGCCGTCCTGAAGGAGCGCTCGTCTGCTCGCTGAACACCATGTTCGCCGTGGACGAGGAGGGCGGAGTGGCACGCACGACAGACTTTACAATACTGATGGGGGATTGAAGGGAGGAAGGCAGCTCCTTCAGTGTCGAAGACGCATCTGCCACGAGACTTACAACCGGTATCACCTTTTCGACAGCTGTGGGGGCCCCAGACCCGGTCTTGAGAGGAGGAGTAGCGTCACCCGCATCGCCATGCAGGTGCAATAGAATTTCATTAGGGGCGTATGTGCGATTGGAGGGATCCGCAACATCACGACTGTCCGGGTGAACGTGGACGGAGGGCAACGCCGGCGACGAGTTCTCAACACCTCCTTTCGTCATGTGGGTCTGATGAGCGGAGCGTCGCTTTGACGGTGAGGAAGATCGCGGCGGATTCTCTCGAGGTGTCCTGCCCGAATCGAGCAGCGAAGCGGACTGGGCTGCCTGTGGAGCCGGAGTTGGGCCCTCCTCTACCCGTTGGGTGGCCTTTCCCTTGGCGGCCGAAGGCGTCCGACCGTGGAAACTGTGAGCGTTATCGGAGTAACCTGGCAGCGTAGAGACCACGTGGATTCCGGATGAATGGGGTTTATGCAGTTTGGCGTTCTGCGGCGTACGAAACGTGGGTACCGTTAGCGATACACTCTCCACAGAGCCCGTCTCCGGTGCATTATCACCCTTTTCCTTCTTGGTCGTTCGCTTCGAATGCAGTGGGGCTTCGTTTGCCACTGACGAGGGCAGTGAAAGTGTTGTCGTCTCCATCGCAGATGCCGTCAGCGGCTTCCCTGCCTCAACCGCAGCCGATGGCACTGGGATGTTACGAGGGGGCTTCGTCTTCGACGGGGCTTGCCCTCTGCTCTGAACTTCGCGGCGATCGGGCGAGACAGTGAAAGACACCTCCCGGTGGACGATCGATCTCTCTGATATCGCCTCCAAGGTATGGCTGTGGCGTGAGGCCGTAGGGGACGCCTTGGATGGACTCCGCTGTGGTGAAGCGTTCGATGCCTTCAACGAATCCACCAGAGGAGCGTGTGAATTTTTGTGGGCATGGCGACCTTCGACTTTGCGGACAGATTCCCTCGGCGGAGTAGGTTGCTGTCTGTCGGTGCATTGCAGCGCACTAGCACCACCGCTGTACCTGGAGCTTGAGGCCGCGGCAGAGGAAAAGGTGGGAGAGGCGTTGCGCTGCAACCCAGAGGACCGTCGGTGTTGCCGCGAAAGGCCCTCCTCGCCACAACTACCGGTGGAGCTTGCGTGCGACACGGGCAGCGCAGAAGGCGCGAGTGACTCCCGCAGTGACTGCCGCTCGCTTGCCACCAGAGACGACTTGGGATGACGTCCTGTAATGACTGACGCAGAACGACTCAGGGGAGACACCACCACGAGACTGTCGCCGAGACTGCTTCGTTTGCGATGCCGCCTACCATCGAGGGTGTCGGTGTGAGAGGTAGAAGACTGCAGAATACTGTGAGGATCGAAATGCGGAACAGTGAGATGGTTCGTTTTGCCCCTCACTCTTTCCTGTTCCGCGTGGACGCGGTCATCATCCTCACCCAGAGCGGGAAATGGCCCAAAGGATGCTGAAGCTGCAGCGTGGTCCCTCGAACGCCCTGTTGCGGCATGAGTGGGCTGGAAAGTGGATTCAGAGACCTGGAGATTCCCTTGATGGTTGGGCTGGTAGTTGTGCTCCGCCCTCAACTGGGGAGTTGTGAAGCCAGGAAGAGGACCAGTACCAGCCGGGGTAGCTGAGACGCGTGACTCTCCGAAGAGATGCAACGGTACCGCCGCGACACAGCCTGGGGGCATACCACGATCAAATTTAGTTTGCTGCTCCAACAGTTTCGCCACAGTCAGTCGGAGCTCACTCACCTCCTCCCGCAAACTTCGGTCGCCGCGGGGGTCAAACGCCAGTTGCGCCGTCCCAGATGAGGGTTCTGCCACAAGTAAGCCGGCTGTCCCACGTTTTTGCATACCGCCGTAAAAAAGGTCCCCCGATCCGGGGCTTGGCGAGAATGTTGAAGTTGCCACAACTGCGGATGCTGCCGCCATCGCTGCGTACTTGTCTGAGCGTTTGTGCCGTTTTCGGTAGTGCGATGCGAGCGCGTTGCTGGAAGGGTATACGTTGCCACAGAACGTGCAACGGAGAAGCGCCCCACGCGGATTTGCATCTTCCTCAACGATCGTCGCGTTGGCTTCGTTTTCGCGCGGAGAAGCGGAGCTGGACTTGCCAAGATCGCGTAGCTGTGCCTTGTAAAACGCTGTCGCCTCTCGTAATTCTACCAACTCGTCGAAAGCTGCGGCTCGCTCCTCTTCACAATGTCGAAGTCGCGCTGCCACTTTTCTCATTTTTTTCTCCTCCATTTTTCTGCAGTACTGAAGATATTGAATCGTACATTGCATCGCCTGCAGCACACGCGCGGTGTTGTGATGAGCTTGCTGCGACAAGAACCACTCCTGCGGCAGCTCCACCGGGTGCCTGCCCATCTGTCGTATTGTCGCCTCCTTCACATCACGGGTGTGCGCATCATCGCTGCTGAACAGCGCCTCCCCATCCACTACGGAGAGGAACGCCACATCACACGGCGTTTCATCAAGATGAAACGCAAAAGGCATCGATTTTACAGGACCGCCCCCTTTTCCCCATTGCGGGGGGGAGGGTAGATGCACTCAAATCACGCACGGAACACTGCCAATAGGCACAAATGCCTCACAGAAGGAAGAGGGGCAGCGAGGAAGGACGAGAAGAAGAGAGGCGATCCCTCTCAAACCCTTCGATGAAGCGGGGAAGGAGGAGGGAAGTGGTTTAAAGTTAAGAGGGAAAATTGAGCTTGAGAAACAGAAGAGTACCTAGAGCAGATCAGCAGAAATTCCCAACTCCTCTCGTGTCTTTCCGGCGTGGATGGCGCAGGGAACGAAAGGGATTAGAAAAGAAGCAGAGGGAAAAATAAGAGGTGTGTGGAAGAGGTAATGAGCCCAAGGACAGAACGAAAGTGCCAGCCTTCTGTGAATTGGGGAGCCCGCAATAATAATAATAAATGCAAGATAAGCACCGGAATAGTGCAACGCTATCCAGTATTTCGTTTCACCTACCCAGCCACCTACTGCTTCACACAAAAGGTAGTATCCCTGCCTCCCTCACTCGCAATCACATATAAAAAGGGTCTCAGGGGAAGAGACAGGCCCGTCGCGGGAACTTATTGGCCACACGTTCGCAACCGTATCGACTCTCCGGACAGATGGAAAGCGAAACCGTCCTTCGAGCATGCCAGGTGGGGAGACCTCGTTGTAGGCCTCGCACTCCGAAGGGAGAAGGAGAGGAGGAGGGGTAAAAGGGTTAGAGACAAGTCTGGGAAGAGGAAGAAGGGAGATGCGGAGAGGTGAGGTGATGAACATTGAACGTCAATCAGTCCCATACAGTGAAACCACCTGTGGATGTGGTTGGGCGAAGGGACCCCGGCGGCACTGCAGACCCCTCATATGTATATATACGAGCATGAGGAGCGTCTGAAGCTTGCAGTGCTGAGGACAGCGTGAGATGGCAGGAAGATGGCGGTAGGCCCACCACCCACCCCAGCTCCCTCCTCCAAAAGAGGAGAGCCGGACTTGCCTTGCCTGAGGAAAAACACGATAAGAGTTACGCGCACAAAACTCAACCCCGTCCACCACCGCCACCACGCACCGAGCGACCAAAACTAATCTGGGCGCCTCTATGCCCATCATAGGTCGACGCTGGTAGAAAGCTCGAGGGAAAGACAAAGGGAGGAGGTCACCGCATGTGCTGGGTACAGTGGAGGATGAGAAGGAGCACCGTCACCACCACAACGAGGGTGGCAAAGAGAGGGCATCCTTCATGGGTTCTACCCGCCCCCTCTTCCCCCCCCCTCCCCACTCCCCACTCCCAAATTCCTTTCGTTTCTAAATTGGATGACGGTAAGAACGGGCCCTTCTTGTGTTTATCGAGAGTGTTCCGCCTCCTCCCTTTCCTTCCCCTCACCTTTTCCGCCTCTCCTCTGGAGTACTCCGGAGGAGAGGCGGAAAGGGTGATCGAGAGAGAGAGATATGAGAGACTCTTCCAATAGTGGGACCACGACCGCTCGCCTTTTTTCTTCTTGTAAATAAGAACGTTTCCCGTGGTCGTTCCCGACGAGAAACGAGCGGAACATTTGGTCACACAGAGTCGAGTAGAGTCCGAATAAAATACTAATAAGAAGCAGCACCAACATCGATGACGTCGATGACAGAGGGGAAATCAAACTCTTTTGTAAACCTCATACGCGCCTTCGACCTTTCCCGACGGCCATCATCTCTTTTGATCCCCAGTTCGCTTTCTTTCCGATCGTGGTGAGTTCCTTCATCTGGGAAGACACGTGTTTGCCTCAACAGAGTGCTCTTCTTCTTCTTACACAATCTGGTGATACATTTCTCAAGTTGCACGTCCTCGCGGTTTTCTGCGCAACCGCGAAAGCAGCAGTCAAACCTCTTCATTGTGAATCGCTTCCAACATTACTGGATTTGCGTGCAGTCGTTGTCGTTGTGTCTCCAGCAAAACAAACTACGCACAAGAAGCGGAGAAGAGACAACGTACGTAGGCGCACACACACGCACAAACTCCGTTGTAAAAAGAGGCCGTGTGGGAGGGATCAGCAGCATAATGGAAATAGGTGTAGCGCACAACGCTCATATACGATACTCAAAACATTATGAAACGAGAAAGGGGGAAGAAACCCCCATCCAAAACAAAAAGTCCCATAATCCGTCTGACATCTTCGGAGACAGGGAAAATGGAATTTAAATTTGAGTACCCCCCCCCCCCGTTTGGGACTCAAGCGGCGAAGATCTCTCTCTCTCTCCAGCCGGCAGTAAACGTCCCTTCTCTGCCTCCACCCTCCCACATTCGCTAGGCCACAGCCCTTATCGCGTGGCCCCACCCCTTGATTACCTCTCCAGGCGATCTAAACGCGAAGGGGCAGAGAACGGGGGGGGGGGGGGGGGGGCAGCACAGGGAAATACTAAACGATGATACTCCGCCTTTTCCCCTGCGTTCCTGTTCTCACCGTGACATCACCGCGAGGAGTTGCGCAATTGTGGAGAGCGCCATCACCAAAACGACTGAAGTGAGGATCGGGAAGGATATAGGCGGCGCAACCCCTACGGCTTGCGTGGAACCGACTGCCTCCTCCCTACATCACACCTCTCTCAGGAGCAACAGAGATGCCAGGTGCCTATATCGCAGCCGATGCCATGAGAGTCGTACCGCAACGAGAACGAGAGGATCAAAGATAGAAAGGGCAGGGGAGCCAGCAGAGGGAGCCGGACAGCGTCGACTACAACCACTCAACTGGAAGAAGCACGCACACGTGCATCGAAGCACTGAGAAAAAGCGGGCAAAGGGAGAAGGAAGTCTACAAGAGGAAGCTGGGCACCACACCGAACGCGAAACTGTGAAGGAGACACGTGGGTGCGTCAGCCCCTGCACACCTTTTCTCCATACTTATTTCCCCTTTCTTATCAACAAACAGAAAGTCCTCAGATTCAGTAGCTACACGCAGACGCACGCGCACACACTTTTTGTGCTTGAGCATAGTGGAGAGGTAGACGCAAGTGAGCTTCTCCGTTCACCGCTACGGATACTGAGGTGTTTTACGTATCGCTTTCATCCCGCTCTGTCACCCCGTTGATCGTGATCGTGACCGCAGAAAAAGAGAAGCATGAAAAAAGAAGAAGAGGGGGGAGCGGTAGCCGAGAAATCCAACATGAGTTCTGCAGAAGAGAAGTAAGAAGAAAGGCGAAACCCCAGTTTAGCGGTAGAATTCACTTCAAATCCAATAAGCATCACACCTTCCAGACCCCATGTTCCTAAGCAGAAGCACGGCGGGAAGGAACGACGGAGGAGAAAGCCAAGTCCACTCCATCCCCTCTGCCACGTCTCGTGAGCCCTTCTTTGAACCCGACATACAAAAACCTGGTACACCAGCGGGGAACAAATGTGGGGGCTTTTATTCGCGAGGAGCTGGTAAGCATCGTGGGTCATGGGGAGAGCTCTATGGTATTTTGAATGACTCAAGGGAAAGACTCCAGGGTGGGAAGTGATGCAGCACCTGTGCTTCCAGCAGCGCTCATCATCAGTGCGCACCTTCCGCATGTCAAGTATTTTCCCGAGACGGAGGTGTCCTCACGAAGATCTCAGTAGCTGTAATACACTTTGAGAAATTCACGAAGCACGTCCTTGACAATCGTTCGATCGGGGATGCGCTGCGCCGTTCCATATAGCGTGCCACTCGAATTTCCCACGGGAGGTGTTTGCCCGTCGGCGATCATCTTCTCTCGTTGGACAACGAGGGCGTCCCCAAGTTCCTTTACGTCGCTCAGGAAACGTTCCGCTATCCCCGGCGGTGTCTGCAGCATCGTCACACTGAACTGCAACCCGGATGGAAACTGCAGGTTGTTGAGCATCCAGCCGCGCGACTTGAGCCCATCGCCGAGCTGGAAAATATCGATACAGTTGCTCGAGAAGGCGAATACGCTAGCCGTTGGTTCCCCTATAATACGCAGGTACGGCAGCTCTGACAACCCTTTCTTCATCACCTCACATGTTTTCATGATCTTATCGCAGTTCTCCACGTAGCCCTGGTAGCCCATGCGCACCATCACAGCCCACGTCGCCGCGATCACGTTACCGGGCTTCGAACCGCTCACCGCTGGGGAGCAATACATGCCCCCTGGCCACTCTGCGATGCAGCAGAACTGAAAGCTGCGCAGCTCCATCGTCCGGTACATCACCGTTGAAGTCCCTTTGGGGGCAAAGCCGTATTTGTGCGTGTCGCAGGAAATGGAGGTCACGCCAGGGTTGCGGAAGTCCACGATCGGGGCCACGCGGCCCGTCTTCTCTAGGAAAGGAATGATAAAGCCGCCCAGACAGCAATCCACGTGCATGCCAAGGCCTTGACGGTGGGCGAGGTCGGCAATCTCCTCGACAGGATCCACCACCCCGTGCGGGAAATTCGGCGCGGAGGCGGCCAGGGCCACCGTGTCGTAGCGAATGCTCTTCTCCATCTCTTTCGGGTTCACTTGGCCCGTCACGGGAGACACGGGTACCTTGATGAGTTTGATACCAAAGTATTCAGCGCCTTTGTCGAACGCAGGGTGGATGGTGATCGGAACAACCACCGAGGGATGTTGAATACCCCGCGTTTGACGCCCCCAGTCTCGGTAGGTCTTGAGTGCCATCATGATGCTCTCTGTGCCGCCTGACGTCACAGCACCGCAGGCATCGGGAAGCACGTGTCCATTGAACATGTGCAGCACCATCGCCACTATCTCAGCTTCCATTTTTCGTGTTGCACCAAAGAGTCCACTATGGAGAGGGTTGCTCCACTGAAAAATGGTCATGACCTTGTTCACGAAAGCCGTGTGGGCTTCCCCCCCGTGATAGACCGTGCCGCTGAAGCCGCCTTTCGAGTAATCCACATCGAGATCCTGGTGCAGCTGTTGAACAATCTGCAGCACCTCTTCCTCTGAGCGGGATTTTTCTGGGAGCTCCAGTGCCTTGAACTCCCCTTCTGTCGCTGGCATCTTTATGGCGCTGGCGGCCTTTATGACTTCCTTGCGAATAATCGGATTAGCCACGGAGCGGATGCAGCGCCACACCGCCGCGTGTCCACGCTTCTTCAAGGACCCTTCACGAAGGCAGTCAACGGCGGTGCGCACCGCCACGGCCAACCCGAGCGTGATGAGGACGACTTGGGTCGGCGTGCGGTCCTTGAGCCGCTGGTTGAGATACTCCGCGACAGTCGTCATGACTGCCGCGATGAAAGGAGGGAAGGAAAGGAGAAAAATTAAAGGAAGAAGGAGGAAGGCGAGGAAAAACGGTGGAGACAAATTTCCGTCGTTTCCGTCCGCCCGATTACCGCCTGCAAGACACGTTCCAGGAGAAGAGAGGGGAAAGAGAGCAGAAAAGAGTTTCAAAGAGCGTGCACGACGGAAGAGCAGAAAAAAAATCACGCACCAGTGTAATGCCGCCTTGGGTCAGACACACCCAATCCTATCTTTTACTTTTTTACTCGCCTTCACGTTCTCACTCCGCGCAGTTCGGTCTCTTCAGGGTGCAAGAGGGCCGTTACGAAACGCTGAATCCCAGTTTTTCTTTCTTTAAGATAGACAATGCGCAGTAACCTGTAATACTTAAAGAGGGGAAGAGGGCGCGGACACACACACCACGAGAAAAGAAAAAAAGGATTACGCGATGTTGCACGTGCGGTGCAGCGACTTAAAGCGTAGCCAGAGAGCAGCAATGTGGACCGTAACAGCCTCACTATCTGCGTCTGTATCTTCACACCTCTCTCTCTCTCTATATATATATATATATGGGCAGTCTCGATCGGTGTGAATGTCAGCGCACTTAAAAGAGGAGTAAAACTGAAGGGAATCGGAAAGAGGGAGGGGGGAGTGCGTAAGGGCAACGACAGGAGTATAACGCGACTTAGGGAGAAGCACGAGGAATAGAGGCAACACAAAGGATGATAAATAGGGGGGGAGGGAGGGAAGAGTGAGAAACGTGCGCGCAAAACAAAAAGAAAAGATTGTTCAACCGTAAATCCAGCAATACGATGAGATCAACACGACCTTTTGCTAACAGGCGGTGGGGATAGACTACCACGGAACGACGTAAGTGAAAGGGTTGATAAAGTGTGTAAATGTCGAGGTATATGTGTGTGCGTGTGCGTGTGTGTGTGTGTGTGCGAGGGGGGGGAAGATGGAAAGAGTGAGAACGGAGCAGAAAAGGAAGAGGTATCCGCGAAGACCTGGGAAGATCGAGGAAACGAGGTGCACAAAAAACGTCGCGAGCATGACCGTTGAGATGTTAAGGGGAAGGGAAACAGAGATCTAGAGAGTGATGCTCGTCATCGAGAGCGCTCCTCCGCTTCTGACAACCGCTTCTCCTCGTCGTCTCACTCGCAATTTCCACGAACTGCGGCCCTGCCGTCCAACTCCCGCCGAAGCGAGAGGGGAGGGGGGAAGCACGGAGAGAGAGAGAAAGACTGAAAGGGGGGGAGAGATGAAAAGGACATCTTTTCCCGACAAGTCCTCTTCGGCCAGCCCAGGAAATAACTTTAAAAGAGAAGCTCCCCTTTCCTCTTCCACCAGCTAAAGAGGGATGGAACACGTAATGTGCAGTTGAAGAGAGAGGGGGGTCACGTTAACGTTGCGAATACGCTCTTGCTTTCGAAAGCGTTGAGGTCCCCATCGTCTATGTTTTTTCATCGAGGTGTTGGGTTGATGGAGTGCAGCACGCATGGCCGTGCACATACTCATACCCGGATTGCCTCCCTCATTGAAAGCCCTCTTCTTCCAAGGGGATGGGGAGGGGGAACACAGCCATTGCGCATCGACACAACTTTCCCATGTCGTCCCATCTCTCTTATGTGTAAGCAACTTCGAGAACGGTAAAATGCAGGAGAAGGTAGCGGCGCGAAGCCGCCTCGCTTCCCTGTTGCTCCCTCACGCACACAAAAGGCAACAATAAATGCAGAGGTTTAAGATCGAATTTTTGCAGGGATGTTGAGCGACTTCTCTTTTTTGTGTGTACGGGCAACACCTATCTTCGTGATGCCACCTCGGTGGGATGGCGCAAGTACACCTGGTTCCGATGCGACAGCAGCCACACCAAATAGAACATATAAATAAGAGAAGAGAGAGAAAAGACCACCCCTCCACGATGCGAAAGAGCACCTGCGCTTCGCTCGAAAACTCGGTCGCAGTTCTGTCACAGGAGGAGAAACAGAGGAGCTGTCGTTCATCGTGAAAGAAGGAGTAATGAGGGGAGTAGGAATGCGGTGAGAGCGGCATTGCGCCAACCGGCCGCTCGCCCTTCTTCCAGCACCTGCACCACCACCGCAGCCACTCGTAAGAGGTACAGCCCACACATGTTTACCGCTCCGCTCAAAGCACCGTCGCATCTCCTGCTTTCGCTCTTCCGACCCTTCCCAGCGCGCTCACACACTTTTCTCTCTCGCTGACCCTCCAGTCTTCTCTTTCTTCCTGGGATCCAGACAGGCGTAGAGTGCTGCACTGTTGAAATCAGCTCGAGAAAAGCACTGTCAGCGCCTCCCCAGGATAAAAGATGAAGCAAGCCGCGATGTGGGGGTTTACGTCGGCAGCGACGATCCCCCGATCGTCGCTCTCGTTAATAATAATGCGAAGCGTGCCTTGGACGCCATCGTACACAAAGCGAATACGATCCCCATTGCGGCAAGGCGGAAGGCGGCGCACGGCAGAGGTGAAGCGACCGATCTGGCCATCCACTACGTTGCCACTGGCCGGCTTCCAATAGAGCGCCTCGGGTACCTCCGACGACTGCGACGTCTTCTCCACAACGCCCACGAAGGAATCCACGATAGCATCAAGACGTATCTGCCACGTCACCATACCACGGTCCTCCGGATACTGAACTAGGAGCGCCTGAAACACTTCCTTACTTCGCACCCCAATCTGAGTGGCACTCCCGCCCTGCGCTACGCACCGCAAGCGCACCCCTTCCGCCAACACCGTCGCCTCCACGTCGTCGTCTACGGGAAAGGTGAGCCGGAGCGGTGTGGAGTGGGTGACCCGATTGGAAAATGAGACAGCGGAGCTGCGCGTGGGAGATGTGGCGTAGGTGCTCGTCCTATTAACACTCGTGAAAGTAGGACGGTTGTTCTCCACCGTCTGCAAATCTAGTTCGATCTCCATTCCCACCAATGCCATCTCACCCACGCTGGTCAACTTAAACCCACTACCCGCCACCGAGGGCACATCAGCGGTGAGGTACGAGTCAAGGTGAGAGTGACGGAGAAGTACCTCCACGTCGCTACCACCACTCTGCAGGGAGCGAAACTGGAAAAAGGCCTCGTGGATACGGTTGAGCGAGTCGAGGTACTGGAGGCGTGATGATGTCAACGCCGCATCGCCGCCCTCCCGCAGTTTCGCCAATGTCCGTCGCACCTCGAGCTCTCGCTGCAGCAGCTGCTGTTTAAACATCTCAAAGCGCTCAGTCACCAAATTCTCTACGGTGTCGTACGAGTCTGCGTAAAACGCCGACACCCGATTCAGTTCTGCCGCCTGACGTTCGACCCTTCCCTTGTTCTCCACAATCGCCTGCAAGTCGCGAGCCATCTGTTGCCGTGCGTCTGCAGCCGCCACCGCCACCGGAACTTGTTGATGCTCACGGTGCGGACCCACCTGGAGGCAGTAGGCGCAACAGACCTGTCGGCACTGCAAGCAGTAGAACTCCGCACGATACTCCTCATGCCCCCGCAGCGGGCACCGTTGTGGAAAGCTGCGGCTTGCTTCGCTAAGTTTGCCGATGGCGTGCTGGCGCTTCGCGCTATTCCGGTGCACAGCAGTACAGCAGGCGTCACAATAGACGTTCATGCACTCCGCGCACTGGACGGCGGCAGCCGCAGCCTCGCACCACTGACACTTTGCTGGATCGGAAGCCCCGGCTTCCAACGCTTCCACGTAAACCTCTGCTTCATGATCAGAAAATTTTCCCAGATTGCCCGCGTGCAGCTCCGTGTGTGGCGTTGCACAGAGAGGGCACTGGAAAAGGCCCTCACCTCGTTCCCCGAAACTAGCGCGCACACAGGAAGAGCAGAAGGTATGCTTGCATGCCAACGTCACAGGCTCCCGCAGCACGTTGAAGCAGCAGCCGCATGTGATAACATGAGTCGACATATTCGGTTGCGCAGAGGAGAACAACGAGACGGCTTCAGCGATGGAAATGTGGTTAGAGGTTATGTATTGTTGTGCATGGGAGAGTCTTCTTTTCTATTACCAAGGACCTCTGAGGAGAGAAACTGAGCCGGAGCGAGGGAGAGGGGGGGCAAGAGATTCGACACTTCTTTCCACACAACCAAACACACACACACACACACACACACAGACTCAGTCTACTAACTTGTTTTACTTCTCATGTAGTGCCGCACCACAGCAGAATAAATCAGAATGAATAGTTGTACAGACGGCACCTTTTGTGGAATTTCTCAGAGAGAGAAGGATAATTCAAAAAAGATCGTTTTGCGTTGTTCGTTTCTCTAGAATTCAGATAGCTCCTCAATTCTGGTGGGGGGAGGAAGCGAAAGCTCGTGGAGCAGGAGGGAGTCCAGAGGGGAGGGGGGGGAGGGGAAGAAGGAGGAGAACGCGAAGATTCCCGTCTCTCTTTCTTTGTGGGTATGTCTAAAAAAGTCCCTCCTCCGACACCCGGTTGGATGGAGGGGGGGGGGCCTAAGAGAGAGGGCAAAGGAAAATGTCTTTAGCGCTTGAGCTGCAGTCACCACCCAGCTTTGCATCCAACGGAAGGGAAAGACGGAGGAGAGGAGAGATGTAAGGTCGTGAAGTCTGAAGAAGTAGAAAAGGTGCAAACTCTCATGGGGGTAGACGGTTCTCCCTCTCTCAAAGGTCATTCCGCCAATACACGAGAGGAATCGTTGTGGGTCACATGAGAGGCGTTACGGAAGATGGAAGAAACGCTCAGCTGCCGAACATCAACAGAGAGGATGGGGAAGGCAGGAGCAAAGAGCTTATTCTCTTCACCCTCCCTCGTTGCCCTTCTTATCCACCCACGCGTACACACAAGTTCACGCATAAGGATGACCACTCCATCACCGGTAGTTACGATCTCCCTCTACAGGAAACGCCCTCCCACACAAAAAAAAAGCTACAAGGGAGCCCCACATCTCTCATGGGAGTTTGTAGCCCTCCATCACCCCCCACCAATCCGCAAAGGATTACAAATGAGCAATGCAGGGGAAAGAGGGTCGAGGAAGAGATGGCGGCAGTTCGCACTAGCTCCCACAAATTCTTCTTGGCTACGGACGCTTGAGACTGATACTTTGTCCCTCCCGCCCTACCTCCAAAACAAACAAATAAAGTATTCACTCATCATTAGTTATCTCTCTTTCCCTCACTATATATATATATATATGCACAGAGAGAGAGAGAGAGAGAGAAATGTTCAGTTGTCAACTTACTCAGCGTTGCTGTGTGTTGCGTTCTCATACCGGACAGATTTTCGGGGCGGAAACGGGAGCTGCACGAAATACATCGTCAACTCCACCTCTGCATGACGGAGAGAAGCACATCACAGAAACGGTAATACCATTCTGAAGAAATGTAGACCGTTGGGGGGGGGGGGGGGAGGGGGAGCGTGAGGCGAAAACAGAAGGAGAGACAAGTACGTTGCCCAAGGGTGAGGGAACGGTAGGGGGAAGGCTGCAGGATGGCTTAAGAGACACCGAAATATGTACATAAGATCCCTGTAAGATACACACCTACACACACATATATATATCAAGGAGGTTCGACATATCCATGCGTCCTTGCACGAAAACAATCGTTTTTGCGGATGTGAATATGTGACGGCATGTATCACATCTCACCGGAGACCCGAAAGCGCCTTTCCCTCTATGACGTCCCTCCGCGTCCCGATCTGTCCCGGTTGAAGATACGCATGCGCTTCGGAGGACTACCGCTCGCTCTGCCGTCCAAAGATGGGGTTGTGCGGACTTGGGAAGGGGAGCGCCTGGAGGAGAAAAGAGGGAGGAAGTAGAAAGGTCAAGGGTGTGTACGGAAGAACGGTTGTAAGAATCAAAGAAAGGAAGGGTGGCCGGTGATCCCCGTGTGGCGGACACTTATACAGGCTCACTTATCTCAACACACACGCCCTCTGACCATTCGGCACAATTGGATAGCTCCATCCCTCGACCTCTCCGAATATATATATATATACTACATCTGTGTGACTCATGCGGTGCCTTTCATTTGTTTTTCATCCGGAGAGGATTATGGAGAGTAAGGCACGGCTGCTGTTCCATGCGAGGGATTTCTTCTCCCTTGCCCCTCCCTCTTTCCCTTCGCATCCTCACCAGTGGCCTACGTCACTCGCAACGTCCCCCTTTTACGTTCCGCAGCTGGTACGTGTGTCTGGCGGAGGCTCGTATGGATATCGCTGGGGGAGCCCCTCCCCCCCCCCCTCCACCCCTCAACACAGTGAATGCCGCCGTTGCAGCGGGAAAGAGGGGGAAGGCAAATGGAGAAAAGGCGCCTTCCGGCTTCACCGGCGCACGCTCTGCTACTCCATCCTTGTCGCACTACCGCGTACCGTGGAGAAAGAGAGAAGTTTGCGCAGCGGTCTTGCAGCAGCCGTATTTCCTCTTACCGCAGATATGCACCACGTTCGGTGTTTCATCCCGAAAAACTATACTCCTTCCCTTTCCTCTGACCGCGATCATCATCATCATCGCAGACACACACACACACACACACTATTATACGCCGTATCGCACCCCCTAAAAGCCAGTTGGCCCTCATTAAATTTCGTCCATCCCTCCTTCTCCTCTTTACGTGCAGACATCGAATATCCAGGCAACTCCCTCCTCTAGTCCGTCCCCCGTCTTCGCACTGCATCCCTGAATGTGCCACCGGCGGTCGCGGTAGCCCTCCAGTTCCAAGGACTCCGCCACCGTCTGAGGAGTTTTAGCGGTGCTGAGGTCCTGCTTGTTGGCAAACACTAGTACCGGTACGTTAGCAATACCAGCGAGAACGCTCACAAATATCTCGTGCGCTTCCTGCATCCGCCTCTGATCGGAAGAGTCCACCACGTACATGATGCAATCCGTATTCTCATAATAATTATCCCAGTATTCCCGCAAGGCACGCTGGCCACCCAAGTCGCACAGTTTTGCCCGTTTCCCGTTGCGGTGAAGATCCATAATGTTGAAGCCCTGCGTCGGCCCCTCCGGCGCCTCCACGGGGTGCTCCTCCGCAACGCCTAACTTGTTTAGAATGGTGGTCTTCCCCGCATTGTCGAGGCCTAGAATGAGGACCCGGGGCTCGTTCTCCCGCTTCATCCGATTTCGGAGACCGCGAAGCATGGCGACGGGGAATACAAATACAGAAAAGAGAGAGAGAATACTTGACCCACGTGATACGTTCAGCCCCCCTCCCCGAAAGAAAAAAAAAGCGGGAGCCGCGGGAAGCGAAAAAGGGGGAACAGGGGGAAGGCGGGCTCGAGCAACAAAAGAAAAGAGATCAGGATGATCGAGTAAGGAGCCGGGAGGTGAAAGAGAGAGGAGGGAGATTTGCTCAATGGATGTGAGGAGCCCGAAGGACAGACAGCTGAAGGACAAAGTAGCGAATCCATGAAGGATGGTGTGTGGAGGAGAGAGAAAGGAGAATAGGGAAAGGAAGGTGAAGGCGGGCCGGGGAGGTTGTGCACCTTGAAGGAAAAATGTTGAGCGAAGGGCGCTACAAGTCCCGAGAAAGGTGGCGGCCCCGTTCCGCCGTACGAAATCGCCACCAAAGGAGGGGAAATTGTGGGGTGGGTGGAAGAATAGAGTCTACGTTGAATGCCGACGATCCACCTCAACGTACGCAGCAGGAACCACCACCTAATGATGGGGGGCACAAGAGATGACCTTTAAAAAAAGGCCCTGATGAACAGTGAAGATACTACGCGTAAGAAGACGTGATACGACGGTGTTTGCGCATGGCGTTCGTGTTTTCCTATTTTGCTCTTCACTTCTTTCATTAAATGCGTGTGTGGGAGAAGGGAGGTGCGCATGATATCACACAGTATAAAATATTTGGCAAAAGCGAGCAGGGGGATTCGATTGAAAATGTTACGGGATCGCAGATGTTCTGATAACTGTGAGAAGGAAGAGGGGGCGGGGAAGGTCACCGCGGCGTCAGCAAGCCTTCTCTTTTTTCTTTTTCATTCCTCCCTCTCCCCCTCCCCATCCCAACTGAGACCGATTTTGGCACTAAAGAAAGGGGAGCGTTTTCGTGTGTATGTGCAGGTCAACTGTCTGAGGACTGTAACCCCCCCCACCCCCTCCCTCCCTCCTTCCTTGAGGAGGGTCCTTTCCGAAGATCTCCACACGACCGGAAAAGGGTAGACGTGTTGTCCTCTCCCTACTTCTGCTCCACCCACCCACCCCCCTGCCCCACCCCTCAACAGCAGAAGGTGAGAGCCATGGATTGCGTGAGATGGAGGTGAAGCGGCCCACCATGATTGAAAGAGCGTGCACGTCCGTTTTGAGGTAAGTGAATGAATAGATGCCTAGGAGGGAGAAGAGGAAGGGGGAACGAAGACCGTCACAAGGGGGAAAAAGGCGCGCTCATCCGGCAAAATTCTCCGGACACGAATCCGTACCCGATACACACCATCCACGGGCTCGTCAGCAGCGGTTAGCAGAACCGAGAGATGTACTCCAAAGAAAACGAGCAGCAGTTGATGCACTTGGCATCTTTGTGAAAACAAAAATTGAGTTGGGGAGAATAGTAAAACTAAATGTTCTGGAAGTGTCCATTCCTTCCCCCCCCCTCCCCGCTAAAAACAAAAAAATAAGATCTGTGAATTCCATGATGCATCACTGATCGAAAGTTTGGAAAACAGTTGAAAAAATAAAAAAGAAGGGGGCGATATGGCGACGACACCCTCGTTTCCCTTCGATTTTCGTGTCATTTCACGTACAGCAGAAACTGCAACAATGCACGATCGATGGAGTTTGTGTCCTAAGATACAAATTCCTGCTTGGAATGATTATTTGTCTTGCGTTTCATTGGTGTGTGCCCATTTCGTAGAAGTTGGGGGGGAGGGGCAGCTGGGGAAAGGAAGACACCAACGACCTCATCTTTTTTCCACCGGTTGTTCGGGAGATTTTTTTTGCAAAGAAATACAGCGAAAGCAGAGACCCGTCTGGTTACACAGCTGCACATCGAAGGTACGAGCCTGCACTTCCTGCCGTGAAACACCGATGGAAAAGAGCAGTTGATCGAGCTCCTCGGCGCGCACGGAGAGAGCCTCCACTTCCCTCTGCAGTCCACCCATGATCCGCGCGTGACGAGCCTCCGCTTGCGCAAATTCATAGTCCGCCTTCTTCATATCCTCGGATAGCCGTATACGGGTGTCTTCCGCGGCCGTAGCGGACGGTCCGGAGCTCCCCTCGGCTGCCATCGGTGTCAAAACATGTGCTGCCAGTTCGCTAGAAGCCGCAGCAGTGCTGGAAATATCCACCGATTCGGCACGCGTTCGGCGCATCTGCAGCTTCTCCCGCACGGCTACTATCGCTGCCTCCGTCTCGGTCATCTTGCACCGCACACTGTCGCTGCTACTCCGTAGTTGCGTGCGGCGCTGCTCCTCCTCCCGTATGTCGGCGGCGCACTGCGACAAGACGGTGTTGCCTCCCCAGGCCAGCCTCAAAGACTCCAGATCCTGGGCTCGTGCGATCCACGCACTCTTCTCCTTTGAGAGCTGCTGTAGATCGGACTCTGTGGAGGAAAGGAAGAGCTCCGTCTCCTCCTGAGTTCTGTGAAGTCGATTGACGGCCTCCATTCTCTGCTGTTCCAGCTGTGCTTGCTCCGTAGCGACGACCTCCAGGTCCTGTTTCAGTTTCGCCTCCTCCTCCTGCAGCCCTTTCACTGCGCTCTGCAGTTGCTCCTGCTCCGTCGTGGCGAAGGAAACCTTGGCATCCAATTCTTTCTGATGCATCATGAGCATACGCCGCTGCCGCTCTATTTCACTCATTTGGTCAATGAGCGCCGTTGCGACGCTGTCACGTGACGCCATCGCGGGTGCGGGGACAAGGAGAAAGGGGAAGAGAGGGGGAAAACCCCCCACACACATACAAAAGGGATGCAGGGAGGTTTAAAAAAGGATTGGATAGGGCCGATGACGAGTTCCTCACCACTATCACTGGGGAACGGTAGCCGAGATTCGCGGTGCCCCTAACGGCGATACGTGCTGTTGTGAAGGAAGGACGCAAGGATGGACTGGATAGCACACATCTCCTACCCAATCAGACACATAAACGGAATGTATTGACGGCTTCTCCGCCTCCCTTCCCTTCAGGCGGTTCCCAATCCGCTCCCGTTTGCTGCAGGTCAAGATCAGTACAACAACAGAGGAGGCGGCACGCTTTGTGGTGGCGTGAGAGGGGAGGCGATGGTCTAGTGTACAATACGAAGGATGGAGAGCGCAAGGAGAAGAGAAAGAAGAGATGTCGAGGCACAAAGTCTTATTAAATCCAGTGGCCGCTGCGGAAGCAGGTCCGAAGCGAGGTAGAGCTCCATTTGAAGCGTACGGTGGCCAGCACGCTTGGGCCTGCTCCGTCAAGCCGTGCAAGCACCTGAAGCTGTGAAAGATGCAGCGATTGAACATTTAGCCGCGCAACTTCCGCTAACCCGCACCCCAGAGTCCCCCTTTCCCTTGCCCCATCTCTCTCTCTCTTGCGTTCCCGAGTGCAGGACACCAAAGAGGCAACGAGGGGTACGCGAGAGAGTTGAAAAAAAAAAGAGGGGGTTGTGAAAGGTGAGGCCACGGAGAGAGAGACAACCATCAGCGCCCACAAACGGCTTGTCCTTACCTACCTGAACTCTGATGAACGGAGCGGGAGTAGGTAGGAAAGGGAGAGCTTATGACGTTTGTATCTTCTCTGAAGGGCGCCTCCCCTCCACACCTCAAAGCTCGGAGGACACAGAGGGGACGCATAGGACCAGCGGATTTTGTGAATGGTGCGAGAAGGGGTCAGCGGTCGGCAAGAAAGGTGGGAGGAGGAGGAGAGGGAGGAGCAGAGAAGTCGACCATCGCATCTGTCATTCTGTGAGGATGCGTATCTTTTTTTTTTGGGGGGGGGGCAAGGAGCACTGCGTTACATTACTCTGTACATTGGTCAGGCGCTAGTAATAGCGAGAAGAAACGAGGGAGGGAGGGGGAGGGGGAGGAGGTCGACGGAAAGACAAAAAATGAACAGAAGGTGGGCGAGGAGATCCAGCGCCACTGCGCAACAAAAATTTGGCAAGGTTCATGAGGAGAAGGAAGGGCAGAGGGGAAATATTGCCGGGGCCCTTTGGCAGAAAAAAAATGTATACACCACCGCTTCGACCCTCACGCTGGCACTCAACGCTTTACCTACGCGCGGTGTGGAGAGAAAACTTCGATGTCGGGCTGCTGGGAGGGTGTTCCCAATTCACTTTCCATATCATCGCCAGCCGAGCGGAGTCCAATCACGTTCGCGTAGGAGGCCCACAGACTCGCTTCGCACTGCTCCACAATTTCCGGGACGGCCTGCGAGCTTAAAAAGTTCCATATATCCTCCACATCATCCGGCCCAATGACGGAGGCGACGACATCGAAGGAGGTGCCGTACAGAAACCCTTTCATACGGCAGGACAGGCGCCGGGTCACGAGGTCGTATGGCTGCGGCGTGACAGAGGAAAGCGTCAAGGCCAGTGGAATCTGATGTGCCTGAAGGTTCGCTATTACGGGAACCATGCTTACCTCCCGCTGCATCGCGCAACGCAGCTCCGATTCGTTCACGACAACCTGCCCGTACCGCCAAACCTTGGAGATCATACAGTCTTGGAGAACCATATCAAGGCCAGGGTGACGAAGGGATTCAGCAAACACCGTCACGGAGTTGTATCCCTCCACACTTTGAGAGATCTCTAGCGTTACACGGCACGCTCGAGACACTCCGAATATGTGCGCATGTCCAGCGATCATCATCCGGAGCGAAATCGAGTTGACAGGTTCGACGTTTGGCGCATCGAGCCGAGAGAGCTGGGGCACTACACGGACCAGCTGCACCGAGATACGCTGCTGTGGATCGCCCTCCATGACCAAGGCGCCCAGCGATATTGGATGTACACACTGAGCAGACAAAGACATGAGGCCCGTTCCGCAATCGATTTCCAGCGAGGCGTTGGGGAGGACCGTGTTCTCCAACCACAGTAGCGCCTTTCCTTTCAGCGAAAGATGTGCCGCCCCGGTTCTGGCGAGCCCACTGAGGGCTCTCAACAAGATGGTGACCTCAACTTGCATTCCACACTGATCACAACCAGCCACAACGCACGATTTCTCCGAGAGTTGATAGCGGTGCGAGAGAGGCCTTGGACCACCTGCGCAAGCCTGACTGAGGGAAAGGAGATCGTGCACAGAGCAGCGGTCCATCGCAAGATAAAAGTTGTACAGCCGCACGGGTGAGTCCCCTTCCCCGCAGGTACTGTCGATCGTGCAGGAGCAAACACAGCCACGCGACACCCCCGGCAGAAAGACCTGCCCTTCCCCATGAATAGGAGAGAAAACCCAATGGGGTGCAGCTAGCATCGACTCCCCTTCTTCGGCTGAGGAATTCGACAAAGCCGCTGGGACACTTTCAATGTTAGCAACAGTCTTGAACTTGAGGTGTGTCACCACAGCACCGGGCAATTCGGCTATATGGGAAAAGCGCCAGTTGCCGAAAAGCCCCTGTAAGCCAACGACGGGGAGCCCATGGCAGTCCCCACAGCCGAGGATACTCACCGGCACACTGCAACACGCCTTTCCTGGTTCCTCGCATGCCTCGAGGCCCATGCGGGCTGCCAGATGAGCGTCCCCGCGCGTAAACCGCGCCCCGTGAGAAACAAAGTTGATCTGATGCAGCCGGTGTCGGCGCTTGGCGCCCGTGGCAGATGGCACTTTTGCCTTGATAATGACCTCAAATTCGAGAGAGTTCATCTCCAGGTTTTCAATGCCGAAGTTCACCCCTGCTCCTGGGACGGTGAAGCGCAGCACACCGAACCGATGTTCAGGGGCGACGCCGGGCGTCTCCTGGAGGGAGTCCACTGTCAGCACCAGCGTGGACAAGTACGTTGGATTTCCCTTTGCATCCTTCGCGAAGGCGCTGGGTGGCAATATGAGGCGTAAGACATCGAGGATGGGAGCAGGGCACTGAGATAAGGGCCGCTGTTGGATGAAGTTGATTCCTGGCGCGATGGTGTAGGGGAAAGGACTCACCAGTGGCTGGGAATCGCGTGTACCCGGGATGCCCATCGCGTACGGCGGTGTAAAGACGACGTCGTTGACGGCAAACACCATCGTGGTGGGATGCTGCTCAAAACCAACGGCGTACAACAGCGACGCAATCGCCGGGAAGTGGTCATGCGGTCGCCACCGCTCCGCATTCACTTGCACTACCACCAGTGGGCTGGCAATGTGTTCACTCAACGCGGTGATCACCGGAGGGGTCGCGAGAAGAATATCCAGTCGGCGCTGCAGCGCCGTGGAGAGACTCCAAAACACGCACAGCGAGGCATACACGTCAGCAGCAGGAAAACCGTAAAAGTCCTCCGCTATCGGACCAACTGTCTCGAGACTAGGGTAGAACCAACGCGACGAGCGCTTCGAAAACGAAGTAGGCTGCCGAAAGGCCAACGGATGGTGAAGAAGTTCCACGAGCCGCAGGAAGTGCGGTCCTCCCATGGCTGCCGATACGGAGGATTCCACGAGAAAATGGATTATGTCAGAGGAGAACTGTCTTTCAGAAAGCCACTGGGCTACCTGTGGTGGTGCGGTAGGTGACAAGAGCTCCAGCGATTGCGGGGTTTTCGCCTCCTCGCCGTCTGCGTTGACGACGGCACTTCCACGGGGCATACGCTTTCCTGCTTCTTTCGCCGTTTTCTGCAAGAATGTTTGATATTTCGCCTTGAGCTTCTGTATCGCCCCAGCCACCTGGCCAAGCCGCGATATATCGTTGGACTCCCGCAATCGAGTCTGGGTACTCGTATATTCATCCAGGGCCGCTTGACAAGTTCGAATAAAGTGATCCTCACAGTTAAACAAGTCACTAATCCACGCCCGATAGATGGTGTTCGAGTAGTATCCCAAAGAGGATCCCGTGACCTCAGAGAAGAGAGCCGGTGCACCGCGACGCACCATCCAACGTGCGGCGTAGACATCTACCGTGAAGGTGAAAGGGAGCGCCTCAGACGCGCTGCCGCCATCTCCGGTCGAGAGAGCCTCGATGAGACGGAGGCGCCAAAACGCGGAAGGTGGCACTTCAAACCATCGCAGGGAAAGCGTCTCGTCACAGAGACGCAACGAGTCGGCGGCTACAGCGACGTAATCCTCTCCGGTTTCACTCGTCTCGACGAGCACTCGATACAGCAGCTGATCTGGCGGAGGTGAGGGTGGTGGAAAAGCAGAATCCTCAGTGCTCTCTTCCCCTGTTGTCGTTTCCGTCGGCGGCGGCCTGGCCTTCAGCTTAGTGCTGACCACTACAGAGACAAGCAGCTGATCAAGAAGAAGAGGAGTAATGAAAGACCACGTCACAGTGTTCGACTCAGACTTCGATGTCGCAGCTGTCTCCGTCAGACTCCCCAGTACACAGCTCAGCACAGGCGATGGTACGGTGCTCGCATTCGTTGTTTGCACTGTAGTGGCAGCAGGCAGGGAAGAACCACTGAGGTAAGCAACAGGTTGAAGCTCTGCAAAACCTGTGACGCTCATTCCCATGCCGGGGATATCCGCAGTGTCAATCATCTCGGCGTGGTCTGCGCTCAGCGCGAACCACTCTACACACTGAAGCTCTGTTTCCGCCCCCGTTAACGCTGGAGTCCACTCCGTCGTTATCCCGGGAAGGCGGCGGAGGCGCCACTGCGTACTGGGGGTAACAAGCGCGCCATCCCATGACACGGAAGCTTTGATCGAGTCGTCGACTTTGAACGTAACGGTAGCGCAAGAGGGGCTGGCACCACTCTCCGCCTTTAGTATCGCCGCAGGAAGCCACGATGCACCATCCAGCCCAAGATATTCCACACTGTAGCGCGCCAAAGGATCGGGTAGCAGCGCACGGACACGCACAAATCGCGTCGGGTGCATCACGGCCAGTACTGACACCTCTGGGGAGCCTGGCGAAATCGTCCTTGGCGCCGACACGCCCCTCTTTTCAGAGGCATTCCCGATCGCTTCCCCCGATGCCATTAGGGCCTCCGAATCCAACTGGGATGGACTCAGGGTAATGTGAGTCGCCGCTGAACAGTGACCGAGTCGAACACGCACCAATCGAAGTGATACATCCACTGAAGATTGGAGCACCCGCATTCGCCAGATGACGTGCGCACCTTGGTTCGGCCAGCTGAAGGTGCACACCTCAGGATGTACTGCATTCGTCGCTGTGCAGATCGTCATTTCAGAGGCCGTGAGCCAGCGCGCGGAATCATCGGTGTACTCGATCGCGATGCGCGATGTACCGCCGGTGCCCTCAGGAAGATACTCGATCTCCCACAGCGTCATATCAAGGGAAGTGTAGAAAATCTGTAAGGCGCTATTCTTTGTGCAATGAAGGACATATGGCGAAGCGGACGGATTCGCCAGCGGCCACAGAAGTGGTGTCGCGCCAACGTTAGCACTTCCCGTATTACACATAACAAGTAGCGGGCCGTCATACTCGTGCGTGTAGAAAGAATATATCGTTAGTGTAGGCGGGTACGGTGTGCGGGCGACCTCGAACCGCGCCTCCCTCCAAACGCACTGCAAACGCCAGAAGCGGTACGTTCCATCCGGCAGCCATGAAAGCGTGCACATACCTCCTTCGCCATCCTTTTTCCCTTGAGTCAACTTCGTTACAATGGCGCTGCACCGCTCCGGCTCCATAGCGGTATTGCGGCACCACACCGTCCAGATGCACTCCGCCTGTTGAGGCCATTCGTCCCTCAGCCGGAAGGCGATGCTGCACAGAGCGACCGGCGAGGCACCATAGTCCCACAGCAGCTCGTAGACAACACTGCCCGTCACCACACTCGCGTCAGCGCTGGTAGCAGCGCGGCACGCCGCAAACGTCAGCTTTTCTACTTTAGCTGTTCCACCAGAGAAGAAGAGCTGAATGTTCTCCACTGATGTGCCTTCCACCCCATTCGAGATGCGCTTCGGCACCTGGCGGCACCGCCGCCGAGGAACAGCCATAACACGAAGTTGTGAATAGCTCTGCGTCGTAGACCGCACCACGTTGGTGTCCTCTGCCACCTTGATGTCGGTGTCAGCATCGCGAGAGAAGGCAACGCGTGACCAGCGCCAGTAAGGACACTTACTGAGAGAGTAGGCATCCGTTGGCGTCCACAGCGTTTCCCCAAAGACGCGACCACCGGCACCTTGGCGATGCATCGCGACATCCTTCCAGCCGCTACCGCTCTTTTCGCTACACTGTACCTCCCAGCAGGACGACTCCCCGTGTTGTCCTCCTGCGCTGTAAAGCTGCATGCCAGTGATAATGAGCCCTTCGCCGGTCTCACCATGGACGGAAGTGAGCAGTTGCGGAATGTTCAGGAGGACGCTGCAATGGTGCTGTGGCTTGCCCCACTCCCGGAGATACAATGGAACGGAGTAGAAGAGCCGGGACTCAGACAGGCAATGAAATTCAGCGATGTCTCCAAAGTCGCTGGCATCGCCGGCTGCGTCATTGGGGTCGATGCGGTTGCATACCCTCTGCACCCCACGGTCCCAGAACAGGTACCACTCCGAGGGAGAATTAGGGCAGCAGAGGACGGCATGCAGCACACTTCCTGAAAGCGGTGGGGCGGTGTTGTGCTGCTCAACCATCCATGTGTGCATGGAAACAGGCACGCCGATCACCATCCCCGCCGCCAGATCATATTCGACGTAATAGATGTCCCCACCACTGAGCGACGATGGGATATGGAAGACCCCAATGGCGTTGCGATCACCCAGATCCGACCAGCAATTTATAATGCACACAATGCGGGCGATCGGAATCGTCGTCAGCTGGCTCAGCAACGCCGATTCACGCCATGGCAAGACCTCACTGAGGGCTTTCTGCTCCTGAAGGTCCCAGAGCAGCATCCACTCGTTGCGGAGAAGCGCGACGCGGCTTGGGTGCTTGTCAGGGTCCGCGTAAAAGACTGCATCCCAGCCGAGTACGAAAGGGTATGGAAGTTGCTGAAACCCGACACGGCGGGCAATTGGCTGAGCTGCCACCTGTGTGGCACTCACGGTGGTGCCCCGGCGGTCCCAACCCACCTCTACCAGGGTGGAGTCACAAACAAACAGGCACCTCGTCACCTGTGCGTCCCCCAGTAGGGGGAGAATGGCGTGCGACGTATACCATCCCACGGAGTTATGACGCATGTTATCGGTAAACACAGGGTACAGGTTATCGCGACTGACAAGTTGCACCGAAGGTTGCAGGAGCTCTTCACATTTCACAACGATCAGATCAGCAGAGTTCGCCCATTCATTGCGGCGCACATAGGCTCCCGTGTCAGCATGCCGTGTGGAAGGCAACGTCAGCAGGATGGGGGTGCAGGGGCAGAACATAGTAGGCGTCTGGGAGTCGGCATCGCCCGTGGCGCTGGGCATCGCCTCCATCCAAAACAGGCGCACCACGCCGAGAGAGCTCGGGACTGGACAGGCGAAACGCAGGCGCCAAAATCGAGCGGCCACGACAGTGGTACACCCTGGGCCAGTACCCCACCGCGTTGCTGTGATCGGGCCATCTATGCGCAGCACCGCTTGCCGCGTGAACACCTCGCCGTCGTTGCTGCGTTCTACGAAGGCGATCAACGGCGCGAGCTGGAGCACAGCTGCTGGAAGAGCAGAGGTGTCGAGAATCAGTAAGAGCGCAGCGAATATGCGCGGAGGTGTAGCGGTACCAAGGTCGTACTCGATAAACGAGATCCGCGTTCTAGCCTCCACCGCGAGTGCCTCGTCGCATAAATTGCTTGACGTGATGGACAAATGCCCAGAGGCGTTTTCCGGCCTTGGTGGAAGCGGCACCTCCGTCCCTTTCGCGTCTCCGTAAAACACGACTTCGCTGCGCCAGGTAGAATCATGACCTTCTGCAGCAGAGAACGCACTGGAAGCCCTGCTGCGGGCGAGCGCGACTGGGTCACGCGCGCCAAGGGAGGTGGTGACAAGAGAGGACGTAACCGTTGGCGCACCACTGTTCCGGGACACGTAAGCGTCTGATGCGCGTTCCAGCTGCGATATCGTCCCCTCAGTCGGGATGGTCAGGCTCGCGCCGCCCGTGTCGTCCATTTCCACTGTAGAGTGCTTCCCGGGGGGGCCCGCCTGGTAGGAGGAGTGCGGAGAAGCTGGACGCGCACAGTGCGCATCCGGGTCGTACAACCGAAGCAGCGGCACTGTAGCAGCGTAAGGAGCGACGGGGTGGTCCAGGTCACAGGCCATGCGCACTGCAAGCTCGCAGAGAGTCGGGAATGCAGCACAAGTATACTGCCGAAACATCAACGGGAGGTTCCGGAGAGGGCGATCGATATCAGCCGCGTCCACGTGCATTCGAAGAAGCCAGCGACCAGGAGAGCCCTCCGGTTTCGACGACTCCGTGATTTCTTTCTTTGCGAAGAATGCATTCTCGTGCAAGACCTCCCACTGCACCGGTATGACAAGACCTGTCCGACTGACCAGGAAGTGCAGCTGCACGCTGCCTTCCTCATCGTCACTCATGAGACTGAAAGCGGAGACAGGAGTCGTACCAAGCTCTGCCTGAAGTGTTTTGGTCACTTGAAGGGGGAAGATGGCGGCATCGCCGTCCAGCACGGGACCAGTGCCATCTTTCGCGGCCTCATCATCATCGCCGCTGTCAAGTCCGCCGTCGTTGCCGTGACGCGCTTTGGCTGACTGCATGGGGCTTGTCATGCTCTTGGCTGGGTAGAGGAGCCGAATGAGATCGTCCAGGGCCGGAGGCATGCCGGTGGAAGAAAACGCCGGTGATGTGCCGGCGGTTCGAGCTTCCTCATTCATCTCTGGTGCCGCATCCCGTGAGGGGGGATTCAGAAAGCCTATGCCCCCCACGCACCGCCGCGCAGACACATCCAGCACCACGTAGCACAAATCTCGAAAGAAAACAAGGTAGCGGGTGGACGGAATATGTAGCACTCCGTCGATTTGGTCGTGGAAAGGAGCTGGAAGCCGCCGAAACTGACCGTGTGCGCTGGTGGAGTACGGACCATCCACGCATTCTAGCAGCACGAGATCGAAGAGCAACCACTGACTACCGGAGAAGAAGAAGACGAGCTGCTCATCCTCAGGATGCACCACGGCAGCATCGATGCCAGTGCTGAACGGAAATGCCTGCATCAGCGGATCCTCGCTCATGGGGATAGGCCCATAAAGAAGCTGTGCTTCGCGATGACTGTACACACTGATGGTGTCGCCCAGAAAGAGAAGCAATAGCTGCGCATTCGTCGTGCGCGAAGGCCCTAAAGCCGCGGCATGATGGAAAAGGCCTTCCGGCAACGGTACCACGAGCCACGGCTTGCCGAGTAACCTTGATGAAAGGGAGGTCCTCGCCCCCGGTGCACCAAAGTGCCCACTGGCTGTTGCGTCTCGTTGCAGTGTCGTCGTTGTTGACAGGGACGATGAATCGATTCTACTGCGGCTGCGCCCTCCACTACTGCTGAGATTGCGAAGAAACTCGAAGAGCCCCACCGCCGCCGATGTTGAGGTCAGTGCATGCCGCTGAGCCCGCTCCTCAGCCCACTCCTCACGCAGCAGTGCCCGCATTGGATCGATGGCAGAGGTCGGTCGGCTCTCCGGCGAAGACGCCCGGGATGTCCGCGGGCTATCAATCGTCAATAACCGCCCCCTCACTGCCTTTGCATTCGGTGACGACTTGCGCATCGGGCTGATCTTGGAAGACTTCCGTCTCTGGGGCACTGCGTTGGTGCTGATCGGGATCGTCGATCGCTTCTTTCGCTCGCCAGAGGGCGGCCTAGAGGGTGGCTTCGGTATCTTTGAAGAAGCCGAACCGCGCTTCCTCGACGGCGTCGTTTCCAACTTGGTGTTGCGAGACTCAGATGGTGTGGACGGTTTCAGGACCGACTCTACCTTCACCCTGCTCTGACGGGAGGAGGACATCGGCCTACGGGCAGGAGCGTGGACTTCCGTGGGCGCTGCAAAGGCGTCGATCCACTGTCGCTCTCCACTGGTGATAAGCGGGAACGTGGGCATATCGAGCCCGCGCTTTGTGGTGCTAAGGCTGCGTTGCCTTTCACGGGATGGTACACCTTCACGGTCTTGCTTCTCATTTGTGGACAATGTACGCAGGGCAGCTTTCAGCCACTCGACACCTGCACTCGTGCCCACAACTTCCGAGAAAAAGTACAAGAGCTGAGAAGGAAAACGGCTGGAAAGGAGAATTCTCTCGCTGTAAGCAACAGAATGGACGCTGCGGCTTTGGCGTTGGAGATGAATGTCCTGCGAAGGTCTCACGGTTCCCGCCACATCGGTGGTACGCCCCGTTTCCAAAGCGTTGCGAAGAATATGCAGCGGTTCTGGCAGCCGAGCGTCACTTATCAGATGCCGCATCGCATTGATGTCGCAGGAGCTTAGCGCAGCGTCCCACAAGGTACCCCTTCGATGCTTCTGCTCCACTCCAAACACCATCAGGCAGACTAGAAACCGTCGCAGTAGCGAGAGATCTGCCAGCGTGACAGTGCCCAGGAATTTGCCTACCATCTCAAATCCGTAGCGCGGAACCTGTCGAGCTGCGATGCGATACTCGGGGGCAATCGAATCGACAAATACAAAGGCCAGACCTCGTACGGCTTGCAGAAACACACTTTTAGGAAAATAGAAGAAGCCTTGGTAGCCTGCATGACGGCCGAAAGGGCACTGAAGAATGAGATACACGGTACTGTCCCGGGTACACTGCCCCACTGCCTTCGCCGAGGTGAAGAAGCCGTGAGTGTGGACCGAGACGGTGGATTCGATCACGCCGTTGGGCAGAGAGAGCCAGCGTAGGGCGAACTTCATGGTGACCAGCACTGAGCGTGGTTGGCGCCGAAGAGTCCACAGCGCGGCACGAATATTGTCGAACAGGTCACGATGGGGACCATCAACGACACATACACGCTGGCGGCGGCGTGCGAACGCACCGTGCAGCCATCTCCGAACAGTGGTGTTGCTGTTGCTCGAGCTCCACGTGCTCCAGTCCGCTACAAGGTCGCGCGGGGGAACTGCTGCCATGTCCTGCCGGTGAAAGGGAGCATCACTGTCAGTCAGACAGCCCACAAGACGCACCGCTTCGCAGGCGCTAGCCAGGTCCATCCCTAGAGAACGCAGGGGCTGCTGGCGTAGGTGCCGCCCGATGGCAAAAAGCAGGTAGGGGTCCATATGTGTGCCCTCATCATCACCGATGGCACTGGCCACCGTCAAGGCACAATTAATCTCTTCTGCACATACATCTTCAATAACTTCACGCTCTACATCTATCAAACTGAAATCCATGAGAGGCAGCCGCCGTAGCTCCTCGTGTCCACCCAAGACGCTCGAAAGGGCTGGGTAGCCACTGGCGTAGCTGCAGTTGACGCCTCCGTAGCCGAATAAAGCGTATCGCACCAGGTGTCGCACGCACCGTCGCGAGCATGGCTGCGTGCCTGCATGCAGGGTAAAGAGACGGCAGATCCGTTGCAACCCCACCGGTGTCACCGCTGCCCCGTAAACGGTCACGTCTTTCTGCAGCACCCGTAAGAGCCACGTGGGGCCGTCGTCGGAGCACTCCGCCAGCTGCCCACATACAGTGCAGCGGGGAAGGTGTAGATAGAGATCATCCTCAATAAAGGCATCTATGTCGGTGCGCGCGAGCTTCGTCCTCCACCGCTCCTCTTCCGCTGCATCCCGCGGACCCGCATGAAGTAAGGGTTTAGGGAGAGCGTTGTCTTGTGAAGAGAGTTGGCTCTGCGTCTGTTGCTCAGCTTCCATCAGAAGACGCCCGTGTTCCCGCGTGAGGTAGGCACGTAGAAAGAAGAGATTGGGTGCCTCGTACGGTTGCTGGCGCACTAGCGCTTTGGGGATGCTGGAGATACATCGACAGATGTCCTCCGCGAGAGATTCTGCGCAAACCCCAGCGCACACGGCCAACACCCCATTGTTGCGATCCATGCACTCCTGCAGGGCTCCACAAAACACTCGCACTTCGGCGACACTGTACGAGCTCAGGGAGGGCTTGAGCCGCTCCAGCGTGAATCGAACGACCTGTGTTTCGCAGGAGGTTTCGGCGTTAGATGCTACAGCAGCGCCACAGATCAGACACTCTTGCATTCGGTACGTCGTGCGCGCGTTGCGGCTGCACTGTTGCTGTATGGCCACACACTTTGGTAGTGAGTCATCCATGAGCACCTCCGTGATGTGCGGATTACGTGCCACGAGGTGCAGCAACTCCTTCGCCCCGCCAATGGTGAGACTAACTCCACGTATATCGATCTTTTCAAGCCGCGCGTGCAGTGAAAGTCCGTCACAGATTTGTTTGATGTCCTCCGTTGTCAAGGCACACTTGGTGAGGATGAGTGCACGGAGTGGAATGCGTTGCAGCGTCTGAACAATGGGACCGACACCACTATTTCCGAGGTACCCATTTTCAAACTGGATGATCACCGACTCCATCAGCACCTGTTTGAGAAACGTAGAGTGGATGTGTACCCCTTCGCTACGACATGCTGACTCGTAGAAAATTGCGGCATCTTTCGGTGCGAGGAAGACCGAGTTCGATTTCGGTGCTACGCCAGTTCCAATGGACGAGATCGTGGCAGCGGTCGCCATGAGGGAGGTGCCGCGATATATATTTCTCTTTTTTCCCCGTTCACGTTGTGCGTGGGGAGGACTTGAAACAACGAGAAGGCGCCGAGATGACAAGGCAGAGGAAGGACGAGAGAGAGAGAGCGCGTTCGGTGCGAAGAAAATGAAAAATCCTGCCAAGAGCACTACACAAGGCTAAAGGAGGACGAACAGCGCGTGATGATTCTCCCTAACACTCCCTTCTTTTACCTTTTCTCCCGTGCACACCTGGAAAATGTGAATATACTTCACAACTTTACTTACGTAGACGGTGATGGCTAGCGGTGTGGTCTGCTGAAGCACCAGTACAGAATGTCACCATGCGGTGAACGGAATTGAAAAAAACAGTTCTGTGTCGGGATGCTCGTACCGTGGGGCGAACGGTATTTTCTGTTCTACTGCGCAGAAGTGTCACGTACCCATAACAGCAAAAAGAACAGAAAGAGGCGAAGAACCTGAGAAGAGTGCGCGTCGTAAAAAAATGAAGGCGGCTATGAAGAGCCCTCGGGGAGGGGTAAGGGAGGGGGGATCACGATCGATACCCCCACGTCTCCATTATTCTTTTTTTCTTTTGCTCGCTCAACTCGGATGTCCATCGGGCCTTCTCCACCATCTTCTATTGAAAGGAGCCCCTAAAATAAGAACAGATAACTGTCACACACGCACTTGACAATGCGAGATAGAGAAGAAGCAGCGCAAGGAGGAATCAGAATGATAACAGAACCGGGGTCAAGGGGGATATCTGAGAAAGGGCAAGACGTGGGATAGATGGAGGAGCAGGAGCACGCACCCACTCCTACCTGTAGACGTGATAACAAGATCAACAGCAACGAGGGAAATGAGCAAAGACGCAGGACTAGAACAGGCTTAGCCATCTGCTTGAAAGGTGAAGAAGTGACACCGCAGAGACATCACAGCGACGATGACATCTTCACTCCTCACTTATCGAGATGAGCTTCTCTCAAGACTTTACACCCGCACATACACAATCCTACACGTACATACAGATGGAAACCTATATGCACAAACACAGAAAACCACCCAAGTTTGAGTGGCGCCACATACAGAAACACACGACTACTTCAAACGCAGTTGCCTCTCGTTAGGACAGCGGAAGGTGTCCACCCAGCCCTCCCACAGCCACTTCATTCACAGCGCGCAAACCCGTTCGACTTGCCCTGACCTTTTGTTTCTCTGCCCAACCAAAACCAAAAGTGAGGGCATAATACGCGGACCTCACCGGAAACCTCTTCATTCACTCCCTCCACCAGCCATCACAGAAGTATCTGTGCGCCGTTGAATAGGAGAAGAAGTAATCTGCGCAGCAGCAGCCTTAAATATATATATATATATACATATACACATATTTAAAAGTATCTCCCCTGACCTGCTAAGTTTACACGCGATGCGCGTTGTGTCACGACGCCATCTGAATTCAATCCGACCGTGGCACCACTTTTTCCTCCACGCTTCCATCGGCCGCCTCGCTCTGGATCTCCTCATCCGTATACAAACAAAAAAAATGTGAAGCTGGCGCGGAAGAAAAGGACAGGAGATCTAAAAAAGGGGGAGACTGTGCTCCTACCCACACGAAGGTACGGGGCTGCACAGCCGTCACCTGTACACGTACAAAGAGAGAGAGAGAGGGTGGGAAGAGCCATTGCAGGGAAAAAAGCGACGGACACCGAAGGAGCTAAAGAGAGCAGGCAAACCATAACGGAATGGAGATAAAGGAGGTGGAAAACGCAAAGACAAGTGAGCTCCTTCCTGCCTTCCCCGTGTCATCTCGGTCGATGTGATGCGGAATGCCCACAAAAGAGGTACCATCACGTTAAAAAAGGGGGAGAAAAACAAACGACCGGAATCGCAGTAAGGGGCGCTGCAAATATAAATCTATATATATATATATATATTAATGTGTGTGTGTGTGCGTGTTCATGTGTGTCTGTTACGTTGTATCGAAACAAGCAGTGGCTCTGGGGCGTAGTGGTGGGGAGAGGTAAAGAGAGGCTCCGCAAAAAAGCAGCGTGAAATGCAAGCGGAGATAAAGCAACGCCGCAAGTTCGAGGAAGTAGCACACAACCCACACCTTTATATATATAGTTTGTATTATTTGCTAGTGAATATACGCTACATTAACGATGCCCCCGGATGGTCCTGCAAGAGAAAGATATGGACTGCGAAGAGCCCCTGATGACTGCATCACTTCCTCTTTCACTTTTCTTTTTGCCTTAGCAGATCAATTCGTTCTTTTGTTACTGTTGTCGCTAGTAAGTCACGTCGCGGCAGAAGAAACGTTTCGGGAAAGAAGGAAGAGGTGAGTCATTTGATCAAATGAAGCAACTCTGATTCCCTTTGCTCCTTCCTTTTTTCATTTTCGCTACGTACTAATCGAGAGGATCGTCGCCTTTCCCTGGAGCTCGGCTACTATCCGGCGGTGGTGTATCGGGCCCCTCCGACGCCATCGCCGTCGATGAGCTGGTCGTGTTGGTGGAGGTAATGTGCGTGACATCATCCCAGGGGAACGGCCACGTGTGCCGCGCCAAGTAAGAGGTCGCCATGCCCTCCAGCACGGTCACCGCCAGGGCTTCCACCACCTCCCGGCCATCTTCAGGAATCATCACCGAGAAGGTAGACATGTAAGCCCGGAGCATAAGCTGAGCAAAGAGAACGCCTAGAATACGCTTGGTGCGGCACCGTTCCGCGCCAACCCGGCGCCTCCGCATCAACAGTTTCCCGATGGAAAGCAGCACGGACGGGATCTGCCACGTGAAGAAGTTCAAGTTCCACTCATCGGTGCTCGAAAAAGCGTAGAGCGAGTAGCTGGCGTAGTTGCCGGGGCGAAAGCGGTCCAAGATGGCGAGGATATCCGACCATCTTGTGAACATGTAATCCAGCATGAACCGCGGTGTTGTCGAGCCTGCTAAGTAACGGACAGGCATGATAAGCACGGACACACCGACTTCAGCTCCCATGGAGAGCACGTACCGCATCGCCTCCCGCTCCGACACATCAACCGCCCCCTTGCGTCCGAATACCTTCTCCGCCACAAAACCCTGACTACCGTAGTAGACGCTCGCATGGAGGCATAACCGCAGGAGGGCCCCGTACGTTAAGCGCAGACTTTCCATGCTAGAGTGAATGTTGGGTAAGAACTGCTGGGTAGCAGATGTGCTGGGGTCGATGGGGCGAAACCCATCTATCGGCGTCATCGATGCGGATTGCATCGCCACGTTTTGCTTCTGTCCGTGTTAGAAATACAGTATGTCTGCTACGCCTACGGATCTCCTCTATAGAATATTTAAATATCTAAATAGAAAGATACACGCAGAGAAAGAGACTCTCTCTCTTTCTCTCTCTCTCTCTCTACGTATCGATGTTCTTCTTCGAATGCTTGAGGTTCGTAGTTCGGGTACGCTCTTTCTCTACGTGTCTTTGTGTGTTGGAATGCGGCAGAAGACGAGGGTAGGTAAGCAAACATGCACTTGCAACGCTTCGTTAGAAGGCCAACAAATTTTATGTAGAGAGACCAGAATACGGATATAGCAGCGCAGCAACTATTCAGGAGCTACCCGTTCCGCTACTGGGCGGGGAAGGTGTAGGGAGGGGGAAGGAGAGGGACCGAAGGAGAGAAGAGCAAACAGGGATACGATATATTGAAAGAGGGAGGTCAGGGAGAGAGACGCGGTATCCTCACCCTTGAAGAGCCAAAGGCATGATCACCAGGGAATAGGCCGCTATGATGTCATGAGTACCGCCCCTACCCCTCCGAAAGGCATCCTCACGACCTTCAAAGCCAGCGTAGATTCTCACGGCAACCATAGCAGATGTGTACCTATGCATGTGCACCCACACGTACGTATTTAGAGAGAGAGAAATAGGTCTGAACACCCGGCTGGCTTTCAGTCGACCGCCTCGCATCATCCTCTCCACTTCCGAGTCCTGCCATCCCATGCAGCAAACCTCGAGTTGTACGGCAGTGTCATTATAGGACGGTGGTAGCCTCGTTTGGCTCAGCCCCTCCACCGCACCTCCACATCTCCTCCTCCTCCCCTCCCCTCCCTTCTACAAGGAAGAACAAATTCAAGGAAGGAGGGCTCACCAGGAGAGGAGGGCACAGAGATCCATAAAAAAGGAGGCGGGTGAGAGGAGGACGTATCAAAGTTTTGATTTTAAGGAGGAAGCACACGCAGCCCACACCCACATTTTACACAATGCACGCGCGGAAACCCTGCGTGAGAAATGCACCGATTACCCCCGTGCTGAAAGTTTCGTCATCGCATTCTTCGCCTTCACACGATCGCAGCTTTGTCGGGTGTGTGTGAGGCAGCACGTAAGGAACTAAAAAAGGTTGACGAGAAAGCTGTGAGAAGCGGGGAGAGAAGATGACAGAAGGACGTACCACCACCACCACACGGATACGACACGTATATACGGTGGGAAAGGAATTCCTCCGCCCTCGAGCACAGTGCAATACGGCAGCATCGGATGCGATCCGAGTTGAACGCACCCTCACGCGGGACCAACGCAGATGGCCATCTGTAATAGGAGGGAGGGAGGATGGAAGAGGACTTCTCATTAGCCGCTTTCTGTGGCCGGCAAAGGCATGACGAGTGCCCGTGGTAGCTGGAGGACAGGTGACACTATCAAGAAAGGTTTGGGGAGCTCACCACCCGATGGGGCGAGGAAGCTGACGTAATGCTTGCCCACCTCGAGCAGTGCTACGAAGCCAGCTACGTTCGCTTCCACCGCGGATGCCGCCGTGTCTGCCCAGACCACCGCAGCCACACACAAATCTGGCAGCGCTCCCCATTCCATGGGTTCGAGAGTTTCAGCATGCAAGAGCACCAAATCCTTCACCTTGGCCACACCGCGCACGGGCATCAGTGGAGTGCGTGCCGTGCCGAAGAAGTAGCGTTCCAGTTGCTGGAAGCGACGAGCCTCCGCGGCGGCCGGGGTGGGCGGCACCACTCCCGCCAACTTCGGCATGTGCAGGAAGTGTACGGTACGGCCAAGGACAGCGTTGGTCAAAAACTGCTCCAGCTGTACATCAGCACCAGTAATGACGACGTGTGTGACGGAGAAGAGGGAGACGACATCGCTGAGAGTGTCGTGCTGCAGTTCAGTGGAGGGGCTCACGGAGTGGATGAGAAGGCCACCCGCTTCAAACTTTGAGTTGGAGAATCCGAAGGACGTCGCGGCCTGAGCAAGGCAGACACACAAATCCAAGTATCGTTTCCGTGTCGTACTCGTGACGGCGGGAACGCCGTGAAAAAACGTCAGCGGCATGACCACGTCGAAATCTCCCGGCGCGGTCACGGGCTCCTCCACGAAGGCGACGGAGACGGTTCCGGGGTTGCCCACCATGGGCATGGCAACGTCAAGGTCCACGAGCGCCACACCGAAAGGGCTGCCCCGGCGAACTGCAAGGTTGAGCAGCGATCGTGATACCATCTCACGCTCCCATTGATTCTCCCCCACCACCAGCACTCGAGGGCCCTGCCACGAGTCCTTAAGCTCTCCCGAGCTCGTTAGATTTGTTTTCTGGCGCTCCTCGATCGTGAAACTCGCATCAAGTCTCGCCAAGTCTAACAGTGCGTGCACTTCATCCAGCGCGCCACTCAGTGGATGTCGAGACAACGTTGCCACTGGCCCGTCTATCTGAACAACGGCGTCGCCAAACGTCTCCAAAACTACGTGAGCTTCAGCAGGAAAAGCGTATCGCAAGTTTCGCGTCAGAGGACTACGAAAGAGCTCCGCTCTGCCGTTGAGCAAAATGATGGAACCGCCAACCTGGGGTTCTGCTGCCCATTGAATGCGGAGGGCCTCACGGCTGAAGGACACTGAGGTGCGAGACGACGCTGCCGACATGGTTCGCAGATGCTTCTCCTCTTTCTAGGGAGAACGGGATGGGGAAGAGGAGAGAAGAAGAAGCGAAACCCCGAAACACGAGACCATCGCAGGAGCACCACACGAAAAAGGGAAAGGAGGCACAGCGAAATCCCCAGGACGGAAGACAGAATGCGTGGATGCCGTCACATGCACATCCAATCCAAGATAGACGGGAAAAGACATACAAAGAGAAGGAGGAAGAAGGCCAAGGTGTAGGGATGACAAAGAAAAACGGCGAAGAAAATCCCCGCTCGGGGGAGGAAAGAGCAGAATTGGTATCGTCCCTCGAGGACATCCTCATCCATATACCTTTCGTCCATAGAAAAGTGGGGGGGAGGAGGCTGAAGTTGGAGATCGCATCGCTTCCGGTTCGAACAGCAAGAGATTTTTTCACCCGAGCCGAGGAAGAGGAAGAAGACACCGAGGAGGCGCACTCGCGCTTTGAGTGACGCAGGAGTGTGCGAAAGAAAGAAGCGCGTTGATGTTCCACAACATCGTCTTCTTAAATTTCTTGTCGTGGGGCGGAGGAGGTTCCGCGGCACGCCTCCCACTCCGACGGTTGCTCTGCTGCGGTTCCCCTTCAGCCTTTCTTCACAGAAACGAGCGAGCGTGTCTGTGTGGTTACTAGACCATATCTCGCGCGCCACGCGCACAATGTGAATGGCGCCGGCGGGGGCGATGGAAAGCTCAATTCATAGTGAGGAAAGGCGGGGCCCCCCACTGCACACGGAGCGATACGTTTTCACGCAGCAGAGCCGAATCGCACACAATGGAAGTCTCTCATCTCACCTTCCCCGAACCGCCGTCGTGTTTTCCAGGGAGAGGTACGCTACAGCGATCCTTCACGAAAACAGCTTGAGGGAGCCGGTGATCGGCTGCAGCAGAGCAGATGGTGCTGGACCAATGGCCACGACGACGGCGTCATCCTGTGAGAATGAAAGATGCGCATTCGACACCGGTTTGTCCGGCTTCGGTGGAATGGCCTCGTTCTCCACGAGCTGCGTCCGCTTCAGGGATCGCAAGGGGAGCCCCCTCTCCCTGGCTGCGGCGATGACACTGGCTAGCGTATCTTTATCGGGGCACTTCAAGGTGATTTTGGCACAACCAATGCGGTTCCACCACACGTACCAACGCAGCCAGCACTGGCGTTCTACGGTGCTGCTGAAGGCGCGAAGAGGCGCTATCGTTGACGGGGGAGCAGAGGGCGATACCTCGGGTATGTCCGTACTGTTGAGGAGCTCGACCAGCTCGATGCCAGCAGTCGCGGTGAGCACGGCCAGTTCTTGGGGCATCAGCCGTGGCTGCACCGTACTGCGTACCACAAACACCATCTTGAGTTGCAGCTGCTCCATGGCATCATACTCTTCATCGACTTCATCCTCCTCCTCTTCCTCCAAGTCGCTCGACTCGGATTCCCAACTCTCTTCTTCTTCATGTGCAGCCCGCCCGGAAAAAATGTCTTCCCCGGTTGAGGCTCCAAGCCGCTGCTGCATCTCTCGCAACCTCACTCCAGAATACTCTCTTCGATTCAGTCGCGAGAACTCCACTGTATTCTCTTGCAGAGTTCGTAGCCACGCCCCCCGGCCCGTGATTGCTGCCACTGCCAGTGCCGCAGTCCATCCCAAAGCTCCTCCGGTCAGGCAGGCTGACAGATTCGTTCCAGCACTCCCCAACCAGAAGGGGTAGATGGTCATGATACAGCTCTCTATTCGAATATGTTGATGGGGTAAAGAAGGCTTTCTTGTGTTCTTCTGATACACAGGAACATGTTACGTGTACTTCAGAAGTGCTTATCGATCACGCACCAATGGGCCAGTGCTCCTCCCCCCTCTCCTCACGTCCGACGCAGGTACTGCCGAGGCTCTGAATAGGCAGATGGGTGCGACGGTGCCGGTGAGGACTGTGGAATTCAGAGTAGAGAAGAGGGAGAATAAGGGAGGTGTAAAGCGGAGGGAAGATGTGGGTACATGCATCTGAAAGGGAGAGGGAGGCGAATAGAGCAGCGTACGACCAAAAAAAACACAAAAGGGGACGTGCGAGTCGGAAGCAAAAGAAGAGCCGATTCTCCCCCTCTGACGTGAATGCGACGTCGCGGGGCGAACGATACAGCCAGCAGGATGTTTACATCACTAATACCCACATACACATACGCACCCACTCAAACAAAAACAAGCAGAACCCCACTTTTCGCATAGTAGCATTCAATGAAAACTCTGCTGGATCTCTGTCCACACGTACGTTCCGCCCTCGCTCTCTCAAATTGGTGGTGAAGCGAGCTCGCCCCAAAGCGAAAAGTCATGCGCACCGTGGGCAGGAAAACACGTTTCTCTCACCCACACGCGCCGAACCGTGCAACGCGCCTACCGAACGCGTAAAGCCTGCCTCCTTCCCTCCTCTCAGCCACATTACTTCCCTGTCCGTGTAGGGCGGAAAGAAAGGCAGAAGAGGGGGAGGGGGAGAAAATAAGCTAACAAACCCTTCGAACCACTCCGCCACTCTTGCGAACGGGAAGGATTTTGTTCTCCGCACACTTCTATGCAGCGTCCTTCCTCCTGCAGAGATCCACAACAAGGACGGCCGGGTATATCGACTTGTCTTTTTTTTTTCACCGCTGAGAGCGTCTAAGACAAACGACGAAGCGCTACATATATGCGATCCACACGAATCTGCTTAATGTTTCTTTCACGTAGGAGACGGACGAAAGAACATGGCTGCAGCAGCTCTCTCTTTCTCGTCTCTTCCTACCTCCACATGTACGTGGTCCGTCCTCTGGGATACTCCCCCCCAGAAGCGCTATTATTTCTACGTGCCCAGCGCAGAGATCGGATGGACACAACTACGCAACGCTAGGTTTGACCCAACTACCACAAAAAGCAGTCATCAGGAAGCTCCGCTGCCACACCGGGATATGCACAACAGATCATACATATGTACATATGTATATATATATATATATATCCAGTGGAGTGGGAACAAACACAGCAGAGGACTTGAGAAACATCTCCCTCGACAAAATGGATAGCGGGACAAAAAAGGGCAGCCACATCGAAATTAGGGACGGAGAAGGCACGAAGGGGGAGGATCGCTACAGTTGCGTCGCGGGAGAGAGAGAGAGATCGGGAAGCAGAGAAAAGAGTGGAGCAGCCTCCTCTCTTCCCCCCTTCCCTCATACAAAAAGACTCGACGAACCAGTCACGGCTGACTGGTACCTTGCGCACGGCGTGAAGTCAAGCCGTGTAGCATCATCGCGATCAGTGCAGTGTGCTGCGATGGCTCCGTAGTAGAATGCCCGGCGAGGCCTCATTCACAGGACGGACGCTGCCCAGCGTCAGTGACCCCGTGTAGGAAAATCTGCAGGTCGCCCTACCCTCCCTCGGCACTCCTTTTTGCAATACGGCAGGACGACCTGTGCGCGGCGTTGCCGTTTGGATGGGATCCCTGTTAGGAGCGGTGTCCTTGTTAGTTCCTCTGACGTTGGGGGGAAGCGTAGGCGAAGGTGAAATCCCGTTGGGGCGCCGCACCCCATTCGCGAATGGGATAACTGGCCGCGGCGTATCGATAAATTTCTTGGAGGAAGCCAGCGCCGCTGCACGTTTACTTCTGTTCTCCGTTCGAGCCTCCTGGTTGGTCCATGCCGAACGCAGCACCTGTGGAGTGATCGATTGCATCTGCCCACGCGGCGAAGGAGAAAGTGTCGCGCCTTCGTTGAACTCATCGGCTGCGCGAGGAATCAGTGGCTGCGTATTCGCGTTCTCGCGCACTTCACCCGCTTCTCGGGAAGACGATCGCTGATGCGGGAGACGTCGCGATACCTCCCCGGCGAGCTCGCGGGAAGGGACTGCGGTCGCTTCTTTTGGCTGCCCACGCAAGGGAAGTCTTCCTGGCCGAGGGGAAGGAATGTATCCAGTAGAACGCACACGGCGGAAGCTCCTGCTTTCGGTCTCCTGGCGCTTGGGTGGCCGGGACGCCACAGTACTGGCCCAACGCGTACCATAAGGAATGTCACCCCCTTCGTCATTTGGAGAAAGCGCCTTTACGAAACGAGGTGACCGAAATCGCGTTTGGAAGGCAGGGGAGGACGCCGGCACGGGCCGTCTGTCACTGTGGTTTCCCACAGCCCGGAAGGTTCGAGCCTTTCCCAAGTCGGCTGTACTTTTCTGTGCCGCGGCGTTGGCGTTGAGTAGATCCGCTAACGGGAGCGGTTTTACATACGGCGTATGCCGCTGAGCCCGTGCCGACGGACCGGTTGCCTCAGGAGCGGCAGCTGCAGTGGCAGCCCAATCTCTCCCCGAACGTGGGTGGGTACCAGAGGCGGGGCATCGCGCTGAATGGGTGTCGTTCATGCCATTGGCCCGGTGTGAAGAGGCTGCGGCCGTCCCTCCTCGCACACCAAAGGAAGACAGGAAAGGGGGCCTCGGAGTGGCCGCAAAAGCTGCCTTGGCTGTGCTGGAACCCACACCGCGTGAACCTGTCTTCCCACGCAACTGCACTCCTCCAGACGCAACAGCCCCTCCACCCGTAGCACCACCCCTTCGCGGCGTCCGATCCTCTGCACTGCGCCTTCCCTTTCTTTTTTTTTTCGGGAGCGCAGGAGCCATCCCCAGCGTCGCATGAATTACTCGATAGGAATGGGGCGAGGGAGGGATCGGCTCCGGACTCGCACTCGCCATGCTGATACCCCTGGCACCTGCGGCAGGGTGATGGGGTGTGGAACCATCCCCACCATCACCCCTCGTGGAAAGGCTGCAGCCCAAGATCCCGCTCTCTAGAGCGGGTTCGACGACGCGGTTAGCTACCATGGCGCTACTTCCGCAGCCTCCCACAACTCGACTACCTCCTCTAGTCGGCGAAGTACTATGCGCAGCATTTGGTGACGTCAGAGTACCGGGGCATGACAAGACTATTCGTGGCTGCTCGAACAGAGCTGGTATCGCTCGTAATCCACGAACGCCGCCTGAGACGCTACCACGTGCAGAATTGGAGTAGTAAAGAGCGCGCTGGCGGTCCTCGCGACGTCGACGCGCCGCCTCTTCCTGCTGGCAGTGAAGCTCTGCTCGCCGCCTTTGTGTGAGAACAGCCATACTTACCACGTCATTTAGGAGACGCTCGCGTATTTGCTCATTTGAAGCCGTCGGCTGTAAGAGAGGAGGCTGTCGTGATTTGGGCTGCGACTGGCGCGGTGTTGCTGGGGAAGGGTCACGTGGGGTTCGCACTCCCCCACTAACTGTCCGTCCACTGCGCGGAGACTGGGTTCTACGTAGGTTGGCAGGAGTTCTGCTGCTACCCGTTTGCCGCCGCCCTTGCGTCAAATAAGCACTCGGCTTAACATGGATGGGAGACGTCAGCGAGGACGCGCTGTAAAACGGCTCCTCCTCTTCCTCCTCCTCCAGAGCCCTGGGAGAGAGCGCTGACCGCATAGACTTCTGTTGCGCGACGGTGGGCTGAGGTCTCGGTGGAAGAAGTGCATGCTTGAGTCGATGCCTGTTCACGAGAACCTGCTCGTGACGCAGGGCAGCTTGATGGTAAACCATTTTATCTTTCAGAGTCATGGACTGGGTTGCGACTTGAGGTCCGGTCAGTTCTCTCTGCCGAGGTAAGCCACCGCGCCTGTCTTGATAATGTGGAGAGGATCGTGCCTCAGAGGAGGAACTGGAAGAGCTCTGCGAATGACGGCGCCCTCCCACCGGGCCAGCCGCTAGCCCATCGCCCGACGTACCGCGTAAAGTTGAGCGACGCGTCTGGCCGGTCGCATCTGGTTGCTCGTCAGGTTCTCGATGAGATCTCACAGGTAGACCCCTCGGAGGACCGTTGCGAATATCTGTCTCCCGCGATGCGCTGCCGTCTCCTACTTCTTCCACCTCCGCAGTGTTCTCCTTTGCTCGTGGGCTCTGCGCATGGGCTTCGCGACGTTTGTGGAGCTGATCGGTGTCCGTAGAGGGGCACAGCTCTGCGTCGGGTAGCGGCATCCACTCCGAGGTAGAGGGCACTCCACCCGCTTCCGGAGCCTGTCGAAACAAGTAAGAGCGAATGCGCTCCACGGTCTCACTTACAAGTTCTTCGACCCGGCTCGCCGACATGAGCGTTCCCCCGTGAGCCGGCGTCGATATATGCAGCTGTGCGAAGGAGGAATGCAGGACCCACTCCAGATCCGCCACGAAGGACTGCACGTCGAAGGAGTCGACAGTATCATCTCGCAGCAAGAGCCAATCACCAATGACCCATCGCGATGGCTGACGCGCCTCCGACGCACCGTCACGAACCGTGAGAAGCTGCTTGATTGCATCGGAGCTCAAGTTGCCGTGAGGTGGAAGGCTAGCACTGGCGTAGCCAAATGCCTCTACTGCGTTGAGAATCTCCAAAAACACACTTTCCTCCATCACGCCCCAGCCAGAGCGAATGATGTCACCCAGTGAGAGACCGGAGAAGGCGTCGACGCTAGCGACATACGTGTCCCCAGTCGACGGCTGCTCCTGTATATACACATCGATCGGTAGTGCCACGCACGGTGGCACGGCGCACCGGCTATTGGCTGATAAGAGCGCATCGATGCGCTCCTGCTGACGTCGTATCGCCTGTAGATTGCTTGGCGATAGCTGACGATGATCCTTTGCATCCTCCACGCTATCTACGATGTCGCGAGGGCTTCCCACGCCATCCTCGGCTACCAGCTCTAATTTTCGGCTCCGAATTTCATAGGCGCCCCCTGTCATCTTATCTTCCGCACAGAAGCGGGGACCGTTTTTGCTCTCGTCCGCCTCGCTCACGCAGCTCCGAACTTTCAACAGGGGGAAAAGATCGTGGTCGATGCTGCTGTGGGTGGCAAGAGAGCTTTTGAACATTATGGCACTGGGCTCTTTCCTTCCCCCCTTCCCCCTCGCCCAAGACGTACAACGAGGATGCTGCCACCTCCTTGTGGCCCTCTTTGCTCACCGTGAGCGATGAAGGAGCACCACCACCTGGTTCGAACGCAAAAAGGAAATGGACGGTCGAGGAGGAGAGGGAGAGTGTGAAGGTGTCTAAGAATCTTAAACGAGTACCAAATGAAAAATATAGCGGGTGCACTCCACGTTAGTCCAGGGACGGAACTCCAATAAGAGGGGGAGGGAGAGAAAGCGATGAAACACCAGCGAGGATGCGTTATCGCCACACGGAGAATGCACAGCAAACGCAAGGGAGGGGGAAAGATATATATCAATGTAGAGATACTTCTATTTTAAAAAAAGCGGAGCTTTTAGAGTCCTGGTGGGCACATAAATTATCGTTTCGCTCCCTGCCTCCCCTCTTTGATGGATCAGCAGAGAGAAGACGGGGGTGAAATAAATGACCTGTGCCGTCCCAGAATAGAATTGTGAGTCTCAGTGGAGAGCCTCCAATCAAATCTGACCCACCGACTGGGGGGGGGGGGAGGAGGAAAGCGTTGTAACCACTACCGATGTAGCCTCACCCACTCGAACAAAAGAGATGATGATTAACAACCACAACCACACACAATCGCAGGTGAAGGGCGAAGCACGGAATCCACAATGTTCACCCCATACAACAAGAGAAAAATAAATCAATGAGGACAGAAGATGAAGGGATAGATCGATGTAAAAATTAGCGTCGAGCTTTCTTGACTCTTCTCCAGTGAGAATGAGAGAAAAGAGAGGAAAAGGGAAGAGAAAAGGCGTCAAATAGAATTACTATACACCTACCCCACACATACTCACAGAGCGACACCCATACAGCGAGAGCCGCACACGGTTGGGTGTTGAAGCGGTGGCCTCTTCTATAGAAGCCTGCAGCGTGCATACAGCGAAAATAATTTTTCAAGTGGTAGCGGTGGAGAAGGGTAAAAGGGGGGCAGGTGTGCAACAGCAGCGAGAGAGAGAGAGGAGAAACTGAGAAAGGAACCAAAGAAGCTCAAGAACCATGAGATGCTGCGAAAGCAGAGCCGTAAACGAAACAAAAAAAACTGGCAGGAAGGAAAACAAAACGATGACATAATAATTTTCTTTCAGTTTGTGGACTTGTGCGTCAGGGGGAGGGGGAACTCGAAAGAAACAAGGAGAACGTGCAAAGAGACGCAACAGGAGAAGTTGCCCGCAAGATAGACAGTCACATATATATATATATATAGCGTGTGCCGCTACTCTAGGAGACGTATGAGCTGAATTTTTCTTCCTTTCCTTCAATGCGTCCGACTTATTTTTGTCTGTTATTCAGGGGGAAAAGGGAAGAATGTTGACCCTCTCAGATGACCCGCCTTACCATGCGATGGATGCCGTAGAGCGTCTCTCTCCGTGAAGGATCGAAGGCGTCCACGTGCGTAAGACCCGGAGGGTACGCACACACACCAGCAGTTGTGCTAGCAATAATGGGGAGCTAGTAATAGAGGAAATAAATGAAAGGGCGACCACAGACGAAGACACGGTGTACATCAAAGCGTTGCAATACGGAAAAGATAAGAAGAAAGAAAGACAGGAAGGTGGGCAGAAAGTGGATGTGCCACAGTGCAAGATGGGGAGGTGGCAGACGCCGCGAACACGAACAAAGATTATATATATATATATATATATATATATACGTAGTGTGACAGTTTCAAACGAGGCAGTAAGGAAAAAGAGAGGTGGGAGATGACGCGAAGTTGAAGGAGCAAGAAGGCAGGGAGAGGAGGAGGGCAACGTTGGTGCGGGAGGAACATTTTAGGAGACGCAAGTGAGACTGAAATCAGAGGAGAGAAAACTTCCATGGGAAACGTTTTTTGTACGGAATGCGGTACGTCCGTACAGCGAGGAGGATTTCAAGTCGCAGCTCTCACCGAGAAAGAATTCGCGACGCTCTGACATTCGTTCGATGCGGATATCTATTTCGATCTAAAAAGCGCGGACAGAGGCTTGTGCGGCCGCATAACACATTTTAGCATACGAAGAGGAGGAGGGAGAGAGAGAGAGATCCGTTGACCTCGTGAGAAGATGATCGTGAAAGAAGAATAGTGGGTCCAGGGAAACCACATGAGAAAAAAACGGGTAACCGAAAGGTCAAGCAAAGAACGAGCACAAGAAAAAAAAAGTTGCGAGGGTGCCGCACAAAGGGCGGGGGACAAAAATGTGTGTGTATGTGAAAATGGGAGGGGAGGAGGAGAGCACACGGGCGCGGGACAACAGAGAGAGAGAGAGAAGGACAACAGAAAAACAAAGTTGGAGAACAACACGGCAAGAGATGCGGGGAAAGGGGAGGAGGAGCTTCCTCTACGCACACACACACCGTCAACAGAGACCAACGAACTGAAAACAAAAGCAGGTGGTGCGCTGAAGATGGAAGACATCGGGAGCCGTCGAAAAAAAAAACAGGGGGGGAGTCACGCATACCTGCAGTTGTAGCCAGCACCCCGTCCGAAAGAGCGGAACGGGTTGCTTTCGCTTTTTTGTCTATGTGGATAACGGGATCCTCCCCTCTCTTCTGTTTCGTTCGTCTCTTCTCCCTCACGGGGAAGGAAAAGAGGGTGTTCGAAACCATGTGTGTGAGAGAGAGACAACGAGGCTGGCTTGCGGAAGCACGATGACAACGAACGGCGAACAATAGAGACTTCAAAACAAACAAACAGAGGAAAGGCCGAAGGAAATACAAACATGGGGAACACGGAAGCGGAAGATAGATGCCAAACGAAAAACAGCCGAGCAGGGATGCACGGGGGTGTACACCGCCCTCTGTGCTGAAAAGGGAAAGGAAGCAAACGCAAAGGAGCGCAACTGCCTACCCTGTTCCGAAGAGTAGGGAGACAGCGACAACCAAGGGGCTGATCAACGGAAACAAAGAAGTAAGGGAAGAGGTGAGATACCCCTCTCGTACCCCCTTCAACCACAAAAAGCAGCATCCCTCAGCTGGGGATACAAGAAGTCGTTCAAGGCAACGCAGCGCAACCTCGTCTGAGCGTGCACCCCAACCTCTAGCCATGTACAGTGTTCCTCTACCCTCAGCCCCTTTTTGATGGAACGACGCGAGGGATCTACGGTACGGTCTGCACGTTGATGATCTCCACCGATGATGCCCCTCCACACGACACGTACCATCGTTCCCCCCTCCTTTTCTTTCTACACTCGCTCCTTCTCCCTCTAGATATCAACATCTTTTGCTCCCACTTCGTTGTGCAACCTCCCCCTCCGGCTTCTTTTTTCGTTCTTCCAGGAAACATTGCAGACGTCGGTGAGACATCAACACAGAAACTCCCGTACTTCTCCCTCATCTTCACTATCACTGTCTCCCCGCATCAGCGGCATCTTTCTCCTGATGTTTTTTTCTAGGACGTAACCACTCCGTTCCACACGCACAATGAAATGGCTTCAACTGTGCAAGCCTCAGCTGGATAATGCTTTCATTGACCACGCACCGAGAGAGAGAGAGAGAGAGAGAGACATGCATCGACACAATGAATTGACCCCGAGGGAAGCTGCACCACTCTTTTCTGTTCACATCTCTTCGCGATTCAGCATGACCTCCACCGGCATGCCATGCAGTTTGCACCCCGCTTGGACTGGCTTCATCGTCACCAACTCCAGAAAAGCCGGCGAAGTAGTCATTTGCACCACGCAGTTGGGCTCTTGCTTGCTACTGTCACTTCTACCAACCGCAGAGGTGCTCAATGCTGGTGCATTCGCTCCTAAACCACACGGTTTGACAGCTGCAGACCGGCTGCTAGCACCAGTGGGGCGCTGTAGGGTAAGTCGAGACACCCCAGACAGCCGTCGTATCCCCTCCACCTCTCCCTCGATCCAGTTACTAGCGTGTCCACAACAGTAGGAGGAGTTGGTGGTGTAAGAGATCGACTTGGCCATGTCAATGCATCCCACGTAGTGAGGGAGGTAGAACACCGTCTGGCTCGAGCCTGCCCGCGTGACCGCCTCGCCTTGCAGCGGTTGGGGAGCACTTAGACTGACCGGCGTGAAATACGCAGATACGTAAGCGAAGAGCTGCGACATCAGTTCGCAGGAAAATGTCGTGCGATCCTCCATCTTGAAGTCGGATGTGAGCGCCTCATACACGATCTTCAATTCATCGAGTTTATGGGCGGATATGGGCTCGGTGCACAGCGGGTACACCCCCAGACGTCGCAGAGACGCCGCCACACACAACACCGGGGAAGTGGACGGGCCGCTCGCACTCATGTCGATTCGGCTTCCTCTCTCCTCCGCATCGGGCCACGATGCCGTCTTTTCCGCACTGCCGCGTGAAGCAGCGCTTTCAGGATTCCGACGGTTCGAATCGTCCAGTCGGCGCTTGGCCATGAGGCGACGATGGATTGTCACCACCATTAAGAAAAGGCGCACCGTCATGGCTGCCATTTCCAGCGGGAGCACGTTGAGAGTCACACTGGCTTTGGAGAGAATGAGGGAGCGGACCTGCTCCAACGCGGAGCTGTACCGCTGCTCGAGGGGACGATAAAGGCTCGCACGCTGCGCACAATCCACACTGCAGCAATCTGCGTCCTCCTCCTCGTCCTCCACCTCGGTGGTTCCTTGCTGGGAACTGGGGGGAGGCGACACGGCAGAGTTTCGTGAGGTTGAAGTCGTCGCATTGCGCACCGCAACTTGTGCCAAATCCTTGCTGCTGCTGCTACTGCAACAGCAACTGCCACTACTCCGGCGCACGACTGGGTGAAGTGCACGGAAGCAAACCGAGCAGTGGTGCACCGGGGGTCTCGCAGAAAAAATGGAGTGCGATGCCGTGATGGGCGTCTCCTCCGCGCACAGAGCGACTCCCGCTGCCGTGGTGCTTTTGATGCGCAATCGCTTTCGGTAAAAGCCGTCCAATATCAGGTAACAACCCACTACCTTGGCAGAGCCCAACTTGGACTGAAGATGGAACATATAATTATTCATTTCTTTGATACCCTCCAATTCGGAGCTGTTTGGGAGAATGAGGCTGGCGTGGGCGATCGCCGCCGCCGCTTCCCCAAAGTCGCCTAGCCCGCCATAAGCACGCGCCACGCTCAGGAAGCCGCGCACCCAATGCGGTTCCAGCGTGACACAGCGCTGCGCGTCGTCGAGAGCTTCTCGATAACGCTCGAGAAAGATGAAGACGCGCGACCGCAAAATCAGAGCATCGACCAGCGTCGTCGCCGGCTGCGGTGCCACCCTGGAGGAGGAAGAGCTCTGGCAGGGCATGGTCGTGGACAGCCGAGTATCCGCCGCTTGCTCCGCACCGCTCTGTTTTTTGATGTACACATTCACCATGTCCAACGCCTTCTCAAAACTACCGCTGAAAAGGGCGGCTTGCGCCTTTTCCAGAGCAGTTCCTCGAGCCTTTTCATAATCATACGCTGGCATCGCCTCATACCAGCAACGGAGTACGTACCCCTCTGACCCAGCACCGGTTAGTCGTCCATGGCTCGTAGCGCGGGGACCGATCATGCCGTAGGCACTGCAGCCCTGTGTGTAGGTGTCCTCGCGATGCGGTGCGCTATCATAGGGCTCGATCAAGTCCAGCGATAAGCAACTCGTAGGGATGCACAGCGTGAGATAGAGGTCCGAGGTCGGGATGCGAAACCGGACCATCGTCATTCTTCCGGTGTGCCGCACCACCTCCCCACTAAGACGACCGTTGCAGACGGGCGCGTACGTGGCGCTGTAGTTGCACTGCAGCTGCGTCGCCACATCCTCCTCGTCGACCACCCACACTTTCGCTCCTGTGGCGATCTGGTCTTGCGGAAGATACGGCATTACAGCTCTCCGCTCTAGCGCACCCAGGTCGAATATGGGGTCCGGCACGAATAGGGCGCCTTCGATGGCACTATCGATGGAGGAGTCGTCGTCGTCACCACCGCAGTTCGGCAGTTTTGCCTCGCCGCCGGTAAAAGTGCCCCAAATCCCATCCGACGAATTGGATGAGGAGGACGACAAGGAGGAGGAGGGGCGGGCCGCGCTGCTATTCCCTTCCTCTCTTGCCGCCTTTTCATCCTCATTGTCGAAAAGGTCACTCGTTGGCTGCCGCCGTCGCAAGAACGGAGGGGCGGACGCTGTGGCCAGGCTACCCGATCCCTCAGATGTGCTAAGACGCTGCAAAGCCGCACTAAATATATCAGCGGCGCCTCCACCTTTATATTCTTCACGGCTCGGCAATTCGCTCGCTCCCTTAGACGAAGCGGCGGACGAGACAGTCGCCATCCTCCGCGATGAGCTCCCCGCCGTACCTGGGTGACTCCCCTTCTCCATGGAGGAATGAGAAGAGAAGAACGCTACTGGCGCTACCCAACGATAGGGAGATGGGATGCCCAAGCGTGTCGGTAGGGATAAAGGTCAGAACCCGCGACGTCCGTGTTGGCGTTTCTTCTTCGATGCACAGATGGAGAAAAAGAGAAAAAAAAGAGGGGTCCACGGAGTCGAGAAAGGGAAGTTATAGAGAAGAGACAGCGAAAAGGAAAACTTTTTGAGGTCGAAAGGAAAAATATCCTCTTCGGGGAAAAAGGTACGGCAAAGGGGAGTGGAAGGAGGGGCGTGGATGAAACTACTCTCTTACGCAGCCAGTTCGTTCCACTCCAGGAAGGGAGCTCTCCACAAGGATCGCTGCCACAGATCAACCAAAATGAAGAGGCAAGAAACGAAGATGCAGCAGGTGAAACGAGCTGATACGTCACAATTTCGTACAAGCTTTGATAGAGATGATGGGGAAAAAAGCACGCAGAGCAAAGAGGAGGGGAGGGGGGGGGTCGAAAAAGAGGAACCAGATCTGCCCCAACGCAGAATCGCAATATCAACCAGTCAAAGAGGACTGGGTATGTCCTCCAATAACTGCCCAGTAACCGCACTAGGGAAGATAAATTCAAACGACAAGAAGTTGTTGAGATCCCCACCAAAAAAAAGCGACGCGGTAACCGAAGGTGCGTCTTCTAAAGCGACAAATAAGGGATGTGCGAACGAGGGGGGGAAGGGGAGAGAAGATGTGCTTGAAGCGGTCACGTCGAGAAACACACACACCAAAAGTGATACAGAGTTCCTGGGTGTATCAAAACCGTAAAGGAAAGGAGAAAGCCGACAGGGAGAGAGCGGAGGGAGGAAAGGGGAGACGCACATGCCACGAGGGTCTTTCTTCCTTTTGATCCCTCTTGCGAAGCAAAAGGCAGCACAGACAGCGACGGGAGGGAGAGGGGGGGGGGGGAATGGGGAAAGGGGAAGGGGAAGGGGTTGATGCTAGAGGGCGTGGGAGCGTAGGATAGGAGGAGGGGGCGAAAGGAGCGGAAGACCCTGTCCGAACAGTCCCCTCCCTTTTTTCCGGTGGGGTACAATTACAGAAAAAGTGGGAGGTCTGCCGCCTCCTCCCTGCGGGTGGAGAAGAAGAAGAGAGGAGATGCAGATAGAGATAAGAAAAACTCAATGGGTATAAAACAGCGGGAGGAGGTAAACCACACAAGGGAGCTGTCTCTCTCTCTCTTTTTTTTGCGGGTGGATCGGCGGGAGACGTGCGCGCAACTGCGACCGCAGTCTTTTTAGATTACCTCTTGCTGAGCCTTTGACAGACTCTCCCCGTCACTATGAGCAACAGCAGTGACACCCTACAACACCAACAAAAAAGAATGTCTCTGTTTCTCGGCAGGTAGTGATGATGGCGAACTGTTCATGCGCAATGCTGATGCGCGGGTTGGGAGGCCGTCTTTGCGGAGAGTGCACCCGTTCAAAGTGACCCCCTCCCCCCTTTTCTGTGAGAAAAAATTCTACAGAAAAGATTCGGAGTCCGCAGAAAGAAAGAGAGAGTGGATACAATCGAAGCCGGCACGACGGAGAAATGAAATGAGAGCTAAAGCGAAAACTGATCAGCCGCGATTCCTCTCGTACACCGTTCTGTTTATATATATGTAGGGGAGGAGTAGGTAGGGAACGCTGTTAGATCGTCGACTTAGCGATGAGATGTACTGCGGAGTGCGTTGGGAGGAGGGGGGGGGGGAATGTCAAGAAGGCGAAGATCGTTGCACGTGGCATATGTTGGATGCGTCACCGCCAGTAAGATATGTGAAAAGAAGGAGTATAAAAGTATGCAGGCAGAAGAGCGAAAGACAAATGATGCATATCGAATACTCTTTGGGGGAGAGCGCGTCCTTCCATGTTTCTTCTCCCAGTCTTCTCAAGGAGGGAGAGTCCTCCATGCGGTGCCTCAAGAGTGAGGGGAGAGGGGGGGGGGGGGGGGGGCCAACGGGACTGTCCCCCTCTTATTTTTCTTTTTTCATCCTCAGTTTTTTGTTCCTGCAAGACGGCCACGGCGAGAGAAGACCCTAAGAGGGAGGATGCGGAAAGGCAAACAACAAAAACAATTGCGAAAGCGAGAGCGTGCGCGAGCGGTTTTAGCCAACTTTATGCGGAGCCTCCTCACCGTTCCCGTCATTCCTCCTTTCACACAGTACAAGAGAGGAGATCCCTAAAACCTTCTTGCTACTCACTCCCCTTGCGCCGGTCAAGAAAAAATTCGGGCAGCCGAACTCCTTTTCGGCCATCCATCTGCCGTGAATCAGAGAGAGAGGGCAGAGCCTCTATGTACACGCATATGAGGGAGAGGAGGCACGGCGATAGGAAGGGGCAACAAACGGCGGCGTACAAAATATGAGCACATCCACACACACGGGAAGTTCAACATTGAGCAAAGGAGGTGAAAAACAGGCCTCTCTGCGCGGTCGGAGGCCTCAACCCCCAGCGACGATGATGAAGTGATCGACAGGGGGTTTCACCGTGCTGAAGTAGACCTCCGACGAGCTCGGCACAACGGCGTCTTGTCTTGTTTTGTGTTCCGCCGCCGCTGCAAATATCAGCGCCGCTGCAACCACTGAAATCTGCAGGCCAGCTTCATGTTGCTGGTACGTCTCCATCAACTCTGACCGCCGCTCTTCCAAGTCCTGGTAGAAGCTGGTACGCTTACGCTGATGATGGGTTCGTTCGAAGGTCCGCTTGTACATGAGGTAGAGGACGTAGAGCAGAAGCAGCACATACAGCCGCAACAAGTTCGCATGACGTGTCGGTAGATCTGCACTATCAGCCAGGCGGTCGGCCGCACGCTGAAAGATATTTTTCTCATTTTGCTCTTTTTCTTTGAGAACGGCGCGGCGCCGCAGCTCAGCGTTCATGTCCGCCTCGTGTGAAAAGGAGGCGTACTGGGGCTGCTGGGCCCGTAGCAGGGGTTTCTCAAGCTCCACCCAGCTCTGATCGTCGCGACTTTGGTAAAGATACTTACCTTCGGGTGTGCGGCGTTCCGTCGTAGGATCGAGCGCACTTATCTTTTCTACCTCATCATCAGTCAGCGGCGAGGATGCGAATGGATCAGGCGGCTCGGCAGAGGTCCTGTTCGAGGCGCCACGTTGCTGGTCCACCGTGAAAGGGGCCGTTGCCGCCTGTCGCTGATGTCGGTGACGACTGTCCGCCGTGACACCAACGCCATCACGACCATCCGGAAAATCAGCGTCCGCAGCAGCAGCAGTGGCGTTCGACGGAGCACCACCAACACCCCGCAAGTGCAGCCTCTCGTATCCTCCCTCCTTGAGCAGGGTCTTGTAGGCATGATTAATTTCTTCCATCTTGACACTGTCTCCCGCCTCTGCGTCTGGGTGGTGAATGCGGGCCAGTTCGCGGTACTTCATTTTCACTTCCGCCTTGGTGGCCGAACGTGTGAGGCCGAGCACCTTGAACGGATCTCGAAGCGGAGCCAGTGCACGGCCAGCACGGCGGAGCATCGTTCAAAAAAGTGGAGGAGGCAGCTCAATAGGGTGTGTCTCGCTCTTCTCCCTTTTCACAATCCTCTGCCTCGCGAGTGGAGAGGGGAGCGATACACCTTTGCGGGGTTTTGCACAGCGGTGCAGGCCAGCAGGTTCAGTTTCTGACACTCAACTCTGCTAGCAGAAAGTGCCGCAAAACAAACGGCGAGCAGCGAGAAGTAGCAGCAGCGAACAGGAAAGGAAGCGAGCTGGCTGAGGCACGGCGGTCATTCCTCTCCTCGTCTACACACGCTCTCTCCCTCTGGCGGTACACCGCAGGGAGAATCCAGCAAGACAAATCACGCGTATCCTGATCCAACCCGCCCCTCTCCGCTTCCCGCACCACCGGTTCAGACCAGCAACGACAAAAGAAGAGGAGGAAGGCTGTACGATAATAAGAATAGTAGAAAGCCCGCAACAGCAGCCGGCGCAATATTAATGGGGAGGTGGGGGACTCAGAATTGACTCAGCCACATCGACGAAGCCCTCACAGCCCACTAAAGGGGAAAAGGAAAAAGAAGCTCAGGGAGGCGAAGGAGAAAGAGAGGGGAAGGAGGGGAGAGGGATAATTCAGCTCTTGGGGGGCTTGAAGCTGGATGTTTTTTTTTTTGCATGTTCCACAATATCCGCCACACGCCCTCGTGCCACCTGTCTTTGCCTTAGATGGGGAAAGGTTGAAGAAGTCGTCGCCACTTTCTGTCTGCCCGCACGCTCCTCCAAAAGGCGGCTACATATATTTCTATATATATATATATATGCCAGACCTGCCCTCTGAAGCGTATCGAGAGAAGCGGGCGATCCACACGCCAATGAATCGGAGCGATGGGCCAAGTGAAGGGCGTGGCCCAAGAAAAGAAAATGAGTTCCCAAGGAAGATGGCCAGGGATTATGTACGTGTATTTGTGAGCGTAGTGATGGGGTAGGCGATGGGGGGGGGGGGAAGGGATGGGGGAAAGGGAGAAGGGAGAAAATAGTGGTGAAGAACGGTGGAGGAACGAGAAGGACATGTCAAACACGAAAGCGTGCGCTCCCCAATAATAAAAACGTGATTGTTGCTGCCGGGAAGGGGAAAAAATGAAGAAGGGGAGAGAGAGAGAGTTGGAGAACGACAGCTGTATGATAGTCGCTGCCTCTCCAGCGTTGGTACGCCCCTTTCCCACACACATGCAGACACATGTGAGCCCACGCAGCAGCACCGCTGCTGCCGATCGGCAAAGTGGTGCCATCTTCACCCCTACCTATCCCACCAGAGAGACCAATCAGTCGTAAGCGGCAAGTCTTCAAATAATAAAAAAATATCTGATGCTCATCCAAGATGCAGTTAGAGAAACGGATGTTATGATCGATGCGCTTAACTATTACACTCTTAGACGGTCCCGCTACCGCACGGCACCGTTTCACCCTTCATCACCCTCTCTCCTTTCCCTCCCGCCCTCCGCAGATCCACCATGATTCATAAAACTCCGGTACACACCACTTCTATAGCCACTCATGCCCACCACCTCCCTCTTCTAAGTCAAGCGTCTTCTCTTCCTCAACCCCTCCTTCCTTCCTCTGTGGTGGTGGGGGGGGGGGGGGAGGAAATCAGCTCTCCCTACCATCCCCGCGAGTATCCACCGGAAAAAGCTGCAAAGCAGCGATGCGACACGTTCGCTCCGTCCACGTCTACCGACACACACACACACACACACACACACACGGGAACGCACACAGAAGTACTTGCTTCACGGTTCTTTTTTTAAAGCTTCCGCCGTGAACAGTGATGTGGTAGGGGAGAGGAAAGAAGGGGGGTCAGCAGAAAAAATGTTTAAGGCGGAAAGGAGAGACAGGTAAGCTTGTGAAGGAAAGGAAACCAGCAGAACGCCCTTCGTTTCACATCACATACGCCTCCCTCAACACAGCAAGAGGTAGGCAGAGCCAAATCATGGGAGAGCAGAGAGGGGAAACGACGAGCAGTACCTTCGCTGTCCAGATCGATGCACCTTAGATCTTTTGATTCCGGGGAGGTGCCGGTGAAAAGCAGGCAGGCGAAAGAAGTTGGAGGGGGAAGGTGGCCCACCTTTGCAAATCACCATCATATCTCGAAATTCTATAGCCCCAGTGTTGGAGAAGGGGATGTCTTCGACAACGAGGCCGGGAGAGGAGCCGCCGCACCAGCACCACAATGCTGTCACGACGGTGGCAGCCGGAAGAAGTCTTCGGGCGGACACGCACGCTACAGGTTCGAAACACAGGATAGCCAGGTCCTACTGTTGAGACTTATGCGAAGAGGCTGCCCGCTCGTATTCAACTCGGCCACCCTCCATGACCGCCTTCTGCAGATCATCACAGCTACTCGTCAAGTCTGACTTCGAGGCGTTCGGGTTTTGTAGTACCTTCCGCATCTGTGACACCAGCGACGTTACAGTTTCTTTGTGAGCGGCGTCCACATACTTCCACTCGGCAAGCACCTTCTCCGCCGTAGCCAGCTGCTCGTTTGCTCTATTGCGCGCCTCCACAAGCAGACGCTTCGCCCGGTCTGACTCTGCATGCTGTTCCGCATCGCGAATCATCCGTTCTATCTCCGCCTCTCCAAGGCCTCCGTTGGCTGACAAAACAATACCTTGCCTGCGTCCCGTCGCCTTGTCCCTCGCCGTCACGTGGCAGATGCCACTCGCGTCGATGTCGAACGTCACCTCCACCTGCGGAACGCTGCGCGGCGCATACGGAATGCCTGTTAAGTCGAATTGCCCCATCAGCTGATTCTTGGACGCGATCTCGCGCTCCCCCTGGAAAACCTCGAATTTGATGGCGGTCTGTCCATCGTCCACCGTGGTGAACGTGTGACTGCGCTTGCACGGAATCGCCGTATTCTTCGGGATGATCGGGACAAAGACATCGCCTACGATGCTCGTCCCAAGCGACAGCGGCGTCACGTCGACTAAAATAAGCCCCGACACGTTTCCGCGCAGCACGCCGCCAAGCGTCGCCGCGCCAAGCGCAACAGCCTCGTCGGGGTTCACGCCACGGAACGGTTCGCGCCCGAAGAACTTCCGCACCGCCTCGATCACCTTCGGCATGCGCGTCATGCCACCAACAAGCACGGCCTCGCTGATCTCCTTCAGCTCCACG